>JAWWMU010000106.1:54365290-54414021 GCA_035048155.1 Cinnycerthia olivascens | reverse complement strand
ATAAGTACTCAGCAATCAGCTTCCTAGCCACTCTTTTGGGAAAAAATTCTACAAGAAAGTAACCCAACCCCCAACAGGCGCGAAAAGATAAAAAGGCCCAAAAGGAAAAGTCAGGTTCTTCACATTGGAAACACACAGAATAGTGAAAAACACCATGGGAATTTAAAGACATTTGTTTTTCTTCTGACATACATGGATTTAAACACTTTACATGTGTATTTTTATTTATGAAATGAGAATCTGTATAGGTATCATAAAAAAGTAATATTTATTGTATTATTCAGATACTTAGTTGGTACATAGAATGGCAAGATAAAAGATAATGAAAATATATGATAGTGCAAAGTTTGTTTTGTGAAACATACTGTTCTACAAGCATGAATTAAAACTGGTAATGTAAATAAAAATTAAAATGACAAATTCTCATGACACACAACATCTATTACTAGAGAATAACTAGGGTCTCTCATATAAAATGTATACAAAATGTCTTGTAGAGTGGTGAATCAGGTCTCAAGAGCAGATTACTTCTTCATACTGAGAGCAGTTTCTACTGCATTTGGAAAGGCTGATACTAAACAAAAACTCAAAACAATATTTCATATTACAATAAACAGTGGGGAAGATCTCAGCTTTCACAGCTTTTTTTTCTCAGCTTTCATCTAACATAATTCTTTTATTTCACAGATAAATTGCATTTTAAATCCCTTAGCTCCAAGTATATTAACTTTCTCTGCCTTTTTTTAATAAATAAATAAGCAGAAGTACAAAATTTCTGCTAATGACAAAATAAAATCTCTTATTGAAATATGTCACAGCAAAAATACACTGAACTCTTCTAGCTTTGAACCTCCAAATGTATGGTGAATGGGTAACTCCTTTGTACCTTCATGTATCTGGTCTTCAGCAGAAGAGAATTAAAATGACTGCATGTTCCAATTTTGTAAGGCATCCTCAAGGCTAAAATTATAGTTTTTTTAAAGCCTGAGAGGTAAGTCACTGGGATCTCTTGCTATGTATTGATTAAAAAATAAATGGGATCGTTAAATTGTTAGCAAAGTATCATGAGGAGAAGCAGTCTCATGGAATTTCAGGAAATCAATTTCATGTTAAAACTAAGTTATTTTCTCACCTTTTTATGGAGAGGAGGATGTCAAGGTCTAGATCAAATGGTCTGAGGATGATGAGGAGTTGCAAACTCCAGAGTTCAAATTCAAGGCTGCTACAGAGCCAGGCTATGGCCATAAACCAGAATATTAATATGTTTGTAAACAGGGAATACAAATCTATTCTTTTGTTGCTACTCTATGACAGTAGTTGAAGTATTCTAACCTAATCACTTTAAAGATGGCAAGATCTTTGCTGTTAAACTGGAGCAAAACTAAGAACCTGCAACTGCACAATGTTTTGAATATGAAGATTGCAAATATCTTTCATAATTATTGATAACATGAAGACATATGACAGTATCAGTTTTGCTACATTTTCCCGTTCATAACAAGCTTTATGCTAGGTAAACATAAACAAAACTAAATCTTCACATTTCTTTTTTCTTTTTTTTAATAGTAATAAACCCACCTGCAAACAGCCATGATTTACCCGATTAAGGCTTCAATACTGCTCCCTCTGGCATACTGAGACTCAGAGGTAGCTAAAAAGCACTTTGTCATCAGAGGGCTGGTAAAAACCTGTTTGTCCAGTCCTTTCAAGGCTCTGTGATTGTGCTACAAGAACAGATATGTACACAGAAAGTGCTAATGTAGTGCTTTGAATCACTGGAGCTCTTCCAAGCCTGGTTCCAAACAGCAATCAAAAAGATGATCTAAACTGTATCCTCCTTTTATTTTTTGTTATCTGAAAGTTTTGTAGTATACCAGTTTTATCACTTTTAGATCCACGTCTTTCCTCAGAATTACAGGTTTGGTTTTGATCTATTTTAAGGGCCTGAAAGATCTGAAAAACATAGTTAAAAATATACCCACTCTTTCCCTATTTTATTTTCATAAGATTAGGATAAGACCAATAATTTTAATTTAAGCAAGGCTTAAAAACTAGAAGGCATCCTTATGAATTTTTCATGACTTTGAGAAATTTTCTATATGTATCTTGTATTAGTTGGACCATTACTTTTAGAAATACTGAAAAGTACTTAATTTCCAATTCTATTGTTTTTGCAAGAAGTAACAAACTGATCCTTTGTACTGCACAATACCTAAATGGTTCAGACATTTGTAAAAGGAATCCTCAGGTGTTTTTTAAATTGTAATTTAAGACAGTACAAGATCACTGTATTTATTCCACATATAAGAATCCCATCCACCAAAAGAAAACTTAGTAAAAGTTATCATGTTGTCTAGAAAATTTGAGACCAAATCTCAACAGCAAATTTAAAACCACTGGTGTGGGCAACCCCTATCCATATTGAAATAGTTCTTAGCATTCTGAAAGTAAAATTCCTAAAAAGAAAAAATAAAATATTTTAGCCATTAGATGAAATGTTTATGTTATAATGAATCTTTTTTAAAATCACTCAACTCTTCTTTGCCTTCACCAATATGCAAATTGCTTCTTACACAAGATAAATGAAATAGCCTTGGGCTTGAAAATACCTAAGGCTTGCCATGAGTACTGTTAGAAAAAGCAATAGCATTATCAACAGTATGTTTTCAGCACAAAACATATATCAGTCATCCTCTGATTTAAATTTCTCAGCTTGAAGATTTCATACAGATACTTCTTTAGACAGATTCTTCTCTTAGGTAAGTTCTTGTGTTCAAATGCCAGATAGTTTTACATAGCAGTGTATCAATTATCTGTTGAGATGTACACTAAAATTACTTCAAGACAGATGCACAGATGTAAATATTAACACTGTCTAGGATGGGGTGAGAGATGCAGAATGAAAGCACAACTCTTGAGCTGTCTCAGGGCTGGTGACATTCTCTGGGTAAGGCAGAAACGCCACAAGGCTGCTGTAGGCAATTTCCTCGATGACATTCCCCACAATTTCCTCTAATTACAGGGAAACAGACAGAGATATTGTAACCCACTCCTCAAACCCAACAGAGGTTACCACAGCTAGTTTACCCTTACAATCATAACAATCTAATTTATCTAGTGCTACTCTGTCTTGTCCATTTGCAATTTTCCTACTGTTTCAACCAAGTCCTCATATGATCTAAGGCTATTACTTTTATATATCATACTAGTACACTCCACACTTCATATGTGTGGAGATAAATATCTTCCATAATTTCCAAATATAAAATGTAAATTAACACTTCACAGAAGTCTTCTGCATTAAGTCTACCATCAGGTCCAAGTCTTCCCACTATGAAAAACTCCAGTTGCTGTCGCTTTCTACTTTTTGCTCTAAACATGAGTAGCTGATTATGTTGTTTTCATTGGCTTCTTGTTAATTGCTTCAAAGCTTCTTAGAAATTCAAATCTCAAGAAGAAATTCTGTTTCCTCAACTGCAGATTCTAGGATGAAATTTGCTCCACATATAGCAGTTTGCAGTCATGAGCAATCTCTGTTTTAACTTCAGAAAAAGGTATGACAAATATGGGTTTTTTTTGTTTGGTATTGTTGTGTGTTTTGGGTTTGGGGTTTTTCTTAGAAAACATATTCTTTGTTTTATTTTTCTAAATGTTTTTAAACATTATTGTCCTAGATGATGGTAGGTATCTTCCATTGGATTACCTGAATCAGTTCTATTTAAAACATGTACTGTTTTCTCACTTCACAGTCTAACTGAGAATCTAGATTGAGAGCATCATGAGGCTTTTTTCCCCCCAGGTGCTTCTTCAGGATTTCTTAGGTTCTTTTTTTCTTAGAGTAAGGGGACTTTTGCTAGGGAGGAGGCAACAATTTAGGAATGAAACATATATTGATTGTAAAATGAATGACCTATTATAAACATCAGCTTGCCATGATCTTTGGAAAGTTTATATGCATTTTGAAAATGTTTCAAAACAATTTTACAAGCACCATTTCCTTTAATTTATAAAATGCTACTTTTTGGAGTCAAACATTTCATTTTTAATAATTCATTATAGAGTTCATATGAGATTTTAAGTTAGGCAATGACAACTAGATATTCCATCTGGAACATTATGCATGTATTTTAGCAAAAGAAGGTAGAATTGCCTGTATAAAAATGCTTACAGCATGTTTTATTAATACTCAAAGCTGTTTTTTGTATATAAGGAAAACTGATTCTTAGCTTACATGTTTAGCCTCAAAAACTTCTCATAAAACATGTAGGTTGTAATTATCATGACAATAAATTTTATTTTGAAAAAATATTTTAAGGCTTAAAATGTTAAAAGCGATATTTCCTCTTCACTCAGCCAAGTCATGCCTGGGCCAAATTTTCTAGTGTCTTAATAATAGTTGTGATCTCAAAACCTACGACATATTAGATAGCTAATCATGAGCATAAATCAGGTTTGTTTAAAAAAGAAGTTAGGCTCACTGGAAAAACAGCAAGGCAGAGGCCGAACATTCACATGAGCAGAAAATTTGACATGATCTTACAAAATGCTGACAGTAAAATATGAAAACATAGTCCAGAAATGTGCAGGAATTTTGTCATTGGAATGTATGGAGATAATATTTCCTCAACATATTGCACTCAGCTATTTCCAGAAATAATAACTAGATGAAAAAAATCAGAGAAAAGCTTTTGAACAATAAGAGTTCTATTTTATTTTGTTTTCCTGTGTTTTACTTTCAGCTGACCTTCCACCTTGCCTAATCTTCCAGTTTCTCCAAGAGATAAAGATTTGTTAGTGCAGAAGCAGGTAATTTGCTCCTAAACAACAGCTTCCCGTGTCTGCATTATCTTCTTAATTTCCTCACTATACATAAACTGATCATGAGTGGAAAATTTGCCCCACTGCCAAGAAGCCTCTCAGAGAGTGGCTGCACAAAGCCCACACAGTGAAGTTCTGTAAAATATGTATTAATAAGATAGTAATATAAATTTCCAGACTTTGACTACGGGAATAGTAAATAGCCTTGGGAATGAGACTGTGGCTCTGGGTTGGTCTGCAGATAGGCTCCTGTAGATCACCGATTCATCTGCTCAGGAGAGGTTTGCATTTCTTATGCATATTTTGTAGCAGTTTGCAGGCCTTTAAGGATAAAAGTCCCACAGTCTTCGAATCTTTATTTCTCAGCTGGCAGAGAAATCAGTATTGTCTTTGACTAACTTGATACTTGGCATGTGCAATCTTGCCAGGAGCTGAAATCCATCCTTTACTGGGCTTTTACTAGTCCATAAATACAAAACAATTGTGATGATCCATATTTTTGAAAGCAGAATACAGAATTCCTTCTGAATACAGCAGGAGATACTGAAAGAAGTAACAGAACAAAGGAAAGCTCTCAGCTTTTGGCTGTTCTTGAGCAAGCAGAGAAATATGAGAAGTATAATAAAAGAAGAGAAAGATCAGACCCTTTTCTTTCAGAAGCAGTACATATATTAGAGGAGATAGTCTAGCAACAGAAGTCTTCTGCAGCCTCAGATGCTCTGATTTACTGCCTACAGAAAATCAAATAGAATCAGCTACTTAGGTTTTGAGAAATAGTACTCAGCAGTCCTCTGTGCATGCAGAAATATGGTTAAAAAGCCAATAATTATCAAAATTCTAGGAATCTGCTTAAAGCTCAGGTGGTCAATAGGAAAAATTTGTTCTGTTGTGAGCCAAGTGATGTCTATGGAAGCCGTAAGAGGAAACACTACCATTAGTGTGACATTTAAGATAAATTTTTTGTTTTCTTAAAAGTTTGATGAAACTTGGTTCTTTCTGAATCTGGCCATTTTTCTTGAGGAAGAAAAAAAGTCACTAAGGTGGTCACAAGTATCTCTTCTGTACTTAGCTCAGCGGGAGAAGAATATAATTAGCAAAATGGTATAAAAGAAGACCCTAAAATCCTGCAGTCAAACCTTTAAGAAAATTATGTCCATTCAAACTCTCATACAATTCAGTCCTATATTCAAAATGGCTTTGTACTCATCTTTCATGCAGAAGAGTTTATGAAAGGGAAAAGACAGATCTCAAGATTACACCGCCAGGATTAATTCCAATTATTCCATGAACAAGGAATAGAATGGTGATTTTTCTTGTGCTGTCCTTGTTGTATCTGTAGCCAAGTAATTGGTCAAAAATAAAAAAAGATTTGTATGCAATAATTAACTTAGTGCTCTGAACATCCATGTCCACCACACCCAACAGGCCTTAGTAAAAACATTGGCATTGATTTCCCGCCAGTGGCCTGAAACCAGCTTCCTGAAGTGTTTCCCACCTTTTCCTGCTGGTCTTCTGCTTTATTTGCAGAGTAGTGCTAGGAAAAATGACTGCCAGCCAAGAAAGCGCAGTGGACTTCAAGAGTTGTGTAGGGCAGCATCATTATAACAGGTTTCCCTGGATACCCACAGTGCTTACTATTATACTTCCACAATTAAAAATATATTATAATAATATATTAAACCTATAATAATAATCAGTCAAGTTTCATATCAGAAGAAACACTGAGTAATTCCAATGTTATTGTTCTTTCAATCTCTACCAAGGAACCGTGTTCTTATATTGAGCCTGTGAATAGCTGGCGAAATAGACCAGGCAAAATCATAATATACTAAATACACAGCTATTTCTATGCATGTATGAAGTGTATTTGCATGAAGTACTCACAAAGATGCCAGTTGCCAAAAGAGGTGTTTTCCCCCAGAATCCCAACATATAAAATAAAGAACACTTTGCATTCCTATTTGAAATTTACCTGCAGTACTTTTCCAACTTCCTATCAAGTATTTTCAAGAGTTTTCATGAACTTACACTGGCACTTGAAAACAAATTGCAAAATGTTTGGTAGCTTCCTTGTTAATGTGATGCAATATTAGGATAGCCTACAACAGAATTGTAATTACCTACTAATTCTGTCTTATGCTTCCTAAAGAAGCTCTCAGTTTCTGAAGTTGTAGCAAAACTTCACTATTATTCATTACAGCAGTACCTTTTAATTCTGATACAAACACAAGTATTAGCATGCTTTTTCTAGGAATGTTCTTCCAACAGTTAATAACAAATATGCATATACTTACAAAACAAACAAACAAAAAACTCAAACAAAAAAACCCCAAAAACAAACAAAACCCCCAAAAACCAATCAAACAAAAATCACATAATCCAACCAAAAAAACCCCCAAATAAACTCAAAGAACCAAGTAAAAAATCCTTAAGACAACCAAAACACAACAGACAAACCCAGAATAATTTCATGAATAAACAGAACTATGAATAGAAATGAAGACCATTATTTTCATGCAGAAACAGTAGAAAAACTGAGCACAGAGGAGTTCAATGGAGAAAACAGGCCTATGGGAAAACTAACCTTCAATTATTTTTGGTTTTCCACTTGGAAAATACCCTTTATAATAACACTATTGATATAGAAAGGTATGCCCAGGACTTGGCTTCTGGCTTGCAGGTAGCAAGGATTCTGTGCACCCAGATGAAGAAACATCATTCAGTTATAGGCTGCTATGTTGATGGAGAATGCAGAGGATACAATGCTTTGCAAATATTGTCCTGGGCAGTAAAGGACAGCTAAAACCTAGGACAAAGTTCTGTTGCAGCTGGAAGTTGAATCAGGGTACAAGTTAAAAATGGCAGAAAAGGAGGAGAAAGGAGCACCCCTTCTTTAGCTGATCACTTTATTGACAATAGATCAAGACATAAAAGTAGGACAATAAAAGAATGTTAAATAATGTTATATATGTTATATATAAAGAATAAAATAATGTTATGTGAGTCTATTCTAAGTCCAGATCTGCCTTTTGGACCCTGGACTCCTGAAATCTGCTCCATACATGGAAATGACAAAATCGTAAGGCTGCAGTTTTAGCTGTTGCCTCCCTCTCTAATTCTTGAGCTGACAGGAGCATTTCCAAACAGTCTCAATCAATACACTTAGTTTCTCAGAACTAGCAAAATATCCACGTTCTCTGGAGAAATTTGCTAAAGTTTTGTTGTGTCTCACAGGAGCAGAGACGATTAATTTGGTTGACTCATACCAAATTACTTGCAAAACCCCTTTGATACAAGACACTGCCCAAAAGGGAAAACTTTAAAACCCATTTGAATTATAAATGGAGATGGATTCCAATACATGGTTGTGCAGAGAGCAGAGCCAAATTTTTTTTCATATTTTTAACCAAATAAGAAAGAACCTGCCATTCTGATATTATTAAGATTTTATCTTATCATTTATTTTCAACTGACATGGAAAACGCAAATAACCACCCTGTCGCTGGCACTTGTATATTACTTTATTTATATGGCTGAAAAAAACTCACATCAAGAGACCACCACTGTACTGCAGAGCACATTTATTTTCCTTACTATGGTTTACAAGTCTATTTGGTGCATTTATCATATAAAACAATTCTTTTGCAAAGACACATCAACAAATTTATTGGAAATCTTTTATGGGGCTTTACTCCAACAAAACCTGGTGTTTAGTCGTGCTCAGTGACATTTTACCATGTTTATGTAGAAAGCTTAGGACTGGAATAAAACTTGTCCTTTTTCAACTTCCTCCATGCTTCAGGATTGTTTTGGGGAAAGGAGAGGGGGGCCTGGTTCAAGCAACTGGTCTGCTACCATGCTATCACCATTCTCTGTCCTTTCACACTGAGAGAAAGGAGCCAGTTATAGGTAGAAGACTTTCAACTGCTTCTTGTGATAGCCCCAGTGATCCAAAACAGAAAGGATAAAGCTTTCCAGTTTCCTAAGGTTGTGCATTGTTCATTGGGGAAAAAGCCAGACAGAACTACAAATGAGATTCATCACAACTACTGAAATCCTACCACAACCAGACATTTAATTTTATACTTCAAATACTCAGTCATGAATAAGGAATTCCTCATTTTAATCCTACTTGTTCTTTGTCATTTCATGTCATTCTCATATAGAATCAGAAGCCTTGAGGGGCAACAGATATAAATGGACACAAAAAAAACCCCTTGCAGAATGCATGAATTTGGACTGCCTTGTCAAGAATTTAATTTAAAGGAAGTGGGAAGACATGCATTAGCAAACCTTGACCAATATAACTTGGTGGCTCAATTAGCTACCAAGGCAAACAGATCTAAGCTATGCCAAGGTATTTTAATGGAAATTTGTTATAAGGAAGGTGTTTGTACTGCCTTAGGCAACACCTTCTCAAGTATTTTTTATGTGCTGCTGTAAAACAATTCCATTATCCTCTAGTGCAACAGATACGCTTATGTGACAAAGGGAAGACAGCATTTTTCAGTTACTTCAGCAAAAATACTTTCTGTTTTCTAATTGCATAGACAATTTCCCCTCACCAAAGTCTCCATGTAATCATGCCAGTGATATTCACTGTTCTATTTTTGAACCATTTTCTCTACACCTGAAATCTCAAACTATTTACAATGGAAGTCAATCTCTGTGAAACCCCAGCCATAATGAACAAATTAAGCATTACCAGGTACATACATTTATGTTCTGGTTTGAAAGCAAAACCAGTGACAGACTACAAGTTAGAAATACAATTTATTAGGAAAAGGAAGAAAAAAGAAAAAGAAAATACATGCAATAATACAAAGGAAAAAGAAAATCACTGACAGAGTCGGAATACAACCTGACACCCTGTTGGTCAGGGTGTTGGTAGCAGTCTACTTGCAATGGTGACTGCAGTCCTCCTGGAGTGGCAGATGTGGCTCTGTTGGAGCAGTGATCCTGGAGAAAGGTGCAGCCCTCCACTGAAGGTCCAGTGGTGATAGATGGGCCTGGCCTTCCTCTGGGAGTCCAGGGGAAAAGGTTGCTTTGGTGTCCCAAATCTCAGGTTTTTATCCAGGTAGAGAGGCCTGGCTCCTCCCCCTGGATAGAGCATTTCCCACTGGGGTGATGTAATTTTACCAGTGAGACTCAATGGCCCATTAGCAGATCTCTCCCTGGAGGAAGGATGGGTTGTGGAAGAGATAAAGAAATCTGTTCTTGCTGGTTTCTTATCAGCTGGCCTATTAACAGAAGATTACATTGCCTCCCAACCCCATCTCCAACAGATGGTGATGGAATACCTTCTTGATTATATTTTGCACTGCAACCCATGACAATTTATTAATATTATTATTTTAAACAGAACAATGAACTTATTAGGTCCTAGGGAAAAAGGAAAGGTAATGTAAACTACTAAAACCTGACTGGCCAAAGGGTTAAGCTCAACTTAATAATGTGTTGAGCTGTGTACAGTTAATATGCATCTCTACTGTATTTTACCCTTTGGTAATCCAGTGATTAACTTTGTGAGTCTCTTAATTAAGTTCCATTAATTTGGAAGAGCACTGAATCGCATTATTTTTTCTACAACGACAGGTGATAAAGAATGTGTTTGTGCACCTTACAACACCCAAAAGGCTTAAAACTGCTGCCCCTGCCTGTCTTCCTCTCATGCTCCCCCAGCATTTAACATGGTGGGCGAGGTGGTTTTAACACCAGAATGCAAAGCTTTTATTACCAAAATGGACAACTGGCTCATAAAATACTAATCAAACCTAAAAATGGACACACAAAATACAAAGTTCCAGGGAATCAGCCATAAACAGCAGAATTGAAGGCACATTGAATGTGTGAGAGCTAGTGTAAAAACATCAAGGGTTTATAGAACTTCTATGCAGGATTTGGAGACAAAAATCTGTGAAGGATTTGAAGATATTGGTTTACTGGATTTCTTTAAAGAAGTGATATAATATTCTGTTTAAATGACAGAAGCCCTTGGGCTGTTATCAGTATATGTACACTGCACAGGATGTTGGCTATTGCCTGAGCTCAAGTTTAAACCTCCAAATATTTCCAAAAGACCATGTCTGTGCTCAGAAGTAGGTTTACATGTGATAGTTTATTTATTCTACTGAGGTATTGGAACCCAGAATGCAGAGAATATTTCTCTGCATGTTTTAAAGGATCCAAACCCTCTGATAAATACTGTTTTTAACCTTTGTCCATGGAAAGGGCTTCCTAGGCTTTGGGATGAAACAGAATTTTCAAGAATGTAAATTAGATAGTAGCATAATATGTAATTTATCACAGGATGAGAAATTTAGATTTTTGAGTTTGTTAGAATGGTAAGTAGATGAAGACAAGATGGAGGATCCCTGTGGTTTTTAGGCTTCTTTCTCCTTCTTCATCTACTCCATATTCTGCAGTGTTGGGGACACAGGACAATTGGTCAGAATTTGATGCAGTGTAGTGTTACGTGAATAGAAATTTAGTTGCTTATTGCTATAAAAGTAGAAATAATGTATGTTCTTGGTGATAATTGGGTGAATTATCTTTAAAAGAACCTTGATTTTGTGTGTTCAAGGCTTTTTGGTGTCTTTTCTCCCTCACAGTAGGCTGGTGTAAAGCCTGGTGTGCAGAAATTGCTGATAAGAAAAGGATAAACAACCTGGAGAACAAGAACAACCAAGAGTCCCGTTTGTCTTTTTACTTAACAAGGACTAGAGAAAAAGGCCTTCCCTATCAGGGAAGAGACATGTAGGATTGGAAGAACTTCAAAACTGAGGTAGAAGTCAGCATAGCCTCTCTCATTACTCTTAAGGAGAATGGAAATTTCACACCCATAGAAACAAAACAATAATTTCCAGCTAAGTTGAAATCCAGTCAGGCACTGCATAGCTATTAAGCCATATTACCCATTAGCATTTCTGACAGAAATTGCAGAAAAACTGCCATTAAGGTTACAGATCATATGTTCTAGTAAAAACAGTTAAGAAGCAAGAGCTGTTAATTAACATCAGAATTCCTTCAGTGAAGCCACAAAACTGCAAAACAGTCAACGTAAAAGACTGACAAAAAAGCATGGCTTCAGATGTGAATTTCTATTTGTTTATCTGCTCATTTGTTTTAGAAGAAAAATGGTTTAGAAGAACAGGGAAGTTTTTTTTGTTCTGCACTTCTACAGCAGGTAGCCCAGTAACTGTTTCTTCTGCTTTCATTACAATACTATTCATATTAATGGATTAAAGTTACTGTACGCACATTCCAAATGAGTAACAATGAACAACTTTTGACATGAGGCAAATCAACTTCCCCATTTTCATCAAGTTAGATTAGCAATTGATATATTCTGCACTTTGAGCTAATCTACCTTTTCCACTGAAAGTGGAAAAGAAGGGAACATTTTCTATTTCCATAAAAATTTCGTAGTCCAGTGATGCTGTCTTAGGAAAGCCTTAAAAACAAGCAAACTGAAAGTTGCTAAAGAAATAAGAGAAGTAACATATCTCAAAGTTAAAATTTACTCCCTGTTAGCTTCTGTCTCCATAGAAAGATAACCTATGCATCATGATACCCCACGTGCTTTGCTTTCTCCCACTCCTTTTCCAGGTCTCTGAGTAATTTTGGTTGCAGAGGAAAATCACTTGAAAATCATGTCCAAAATACACATATCTAGTGCCAGATAACTTTGGTATTTCTGCTGGTGCTCCTAGTCAAGCGTTTGACCACAAGACTGGTAGGACATGGGGTCCTGGGTAAAGTAGGAAAGAATTTGCTTGTAAATTGGGTTCTCAAATCTAGAAAATAGAAAAAAAACTATATTTTGGAAAGTAATCTCTGTTACTCTATTGTGCATTTCAGTCAGTGAGCTGCAACTTTCACGTTACAGAAGCTGCTAGTCTGTGTGGAAGGAACATTATTCCCCAAGTGAGAGGGACTGCTGGTTAACTGCAGCATTTTTGTTCACATCATATAATCCCATCATCATTTATGACCCTTCTCTCTGTACCCTCTTTAACTGACTGAATATGACAAAAAAGTAATTTGCAGATGCTCAAAGTCTATTTCTCTAAGGTACATAACCTCAACTTATTTAGATGCCTCCAAAAAGAAATGATAGGATGACTAAAATTAAACAGTTTAATTAACTTATGTAAAAAAACCCTCAAATTTGAGCACAAATCTACTTTATCTAATCTAGTTATCTAAATCTAATTTATCATTGTGAAAAAATGCAAATGAATGATTAGTTATTAATGCTGCTTGCTAAAGTTATAACAATTATGAAATTTATTCTGACAGATAAATGAGAATAAAAATTGTCCTGTAGATTCACTGAGTCATCATTCCATAAATTAAGACTGAACCAACCTGAGACCTTAAAAGATCATTTATGATAAACATCATATGGACCATGATGAAATGTTTTGGCTGCCAAATAAATAGATTTTTCCCTATTATTATCCCCCAAATGTAATACTGATATTTTGTGCAAACAGTCTGAGAGATGATTCTGAAATAATAACACTTTATTTCTAAAGCACAGGTTCATGTGTAAAGTGATCAATTTGATAACATTTGCCTAAAAAACTAAGTATTATTCTTTATATGCTGTGCTTGGAAGCTTCTAAACAAATCTTAAAACATTCTGTTCAGCATTTACACATCCCAGTTGGACTCCAAGCTGGACTTAAGTGCTTGTGAACAGCTCAGGGTTATATGATAACTTCCTTCTGAGTCAAGAAGTCAAGATCAAGTAAAGCAACAAATATGTCCATAAATGGTGATAGTAAATCTGGGAACTACTGTCAATCTGACTTCAGTTTTCTCAGTGCAAACAGAATAAGTAGAAATGGCAGTGACTCTCAAGGACCGCTTTGACGCTGCTTTATCAGAAAGGCATCTCAAATTGACTACAGGTTTTAATCTGCTGTGATACAAATTTTTTCTGCAATTGTTTTTACATACATAACATGGACTTACTATTTTCACTTGGTGACAGTTTTTGGTGGAAGTTATTTAAAGAGCTTTGAAGTTTTCTCAAATAAGTGAAACTAATGTGTAGCATCTTTTTTAATGGATCCAGCTTCCTCAAGTTGTGCAGCAATTGCTGAGCTGTTCTTTCTAGTCTAAGTTACATCATTCTGTTACATCTCTCTTCAGTAGCATATTAACAGACTTGCAGTATTTTCCACTCTTGCTGTATTCTTTTGCTAGAAAGAATCATCTAGTCATTGGTATGACCTTTCCAGAATATTAATTTTAGCACAAACATTGTCCACGTTGGTTCTGAGGTTTGTCCAACATGAACGAGTGCAAAAGTAACAACACAAGGCATAAAACATGCCAAATCAATAAACCCCATGGGGATGTATTAGACATAGAACATAATCTTTCTCTTTAGTGAAACAAAAATCTTCCTTTTTAAAAGATTAATGTCAGTCAGATTCTCTCTTCAATAACCTGTCCTATACTGAATGCTCTATCTCACTTTCACCCATAAAACAAATTCACTCAGTAAGTGCAGTAAAAGTAGTTTTTAGTATAGTCTGCCCCTTTAATTGCTGATTTGCAACATGTTCATGGATAGCTCAGAAAAAGCCTTGAAAAAAAGTCATCATTTCAACATGAAAATATCATGTCCTTGTAAGTGGTCAATACCAACATATAGTTTCTAAAATATAAATCCCACCAGAAACTTTGTATTGCATCAGAGCATCCCTCGAGCAAGAACAATAAAAGAGCTACTTGGAGACACATCCTGTAACTAAAAGGTAATGGTTATCCAGCATTAAAATCCTGAGTTCAGGTCTGTTCCTGTACAAGCCATCATAAGTAGAATTTTCCAGTCATCTTTCTAGACTCTTGCTTTTGTTTCAGCTCTTGTGAGACTTAGGAATATTAATATTTCTCATTAATATTAGACTTTTAACCCAACATCATTCTACACTGTTAATTAAACTTCTAGCCCTTCAGGCCAAAAATGGGTCTTTTCCAACTAGTATTAGCAGATCATGTAGTCTTTTCTCAGATCAAAGGGTTATTTTGAAAGTTTCATATGGTTTCTGTGAATATAGCATTAGAAATTTCTCCTTAATGCTCCCTAGTTTCTTCCCAAAGGCCATCACATCTGCTGTAGTTTGAATAAGCTTTCCCTGTTGAATAAGGGTTGTTAGCATTTCAATGACCTAATCTCAACCAATTTTGTTTCTCTAACTGAACAGCTGCTTTAGCTAATTTCTTTCAGAATAGATCTTCAGTCTTCCATTCTTTTATAATACTTTCAATATATGTAGGACAATCAAGACTAAAATTATTACATAAGGTCACAGTTCTTAGTGAGATTAGACATAAAAAAGATTTCATCTCATGCAATAAACACAAGGCTTGGCTAAGAAATGTAATCCAAATCTGGATCCAAATAAATCTTTCCATAAACTTTATGTCTAGTCCAATTACACGGTACAAACTTCTCTAGACTTATCATTCAACAGCAATTAGCTTCAAGTTAGGAAGTTAACATAAGAACATTTCATCACAAAAATCTTATAAAGTTGGACATTGAAATTGTTTCAGGTAATATACAATCTGAACACTTTAAAAGAGATGCTTTCAAGAATAATATGACAAAAATCTTACATTCATTTTCCAGTAAAAGAATAGTGAACTCTAAAACTGGGAGATCCAAACAGAGAATTAATCAGGACAGCTCAGGACTTTAAATGAATACCTCAACAATAGCTTAGATTTCTATGTGTGCAAGCAGATGTATAATGCTTCTGTATTCAAAATTCTATTTGTCATCTGTAGGATCCCCTTTAGGTCTACAGATATTTTCCTATTTTTTCTTCTATTTGCTAATATACCACCATAAGAATCCCAAGAGATACTACACCTGATGTCAGAGCAGGTTTATTTTCTTAGTCACAGTATGACAATGTTTTACTCAATACCAATATTGATTTAATACCAGTAAGAGCCATATACAGAGCATAGCATATGTAGCAAGCCTCGCTGTCCTCCCTACTCCCTCCCATATCATCAGTGAAAGCTCATTTTATGAAGGTTACAGTGTAAATCTCTGGAAAAATTTTTTCAGGCCAATTATTCGGCTGGTGAAATGGGATTTCTAAGTAGCACTGTTTGTTGTATTCTGGCAGTAATGTCTTAGTTTATTTATTGTATAAAGGATCTCTCTATGGGACATCAAGATATCCCTGTCAAACTCCCACACACTACATCTTTCTCAGTTATAAGATGACTAAAAGGCAGTATTTCCACAAACTAATGTTAAAAAGCACAGAGTGGAGTGCTTTTACATTAGTAGCACCTAAACTGTTGGTAAAGACCAGACATGAAAGGCTTGCTTTTGGGGTGAGAGGGAGAAACAGGCTACAGGTACTGAAGTATTTTTCGACAGTACTTAGTAGTTATGTTCCTTCTAATTTGCTTAACAGAAACGGACGTACATTTAGAAGCCTTGTGGAGATACTTGATAGGGATAATGTTAGTAGTGGCATTTAGTAGTGTACAGATTGATTTCCCACAACTCCAGCAATCATATATCTCCAGAGAGACAAGAGTAAAATGAGAGGCTATGAGACACGCACAGTTCATTATCAGTGATTAAAACATGTACTCTGACTCTTGGATCATGATTTTGTTATCATTGTACTTGCATCATTTTGTTTTCCTAAAGACCTGCATTTCGATGCATCAAAAATAATTTCATTTCTAGCTGAGTTGCCTCCAGTGAAATATTGTGAACTGGTCAGTTTGACTCCCATATCGTTTTCCTACAGCTTCAGTTATTGCTGCTTTTTCTACTGCTAGGGATTCAGTTTGTGGCTTTATAAATCATCCTTTCCTCAGAAAATGAAACAGTCCTAATGTAAGACTTTATTTTCTTATCATTAAAGAAGTGTTATGTGATACAGTAGCACAGAGACAACATCCTCTGCAGATTAGACTCTGAAATGAACAGTTCAAACTACAATCCACACTGTTCATGATTCCAAGTGATAAGTGTCCACAGAGTATTACTGCATTACAAAAAAAAACAGTGGTACATAAGCCAAGAATGATGGTGTCATAGATATGACAATGACACTAGTTACAATGACTACATGAGAAAAAATCATATCAGGTATCAGGGTCCTATCACCTTCAGATGTGGAAGACAGACAGGATTTGTCATTAGACAGGGAAAAACAATGTAGTCAGGTTTATATGCTCAGCTAAAAAACATCCAGTTTGGCTTTGCTTAAGACTTTTTCAAACCTGTAGCACATTGAGACTGATCATTGAATTTTCCTTACCCTTTAAAGCATATATGTGAGATGGGAAACAAATTTACTGCCGTGCTGCTGTGATTCGTTGAGAGTTTGGCTTACAAGGAGATATGATAGGAAAATATCAGACATGTCCTGATATGGGAAAACAGACAGAGCCAGATCTAAAACAACCTGCTTACCGTGTACCAAGGGAAAACTAGCTGTGATTGCTATATGGAGGCAGAGAAAGGCAAAGGCAAGAGCATACAGTGAAGAGTGAAAGCAGGAGAGATTGATATGAAGAGCAGAGCAGAAAAATCAAATGTCGTCTCTGTTTCTCACAAGAACTTGTGTTTATACCTAGGTGAAAAGGATGTGAAGATTGCCAGGTCTTGCACCAAAAACTCCTGAAAGTTGCACTCCCCTTGTAACATACTCTGTGCACTAGGCATTCCTGCATAACCAGTAGCAAGTACCACAATATTATTTTTCCTGCAATACATTTGTTATGCACTAGTCACTTAATGGATTCCTGAGTGCAAACTCCCAGACTAATTTCTTGAATTGGACAAAAGATGCACAGTAAGCAATACAAAAAATTACTGGAAGAAGGTAATGTCATGATTAAGGAAGATAATTGCCACTCTGGAGACTATAGACTGCTTCTACATGTAAAGCTGAACTTCAGTACAAAGCTGAAGTTCATATTTGCATTCGAATATTCTTATTTGCATTTATCTCAAACTTCAGATCTCACAACTAAATTCTTACATGGCTTACCAAGAAAGTCTAATATGAAGATGTTTATTTTTTAAAATGAAAGACAAAAGTAAGCACCATTTCTTGCAAAAATCCCTTAAAAATATTACCTATAAAACTTAAAATATTACCCATTGAATAAAGCAAAGCTTTGCAGGATTGGTATAATGAATACTTGGGAGATCCATCTTTATAAACACTACACCAGAAAACTGTATCTTCCATAAATATATTTCTAAAATCTTTTATAATATTTTTAATAGGTTTTTTTTTTGCTTTTCATGACATGCAATTCTTTGGGCTCCAGCTTTCAACAATGAGCAAAGAGACAATACTAACTAGCAAAGTAATACCAGGAAAACCTTTAGTACCAATAACATTATACACTATCTACTAACATCAAGTATTTTAACATTGTTAGAACAACTGAAATCCCTATTACACCTCCTTGACCCGGCCACTAGTGCTACAAACATTACTCTTAAGAAGGTTATGGATATTTACCTTTCCTGTCTCTCTGCCACACACCTAGGTTTTTAAATAGATCAAAATGTTTTCAAGTTGAGCCTGTCCTGAATTGATGCTAAATTGTATCCCCATTCATCTGCTTAGCTCAGAAATAAGTGTTGTACCTTTAAAAACTGGATCTGGGAGTGAAGGAGATGCGGTGGAATGTCTGAAGTGCTTATTTTCTAAACATAAAGATAAGAGTTTTCAGCTTTCCTTCACATGGCCTGTGTTGTGGGCAATGTGTGGACAGCAGAAGAGAGCTCTCCTCTGCTTTTTGTTAGTTTTTTGGCTAGCTGAGGCAGAGAAGTTCTCCAGACTGCGTTTTTTTCCCCTTTTTCTTGGAACTGTTTGAACCCACTCTGGACTAAACACCCAAAAGGGCACCAGGAGCTCAGCCCTGTGTCCCACCAGGCCTGGCCTGGGCCTGACCATTCCCGGCACCAGAGGGACCGACAGCAACTGAGCCGAGCTACAGCCCACGGGAGAGACTTTCTGGCATCTCTGCACAGCAGAGACAGGTTTTTGTTGTTCAGTGTTGTTCTTTCATTTGTTGTGCTAGAAAGTGCTTTGTCTGTTAAATAAACAACTTTTTTCCACTTCCCTCCAAAAAAATCTTTTTCACTCCCAATTCAGCTAAGAAAAAGAGTAGTTCAGATTCATTTTTCTAAAAAGACTCCATCCAGAAATTTATTTTTTTCTCTCCCAAATTTTCCCTAAACCAAAACAAATACAGAGCCATAATGCACCATGTTCAGCATAATAATGCCATCATTTGAAAAAAAAATAAATTAAAATAAAATTTATAAATTAAAATAAAATTTATAGCAAGAAAGAATGATCCTTTCAAGTATCACACTGAACCACTTAAGCATTACTATTTTCCTGCTTTATTCTTTAAATGCTTCAAGGTGTAAGGCTTATTCTCATTATATACTGCGTAAATTAGTCCATACAACCACATTTTGGTGGTTTTATGAAGTATGAATACTCAGTAAAAGTCCCCACAAAACAGAAAATTTAAATTTTCCCATTTGAAAGTATTTTATTACAGTTAAATGCTGGAAGGCAGGAGACAGGGAAAAAAAAGTAGAAATGTTCTCTGGTAATCAGGCCAGGAACACCAAGACACTAGAACAAAATTGCTCACAATCCTTTTTGTTGTGCGCTCCTTTCCTTATGAAAAAAAGTATGTTTAAAAACTTCTGGAAAGACAAAAAAATCCCCAAAATAACTGAAGTATCATCTCTCTGCAATGCAGAAAGAATACAGAAAAATTGAGAAAAGTAATGAAAATCACCACAAGAAAATAATGTTGGCAGCAAGCTGAATCCATTACACTGTACTCAGGCATATTACACCAAATATAATTTATTTTGACAACAGGAAAGCAGGATCAAACTGGCGAAAGATCAAGGGTAGATTTTGTTGATAGAAGACTGTAGCTCTAGTGTCTGTAAGAACATCCCTGAAGAAAACAAAGCAAAACAAAAAGCCTAACCAAACCAAACAAACAAGAGGTTAAGTATAGGCAGATGAAGAAATACAGATGCCTTGATCAGGAAGAAGCAGTAAATATTGTTTACCTCTGACAGTTTTACCTTCCCAAGGCAAGTCAGGCATAGAGTTGAATGTTATTCAGAAGACAAAGTCATGAACTCCTCTTAAGCATCTCTTCAGAGAGAGCAAACTACCCACTTATTCTCTGCTGCTTTTAGGTAGTGGGCCACTGTTGACACAGGCAAATTTCCTATGGTGTTGTACTTTAAAGCAGCAGTACATCAGGATACTTTTTTACCTTTATCAGTAGCTGATTTGCTTTAATCAGTTGCTTTGTGTGACATGTCATGTTTTCATGAGTTACTAATAGGATAGAATTTTGATGTCTATTTAGCTAATGTATCTCTTCAGCTTTTTATCTTCACTGTACTTTCATATGCATGTATAAAAAGTATGGCAAGTCATTGAATAGAAATTGCAGTCTTTAGATAAATAGAAATTGTGTGCTCTAACTACAATATTAATGCTTATATCTCTTATTCTGAAATTAATTATTCTGACTTCAAAGACTAAGGCTTTTTGACCTTCAAACTGTGACAACAGTTTACTTGAATACTCTAAATCACAGTAATTTTGGATTTTACCACTTTTATAGCATAGTGGGGGGAAGGGAATCTGCATAATTATATAAAAAAATTTCTCCAATGCATAGTGTGTCAAAGGATTTACATCAAATATATTAATTCACCAGGTCTAATAAAAGAGTCAGAGATGCTAAGAAAAAGCAGATTATATATTCATCTCTCCTTTCAGTCCCAAGATATTCTTACACATACCAGGCAGCCTAAAGATTGGAAAAATATTGTATATATGAGAGCTAGGAAGCCATGAAGCAGTTTTTTATGTCCTAAATAAAAAAATAAGTCACCTTTATCATGAAAATCTTGTTATAATATGAGCAGGATTCTAGCACCTTAGTGGCAACCTATATCAGGATAAATTGTGATACAGAAGCCCTAAAAAGGACAGAGACTTTGTTTTATCAGTATTTCATATCTGGACAGAAACTGTATTGTGGAGCTCTTGGCATGCTTGATGCCCAAAGGAATTCTATTCTGAAGTGACAGATCTCTAGACTGGAGCTACCTCCTTTGGGTCTTTATAAGTGAAGGGAGCAGTATATAATAGTTTTCTGTCAATCCAACCTTGAAAATAATGATAGAATAATAAATCTGGAAGCCATTCAAAGTAACTTACCTGCTAGTAACTTCATGCTAAACAACAAAAGCAATAATAAAAGCACTCCACTAGGCTACACTTGAATAAAATACAGAGAAAAGATTTAATCAATAGGTTGTCTAGTAAGATTGTCAAAAACAAAGTCTTATTATTGGTCTAGCTTACTCTCAGTTTTTTGGGTGGTTTTGGTGGGGTTTTTCTTAACCTTACAGACAGTATGAATATGTCAGAAAGCTCTTAGAGATTCAGCTTGAGACCTGTCATTAGCATCTACTTTCATGCACAAGGAATTCTTTCTTTCCTGGTTTGTTTCTACTGATTAAACACTCAAGGCTGACAGGGTTACCTCTCTTTTCTGTCTCCTTAAGCTAACAAACATATTTCACTTTTTCTTTTAAAACTGCACATGATAAAATTTTAGCTGTGTAGTATCTGCAGAATTCTCATGGTCTTGTTGCCTAATATCCTACAAAGTTGGCATAGTTTCTTTTTTCCCCAATATACTGAGAGAATTTGACCTCTGCCTTTAGAATTTCAGTGTTAACAAAATATTAACCTAGTCCCTTTGCTGAAGAACCTCTGACCCATCTTTTTTATATCTAAACAAAGAAAAAAAATCTGAGTGTAGTTATCATAATCTCTAAGTGTCAAAAGCCTTAAGTCTGTGTTACAGTTACTCCCAACCAGAACTCATTTTCTCTAAGGAAATTTACCAACAACGCCATGTCAGCAGCTTTGTCTTATATATTTAAGCACTTAAAGACTTACTCGATTTATGAATATGGACACTTTATTGCTTTGAAAACATTGCTTTAGAGAGGCACATCTTGAGTATGTTTGTCCAACAGTGCTCTTCCTCCTCTCCACCCTTTTTTTCTGTATCTCTGGCACTTAGATAAAATCAGTCATGAATTAAAGAGGCTGGCTTGATGGTAATAGGAAAAGAGTGTGCACAAAACTGTGCTTGGTTTCCAGTAAATCTATTATATAGATAATAAAGCTGAAAAAGATTTTTTGTTAAAAAACCATCCTTGACTGGCACCAACTTTTTCCTACCTTAACACTGAAGTAATGTAACAAAGTATAGGGAACAAAGTCACACATCAGGGTTGGATCACATTTTTCTAAATATTTCTAAAAAATTAAATAACTAAAGTCAAGTAAGTGATGAGCTGAACAGAATACTTTTTCTTTTCATCCAGACAATGTCAATGTTTTGAAGTTTAAAGGGATTTTGCTTTGCAAATTGTTCTGTACAAGCAATTGGCTGGATTTGGCAAAGACTTTGTGTGTTATTCTTTCTAGAAAAATACACTTTCCTATTTTTTTTTAAAGTAACTTCCTCCTAGAATCTACTTAGTTTATATTCTAAGCAAGAAAATAAACAAACTTCAGGATAATGGTGATTCATTATATAAGCTTTCTTCTAGTATTTTCAGTGGCTGGGCCTAAGAGTAAGAAATCTATTATACATTATAGTTTTCTGAATTTGCAAGACAAAGTAGAATAATACTCTGAAAAAAACAATTTGCAAAAGAATTATTTTGAAATTTCCTAAAATGTTGACAGTGCATCTAATCCTCCAAACAGGAAGAATTTCTTCCTGTGGGTGGTCTCATTTGAATGAATCTACCAACAAATGTTCACCAAGCATTTCTTTAATTTTAACTAAGCGCACTGGAAAACATGCTAATTAAAATTAGCATTTGACACAACCTTGCACTCAGTATAGCCAGTGACTTTTGTGCCAGTATTTAAAAATAAAAATTGTCATTTTCAGCTATCACAATTGGTAAGGATATCACTAAGCACACTCAAACTAGTTTATACTATAGCTAAGACAAAACTTTATAGGTTTAGCACTCAGGACTTATTCCACTGTTGTGGGATTTTGTGCTGAAGTTTTGCCTGTAAGTGCACAAATAAACATCCTATTATAGCTTTGTATGTTCCTATGATGTCAGTCTAGTTTAATTTATGTGTAAAAGCTATGTGATAGACACATTTGAGAGACTGGAAACAAATTAAAGCAAGTTTTCCTCTATTTATCTACAAGAAATTAGTTACAGCACAGCATAATCCACATCAATGCTTCACTTGAACATGTTTGTTATATCTAACACTGCTGTATTGCAATTCAGGAAACTAATGCAGTTTATTTTTTATTTTCATTCACATTAGTAAAAGAGATTTCAGCAAAGGTTAACTCATAATCTATGTGCATATGAACATACATTATAAAAGGTAGTACAGTCTGTATGATGATACAAAAGCAGAACTGTTCAGGAAAATGTTAAGCACATATTAGCTTTCATTTTATTTCATGTTTTCTATTGAACCCAACAGGATTAAGTTGCACCGAAAAGGTAAAGGCTTCTTTATATGCCTTTCTAAATAAGATATGTGCCAATAAGCAATGTGCTATTTTCTATCTTAAGGAGTTTGAGGATATTTTTTAAAAGTAAAAAATACATGTCAAGAAGAAAATTTAATAAATAGCACAATGGAGTGTTCTTAGCTCAAGTCTAACTTTTTCGTATTTTTTATGTCAATTTACCATTCATGAAAGGTGTCAGACTAAGATCCCACAGGCTGAAGGTATCTATACAGCCACAGACACACAGTGCATCAGCATTGTCAAATTTCCCTGTAAAATGTACTTCTAATCTCAAGCTGATCAGTGTTTATACATTGTTAATGAAATTAGGATGTTTTCTTCTTTTTACCTTTTTTTTTTTAAATTTTATTTTTCAATACCAGAAAAAAGAATGGAAAGTGATTTTCATAAAGGAAGGAATCCACTTTCTAACCTTAAAGGGGCTTCAAATTGTATATATTTGTGAAGTAATTTTTTTTTTTTGGTGATCTTACTTGATCAACTCTGTGATTTTGAAGTCAGCCACTCAGCCTTGAGTTATCAGCCTCCCACGATGCATTATCTCACCCTTTTTAAAAAAAATCTCAGTCTCCAGTCAGCAGTACCAATTCTCTAGGGAGAACTAGAGGCTAAAAGTACAATTCCACATATGGACAAGCCCAAAAATATACATTGAAGTGAATGCTCATTGATTCAACCATCACTTGCTCTCAGATAATTAACTTCCTCTTCAGTGGAGAGATAACACCTAATAAGCCAAGGAGCAAACGAGAGAGAACTTTTACAAGCTATGCTCCATTCATATTGTACCTCCCAGCTAACAGAAGTAGTATAGAAAAAAACCTTTGTTTCACCTGAATTGCCACAACCATGTGCTAGTGCAAACCCATCCATTGCACCAAACACAAATATTTACAGGGCATATTACAGAGAAAAATAAAGTGCTGTCTATGAATATCTCCTGGTATAAGGATTTTAGTATTTGCAGTGCATAGCTGTCTCAACCTAAGAGTTCTCCTGGTAAGAGTATCTTACAGTTTAATTAATTAATTAAAAAGGAAATTAATTAATTAAAGAAAAACCAAAAACCTTTTTAAAAATCCATCATATAAGTACCAGACTGAAGCATCTCAGCTTTGCACAAGGTTTCATGTTTGCCAAGGCCAAGCAAAAAAAGGGTGAGAACATTTCCTGCTTTACACCTGCTTAACATTTAACTAAGGTTTTTATTATCTGTGGTATAGTACTGCACAAAGAACTTCAGTAAGGCCATAACTCTTTTTTTGTAAATATTATACTAACACACTTGGACATACTCTGTCACCCAGTAAACTCAATTTTAAATATTTAGTTTCATTACTTTAATTTTAACATTTGAAGTTAGGCACCAGAGTGTTCCATGGACCAGAACTTAAATCACTTTTCATAAGTACTATTAAAAGGGAAATATAGATTACTGGTGCTACCAATGGGTTTGCCTTGAATTTAGAACCAATATCTGGAGTTTCCTAATGTTTAGGAATATTCTATGATGCCTCTCACCACAGAAGCCAACTGTAAATTAAAAAGATGAATAAAAGCCACATGCATCAAACACAGAATATATTAGGGTTGATTTGTCTTTTCATTTCAACAATCAGCAGCTTGGGCAAATCTCAGCTATCATCCAGAATCAAAAGGCTGTAAGGCACTTGCATGTTGTTTGGCTCAGCTCCCTCAAAACCTCTTTGAGTAACTTCTTCTTGAGTTTAATGGTGTTTTTCACCAGGAAAGGTGAAATTAGGAAGAAACTAAGAAAGTTCTTGACAGATCAGATTTTTGACAGCTATGTATAGTAGTGTATTCACAGAATTATAGGATGGTTTGGGTTAGAAGAGACTTTAAAGATCATTTAGTTCCAGCTATCTTGCTGTGAACCTTCTACTAAACCAGGTTGCTCGGAGCTCTATCAAACTTGGCCTAAAGAAGGTCCAGGGATGGGACATTCATGTCTTCTCTGGGGAACCTATTCAGGTCTCCCACCACTCTTAACAGTAAAGAACTTTTTCCTAATATCTGATCTGAACCTAGTCTCTTTCCATTTAAGGCCATTCCACCTTGTTCATTACTACATATTCATGTAAAAGGTCCCTCTCCTTTCTTGTAGGCTCCCTTCAGGTATTGAAAGGCTGCAATTAGGTCACCCTGAAGCTTTTTCTTTTCTGGACTGAAAAAACTCAAATATTTTAGCCTTTCCTCAAAAAAGATGTGCTCCTGAACCATCTTGCTTGGTCTCCCCTGGACTCGCTCCAACGGGTCTATGTCCTTCCTGTGCTGGGGACCCCAGAGCTGGATGCAGCACTGCAGGTGGGGTCTCACCAGAGCAGAGGGGCAGAACCCCCTCCCTCACCCTGATGACCATGCTGCTTTGGATGCTGCTGAAGATACAATTGTCTCTCTGGGCTGCAAGTGCACATGGTGGGGTCATGTCCAATCTCTGATCCACCAACACCCTCCATGTTCTTCTCCCCAAAGCTGCACTCCATCTGTTCATCCCCAAGCCTGTGTTAATAGCAGGGGTTGCCCTGACCCAGGTGCCGCACCCTGCACTTGTTCTTATATTGTGTGAGGCAAATATTGCAGAAGTACTTTAATATAATAAAATATAGTGACTAAGTAAAAAGCAAAACTCATACTTTGTAACTACGTTTTCTAATTTAACTTAAGGCAAGTCAAATATATTTATGATGAGTTGTTTGGAATTTTTTTTACATCTGTGGAGATCACTAGAACTCCTATTTCTAGCCATACTTTTATCAAATGAGACATTAGCAACACTACGCTGGTTTGACTTTTTATGCAGTATATGATATAAAATTAAAAATCAGTATCTATAAACAATATAAGCACCCTAAAGCAGGCTTTTGGTCATATGCTGCCCTTCTATAAGAGTCTCATAAATTATTTGATATATTCATATGCTGTAACCAAACAAGAAGGCTGACAAGCCACAAGGAAATCACTACAGTCCATTTTACTTCGTCACATTCAGTAGATTTAATCTAGATGTTCAGAAGTGTTTCTAGAGAGAACCTGTAAAAATGTATAATTTTTGAAAATTCATCTCTGGTTCTATCATCTAAGCATGTGTTCAAGTTTCCTGGAGGGGATTAAGGGTGACCTGGATAACTGTTCTAGGAGTTTTAAGAGATTATTGATGCACTCAACAAAGATCTAAACAGATGTGCTGTGATGTTAGCCTAGATGTGATACCATGGAACCATGACTATGACTATTGTCATAGCTGAGCTGATTAAGTACACCATGAAGTCTTTTGGGTTGGCTTAGGGACTTGTACGTTGTATTTATTGTGAGATGATGACACTCTTATGTATTTGAAAACCAAGCCATCTGAGACCTAGAAACTGGATTTAGGTGCCTCCCTTTAGATGTCTGTGTTTAAAATTGGGCAGTTTAACATAAACAGACAAGTAGTCCTTGGGCTAAAAGCAATAAATTAGAAAATAATCCTTTAGAATGGAAATTTTCTATCAGACTACATTGCATACCTCTCTTATGTTATCCCAATTTTTTTAATGGCCTGTACAGAATCGAGGGAGGGCTGGGATGTGCCATAACACCAGGAGGAATTTTGTCTTCTCTCTTCCTGGCATACACTGTGATAGACTAAAAAGAATTCTGCTTGTGCCTCTGGAGATAGCCTAACACAACTGTAGAATCTTTCTTTCAATAACAGAAGTAGCACCTTAGATTGAAAATAATAACTTTCCATCCAATCAAATCAGTTTCCAAATGCCAGCTTATTTTCCATTTAAAGATGCTATTTAAAGTTATAAGAAAACTCACCAATCCATTTTTCTGCTAAAAATAATATAAAAGGTATTTTTTCCTGAAAAAAATATATGATTTCAAAGATTCTGAACAAAATATGTTTAGAAGGTCTTATAGGCAGGATATAGCTTCATACTTAAAATACATCATTAGTTCGAGACACATGAGTTTTCTTTGGTTTGGTTTTTTTTTTTTTTTTGAAAAGTCAATAGTTTAAACTAGCATTACTGTTTAGCCCAGTTTGCTGTTAATCTTAGTATTCCAACATTTAAAAGGCTATCAGATCTTCTGACATTTTAATACAAATACAGTCTGTGGCTGTGACAGCATTTCAGCATTTGGCATAGATATATTTTGCCATGATATTTCAGATAACCCCAAGTATGTTTCTCTAAATGCATTAAAAAATCTTCACAGTTTCTCTTAGCAGATTTCACATGGGGAAGAGTAGATTAGGAAACAGGCTTCATCAGGATAGCACTGATACTTATCTGCAACTTTCTTTTCTTCAGCATTTCTAAAAATTCCATTTCAGCAACTGCCTGAGTTTCTAAAGGTGTCCTATCAAAACTTTATTATATTTATTTGACATAATAGTGGAGACTATTACATTAGATCTATATGAGAATTTAGGTTCCTTACAGCAAAAGACATATTTTTCTGTATCCATACTCTTTCAGTCAGAGACCCTTAATGTATAGGTCAGCAATGTCCACTAAGTGAGACAAAGTGACTTGGGTGGGAGTTATGACTCAATACAACCATAAAGGTGATACTGGTTGTTGCAAATGAATGGAGCAATCTTTATAAGATAAAGTTATTGGAGATAGGTACTCAGAGGCATGGCATCCAGGCAGGGTAAGACACGATAAAATTAACAAGTCACACAGGAAATTCCAGGTGAAAAATGAAAATTTTCCCCCTTGCTACCCCCACCATGAAAAGAAAGTAAAAAAAAAAAAGAAAAAAGAAAAAAGTGTTTCTAGTAATAAATTACCCAGAGAATTAAAAGCAAAATACCAGACAAAATCCTTCTAGATAGGATAAGTCAGGGAGTCATTAGATAGGAAACAACATTCCCAAAAGACTTATAAACATTAGCCAAAACTTTTGCACTGATTAATATATCAAACCACTTTGTCATGTTTAAATAGATCTGCACAGTATCTGATATTTTAGTAGCAGTCCAGAAACAACTAATGGTAAATCACATTTCATATTTTAATCACATTTCTTATTTTCTAAATGTTCCCATGACTATAAAAAAGTATAGTGTCATGTAAATTAAATTGATTTAATAAAATAATGTAATTTAATAGAAGTACTTTAAAAAAGGACAAAACATCCACACCTATAAGCCCATTAACCTAGTAAATCCTTCTGTGATGTAAATTGCCAGTTAATATCTTATGAAGTAAACACAAGAAAAGGAAAACAGCATTAAATATCAAGTTCAAGAACTGTTTCATACCATCCTTCATTAATATTCAGTTTTGGGATCATAGAAATAGGTTGCCTCTCAGAGGAAAAAAAATGACAGGTTTCACAAAGCAAGTAATTTTCACATGTCCTAACATAGTGGGTGTATGCTAGAATTTATTCCTCTTCAATTGAAGTTTCTATACACAAATAATTGTACACTAAGATGTATGCACTATATCCTTGGTTAGCTGCAAATGTTGCTCTGTAGAGCAATTGGAAGGGACTTGGAAATGTGGTATGGCTTGGAACTTTTTCTTGGAAAAATCTCACCAGAAAATGTATGTCAGAATGAACAGAAATTCTGAGCAGATGGCTCACACAGAATTTCAGCTAGGTATAGTTGCATATGATTTCTTTACGTCTATCTAGTCATTTTCCAAAGGCACCCAAGAGTATCAAACATTTCAAGTCTGACACAGCTTGAAAAAGTTAATTATCTAACATACTTGAGCTTCTTTCACAATGACTTTTGGCTCAATCCCGTAGCAGAATAATCTGAAATGCTGAGAGCTTGTTTCCTTGTAAAAGCTAAATCTACTGTGCTGTAGCAAGTTCCCTCAATACCAAGTGGAACCAAGTAAATTCTCTTCAAATAAATGAAGAGCATATATTTATCAAACATTAGTTTATTCCTCAGTTCCCAGAAAAATGCAAAGTTCATTTTACAGTTAACTCAGTGAATTCCTGCCTCTTTCACCTAAAACACGCTCTTTTTTTTAAAAAGAGTATAAAGCCAGTAGACAGTAAGTAAATAAATTAAACTCCTTTCCAAAAATCATTATTCATAGTGAAAACTATGTACTCACTCAATATCTTTCCAATAATAAAAATAGTACCAAAGCAGATGTTATTCATAATACACTCTAAGTTTAATTAAAACTGAAAGAAAAATAGTAATATCAGAAATACATAACTGTTTTCAATTGTAGCAGCAATCACTTGGTTGAGGTTTATATTTTCTGGAATAAAACCAAATCTGCTTTTGTGGAACACAGACTGATCAGAGAAGAGCAGCTGTAGTGTCCCCTGGCCTAGCCTGGGAAAGCATGACAAAAAAATCCAAACAGAACTTAGCACCTGGTGTTTGTCCAAACACCACAACGTGTAATATGTGATGTTTATGCTAAGATCTGAAGGATGTTTATCCAAAGGCGTGTTGGCCTTCTTACCCAATTAGCTTTTTGTATTCTTTAACTAATCTATCCTCTTGTAGACTGCGAAGCACACTATAAAAGAGCTGCATTGTTTAAATAGACCACTTTTAGCCATTGCCTTCTGAAAGGAGTCATGTTGCTGTATTTCGCCGCTCCTAACTCTACAGCAACATGCCTTCATTTACATCTTTGAAGCTCCGCTGATGTTCACTGAGGCTGAAGATAAGAATCAGATACAGAATATAATTTGGAGGACATGTGCAGAGTCTACACTCTACCTTTCCCTTTTTATTTTTTGACTCATAATTGCCATAATTTTTTTTTTATTTTTGTAAAACTTTTGATACTTTCTTATATCCTTCTGGACAAAATTTCCAGCCCACAGCTGGATAAACACATTATGTGATGGGTGAGCAATTGGCTCACAGGTCAGGTGCAAAGGGTTACAGCAAATGGAGTGACTTCAGACTGGTGAGCTGTCACTAGTGGGGTTCTGCAGGGCTCCATCCTCAGCCCTGAGCTCTTCAACATCTTTGTAAATTGCTTAGACACGAGACTGGAAGGGACGCTAAGCAAGTCCACAGATGACACAAAACTGAGAAGAGCTGTTGACTGATGAAGGCAGAGAGGCCCCGCTGAGAGACTTGGACAAAACAGGAGGCTTTGAAAACATCAACAATGTGAAGTTTATTAGGGGAAAGTGCCGGATTCTGTACCTGGGATGGAACAACCTGAGATGTTCGGACAGAGTGGGCAATAATGAAATGCTGGAAAGCAGCACTGCAGAAAGGGACCTGGGGGTCCCGGTCAATGGCAAGTTTAATATGAGTCAGCAGTGCCTGGCAGCCAGGAGGGTCAACCCTATCCTGGGGTGCATTGGGGGCAGCATCACCAGCTGGGCGAAGGGGGGTGGGTTTGTCCTGCTCTGTACTGCACTGGGGTAGCCTCGAATGCTGGGGGCAGTTTTGGGTGCTACAATACAAAAGAAGACATGAAGGTATTAGACAGTGTCCATAACAGAGCAACTAAGACGGTGAAAGGTCTTGAGGGGCAGTGTTATGATGGGCGGCTGAGGTCACTTGGTCTGTTCAGCACAGAAAAGACTGAGGGGAGACCTCACTGCAATCAACAACTTTCTTGTGAGCAGAAGAGGGGGCAGACACTGATCTCTCACTGACAAGTGACAGGACCCCAGGGAATAGACTGAAGCTGTGTCAGGGTAGGTTTAGGTTGAATTTTAGAAAAAAGATGGTCAGGCACTAGAACAGGCTGCCCAGGGAAGAGGTCACAGCACTAACCTTTACAGAGTTCAAGAAGCATTTGGATGATACTCTGGGGCACAAAGTGCGGCTCTTGGGGATAGGGCTGTGCAGGGCCAGGAGTTGGACTCTATGACCTTTGTGGATCCCTTCCAACACATCTTATTCTCTGTGACTTTGATATCCCCAACAATAAAGTGATGAGATGGATGACAGCTGATATCAAGTTCTACTAGAGTAGTCAAATTTAAGAATACAATACTTCATATGATTTCTTCAATTCTAGTAAGGATCTTCCAATTTCCTTTAGGAAAGATTTCAATGTTAGACATGCTGAGGCTCTGCCATGGATGCATATAATTTGAGTCTCAATGTTTCAGAAGATGTCAGCATTTTCTTATAGCTATACAGCATATTTGCATTATGCTTAACATAAGACATTTATAGAATTCTATATCTGAGTTAGCAAATAGAAACAGTATTATATATGGTATCATGTCTGGTATGTGTTAATTAGGCAGATAGTGTTGATACAGAAACCAAAACAAGCATCTATACCAAAACAAAGATTTCTTGTAGTGGTGTGTTTTAAAAGGTTTTTATTAGTTGAATTGTTTTATAATGTTCCCATTACTTGGTTTGTTCTGTGTATTCCCCAAATTCTCTTCCCTTTGGTTTCCCCCTGTTCTTTCCTCTCCCTGGTGGCACGTCTGTCACTTTTAGACCCTTCCCAGAGTCTGGAAAGTTCTCTGGAAGGGGTTGAAGGATAGGCTGCTGTGGGGGAAACCCTCTACTCCCCCGGGGTGATTAGCTGCTTGGGGTGTCATTCAGCAGGCTAAGTCACACCCGGGAGCCCCCCATTGGTCTACCCTTAACCCTTTCCCTTTTCCCCACCTCCCCTTATAAACCGGTGCACAAGCCTTGCTCCTCGCTCTGACCGGCTGACGCTTTCTCTGGCTGGTGCTCTGACAGGCTGACAGGCTGACACTCGGAGGAGGCGGGAGTGCTGCCCTGACTCCAAATAAACTCGTTGAGCCGTCCCTGGTCAGTCCTCCTTTACCTTCGCAATCGTCGCCTCATTGATGTTCAAGATAAGCGTCCCTGGGATTCCGAGACAGTTTGCCCTCAGGACAGGTGAACTGCGCCGAGGCTTGGCAGGGCATTCTGGGCTAACCGGCAGTTACATAGCGACACGGAGCTGCAAACACGCGCGCCAGCTTTTATATTGGCGCTCCAACATTTCTGCCGCTATAATTTCTTTTTTTTGTACATGAAACACACCAGCAGATTGACGTATTAAGGGAAACCTCATTAATTAGATTAGAATCTCAGATTACAAGAGTGAAGGTAGGAGAGGTGATCAAAATTCTCTAGTTGCTAAGCACTTTATGGAAAGAGGCCACATTCACTCATCTTATTAATATTCATGAAAATTGAAAATACCCAAAAGCCCAAGAGGGGTGGGGTCACAAAATCTATTTCATAGAACTGGGAAGCTTACTTTAAATTCACCTTGAAAGCACGTTCCCCATCACAGACTTCCTGAGAGCCTTTTGATTTCTCTCCTACTTAGGAGGCAATTATAGAACTTCTTTTCCTCCCTGACTAACGCATACAGAAAGAGTTCACTTCAACCTTTTATGCAGATTATAATGGTTTGTTCCTGACTGAATCTCTATTGAAAATTATTTCTCCTTTGCTCTCTCTCCAGTTCATCTATTTAGCTTTATTTTTATTTCTCTTTTTTCTCACATTCATCCTCTGTTTCAATTGATATCATAACTACTTTAATATTAAGTATTGTTGGACTTTGCCCTTCTCTTTCCCTCTTTTAATTTGGTTTTGTATTTATTTTCAAATTTACTGTTGTCAGAAAACAATAACATTCAGGCATAGAGGTGATGGAAGAGGGATTTTAAAGGCTGCGTAGCGTATTTCTTCTGTGGATAAATCTCCTAAAAGGTACAAATCCAAAGATAAAGAATAAATTCTTTCTAAAAAGATTTCTAAGAGTATCAGAATAATGAGATTTTTAAGATTACACAGTCATTTCAGTCAGGAAGAATCTGATTTTATGAGTATAAAGTGCCTATAATAGATACCTGGCTTATGTTGTCTAGTCTGGTCCTAACAGCTACCACTGCTTTTAATTTCTTGTAAAAGCTGACACTAAATGGAAGATTTGATGGGAAATCTACACCATTCTGTTTTCACATCAGGGAAGTCTGTCTCCTCGTAACACTACTGCTACAATAGGACCATAGAATTTCTTAATTCTCAGGCACCTCCCCTGTTTTGGGAACATATTAAGATGAATATTTATGAATAACTAATAAACAGTGTTTCCAAGATAAAACCTAAACTGACACATCATTTAACCACCAAAGCAATACTATTATAGGTGAATTAGGGTTAGAGTCGCCTTTTTAACTTCTTGGTAACAGCCTACTTACACTATTAAAAGAAAGCAGGGATAAGGTAGCATTTATTTTTTAAACTGCTTTTCTAATATTGGGTAAAAGTTGTAGACATGAACAATAGCAGTATTGCAGCAACTAGTTTTCTAAAATACATCCAAAGACAGCATTCCAAATAAAAGCAGCAGTCCTGCATGGCTCATCACACTCTTTTACAAGTGTTGTCAATGGTCAATAACAGGCCAATAGTATTTCCTTGAATTCATCAAACATACGTAAGTGCTAATAGAGAGAAAAGGGGAATGTTCTTGCATGAAGAAATGGTCAATATTTTTGTATTAAGTGATGGTATAAGAATAAAGACTTGCTACAAAGCCCTCACTTGGAAAACTGGTCTGCTTTGGAAACAAGCAATCACAGCTGTGACTAAATCAACCAAACTAGGCATCACCAAAAGTTATTAACAATATTGTTTTTCCTCAGCCTAAATATTCTGCTTTAAATATTAATCACTCAGCCAGCTGCAAAGCTCTCTCCCATTCTTGGTGATTTCAACAGTAGTTACTGGAGAATACCTACTAGAGTAGGTATACAAAAAATATTTATAGCATTTAGTGTTTACAGTAAGTGGCCTTGAGAAATTTTTATATTTATCAAGCTCAAGCATACATTTTCCCCTATGCTAATGAATAACATTCATATCCAAGTTCTAAGGAATCTAAGCCAAAATCCAGTATTTTTTTCTCTTCATCGTTGTCTACCGCCTAGACTTTAAATTCTCCCTCTTTCAGAATCCTATCTGGCTTATAGAGGAGACTTTCAATAAACCAATACTGTAATAAAAAATGTCTGTTTCTACGCACTTCACATATTAACAGAGTTTCTCTTATACAGATAAAATAATTCAACTTATGCTCTATATTTGACATTAATTTTTAATAGCAGACCTTAATAAAATATGCACCTGGTAAAAATATGAATCTAAAATAGCACTATGTTAAATCTTGTCTGCTGTGACATAATAGCCAATCACTTAATTTGAATAGAATAATAATATTTTTCTCTTTTCATAGTATACTTTTGACAAAGAATGCCATCTGAAAGAAATGCTGTGAGTACAGGCATGTTAAGTAATTGCTATCATTTTTTTGTCAGCAAAATGGAAGGCTAGTGTTTTCAGCAAGAATGAAATTAGCAATTTATCCATGAAAAAAATGTAAAAAACTAAAGCCAAATTATATGCATTTTTGTAAAATTATTATAGCATAAATATCACTTGTCATGGTTTAACCCTAGCCGGCAGCTAAGCACCAGACAGCTGTTGACTCACTCACCCATGGTGGGATGAGGGAGAGAACAAGAAAAGTGAGAAAACTCATGGGTTGAGATACAGCCAGTTTCATAGGTAAAGCAAAAACCACACTTAACCAAAGTCATAAAGGAACTCATTCACCACTTCCCATGGGCAGGCAGCTGTCTGGCCATCCCAAGCAAAACAGGACTCCATCACATGTAATGGTGACTTGGGACAACAAATGTCATCACTCCAAATATGCCCTCTTTCTCCTTTCCCCTAGTATTATATGCTGAACATGACTCCATATGGTAAAGGATATCCTAGTGGTCAGCTAGAGTCAGCTGTCCTGGCTGTGCCTCCTCACAGATTCTTGTGTACCCACAGCCCACTTGCTGGAGAAGGATGAGAAGTAGAAAAGGCCTTCAGGCTGGGCAAATACTGCTCAGCAGTAAGGAAAACATCCCTGAATTAGCAACACTCTTCCCAGCACAAATCCAAAACACATCCCCATATTAGCTACTGTGAAGAAAATTCTCTCCATCCCGGCTAAAACAAACATATCCCTTTAGCACCTGTATGAAAACAATATATACATGATAAAATTGCTCTCCAGCAAATGTACACACAAGGAAAAAATTACCTTCCAAAATTCTGACAGGAGAATTTTAAAAACCACTATTTTATCCCACTCTATGAAATCAGCTAAAAGGAAAGAGGAAGAAAAGCATAAGAGACCCATTGAGCAATACTAGCAACAAAAAATATATTTTCATGTTTTGCCGAATACCGTCATCCCAAAATGGGTTTTCTAATCTGGGATAGCCCTCCTGACAGCAGTTGCAACTTGAATCAAAACTGTGTTTTGAACAAAGCTCTATTCTGTCCTGTTATAAACACTGAAGAGTTGTATAAGTCATAGAACTCTAAAATAAACACTGACGACAGTAAACATCATTACAGCATACACCTCCATTTCATAGCAATTACTTACCCAGATGTTTCCATCTTGGTGATATGGTTTCCAGTTTTTCCCTGTTTCACTGTAGAGCATCCGATATTGAGTGATCCAGTCAGAGCTGCTGTACCTGCCTTGAGTTGCAATAGCACTGATCTGCTTCCTGTTCCCAAAATCCACTTGCAGCCATTGGTAATGATCACTGTCTGATGGAGACCAACCTCCTGCACCTGTTGTGTAGAAGCAGAATGGAGATTTATATCTTAGGCAGTTGCTTTGATGTGAAGATGCTCATTGTGAAGATGCTGATTGTTGGAAGTCAGCCCAGCTGAGAGAAATAGAATATCAAAAAAATTTGCACACATACAAAAGAAATTTGAGTTCTCATTCAAAAAAAAAAAAAAAAAAAAGCAGAACAAACTTTAGCATAGGCTTTAATGTAATTGTCTATTGTCCTAATCATATTTTTATACAATTACAATGATTTAATAGGATGCCTGCAAACCAGTCAATGTCTTTATAATGGCTTAATTGCAGTTTACTACTTTTCACCAAATTATAATTTTTTAAGGGTTGACCAATTTTCCGTGAAGTCCTTTGTCAAAGTAAAGCAAAAATCAATAAAAATTTTTGTATTTTCTATGCCTTTTCAATAACATTTTAAGTTGAAGAGATAATATAAATAAAAATTGAGGAAATAAGAGCAAGTTCTCTACTTCTTTATGTTTCACTATAGAGCACAAACTGAAAGATCTAGCAGAAGAATTGAGAAAGGGGCAAGTACTGTAGGGCCAGATCGAGTTTTGATCTGCTAGTTGTACAAGCTGTCACACATTACATAGGCAGATGCCTTACACAAGTGCTATTGTTCTTTATGGGTCTATGAATTGACAGTAATACTATTAATATTCTTCTCAGCCACTAGACTGCATTAAACTGTTCTAAATAAAGAAGGCCACTCATGCAAAGTTAAATGTAGTATTGAGACATTAATGCAATTTCTTATTCTGAAATAAAAATATTAAGGGGAAAACTGTATTGGGATTTTTCAGAGAGTAATAAAATTTCTCAGATAGCTATGATAATGATATAGCTATTGTAATGGTAAGCATTAGGAAATATATGAAATAAAAGACTCATCTACCAAAACAGTGAAAAAGTGGAGTATCCTTCTCTTTATAATCATAGCAGACATTAATACACAGAAAACAAAACGTTTACATTTGTTTAAAGACTTGATGTGATTTACAGGGGTTTCATTTTGTTTTCGGCTTTGAACCAAATAAATGTCTTGACACACGATCAAATCATGTAGTCTAGTCCATGGGCCAATTTTTTTGCTTTTAATTTCACTTATAGTTTTCAACTGAAGTTGGAGGCCTTGCCTGCTTGCCAAACAAGCAACTTTGTAATATTGCATCTTATAAACTCCCACCATTAAGCAGCAGCATTGCCTCAGTCTTAGGCAATCCTAAAACTCACTCAGCTGCTACAGGTGTTAACGTTTGCAGGTCTTTGGACAGTTTAATGTTGACATATCAACTGAACGATCTGATGCCTTATGTGGTTGCCTTTCATTGTAATTAAAAGTGTAGCACTAAACTGATGACAATTTGTTAAAATTATTAAAATTTACAATAGACGATTTTTCCTTGCTCTACCCAGCAAAATAAACAGGATACTTTAAATGTAGGGAATAGTTAAATGCTATTTAAAACAAATAAACCCAAAAAGTACCCTTACTGAAAAGCACTTGCAGGAAAAATATTCCCACACATTCCCAAATTCAAGTTAGACCTAGTTTTGCAGAGACTGATCATTCAAAAGAGAATGCAGCTTCTCCATAACTACCATGCATGGAGATTGGAAGAGTTAGCTCTACATCCTTTTTGTAATAGCAGAGATTATGTTTTCTCTCCCTATCCTAATATCCTCATTAAATTCATGTATCTGAGATTGATTGCACACAAAAGATAAGCAGGCACTGTACAAAAACCATCTTTGTAAAAAAACCTCTTTGGTGGCAACCAAAAAAAAAGGTTCAAATGTGAGCATTTTTAAATTTTTTTATGAAAGACAAAGCTAAACAGTCAATCAATAAAATTTCCTTCATCAATGCAATTTTAGAAAAAGTGTGACATACAATAAAGCTATGAAGGTTAAAATAGATAATATGGTTTTTGCCATAATGCAAGAGATTTTGTTAAGCACATTTAAAGGAAAGACATTGAAGCATAAAAAAATATAATTTCTTTATTTAGTACATTCATGTTACTGAGGCAACATGACTTTGGCCTTCTGCAATTGACAAACAATCGTAAATTTCAACTAGGTTTCAAAGAGTCTTCACCTACAAATCCTTTGAAATGTTTGTAAAAGAGTGCTAGCATTCCTTTCCTCAGTTGTTTTTTTTATATGTAAGAAGAGCTGGAAAGAATTTTTCACATCATGCTTAAGAAAAGTTACAGAAATGTGACACAATATCACATATAGGCCATGAGATGGAAACATTAGTTTTGCAAGAGAGATTGTCCTATAACCATTTCTAACAAGTAAGAGACAAGATTTTAGTCAATGTTGAAAAGATCAGCAAACAATATTATCCTGTATCTCAGTTTCAGATTTGCCTTATGGCTTTTCCAAGCAAGTAAAGAAATAAGCAGTTGAAAGGATGAAGGAGAAACACGCAACATTACAGCTAAACGTGCTGCTGAGCAGACCAGCATGGTAAAGGAATGGTGGTCAGTCAGGGTGAGCAGGGCAGTCATCATCCAGTCATCAAAAACAGCCTGTGAACATCAATTAAATTTGTCCTCTTCCACTTTGATTCACCAAGCTTTGTCATTTGGGGGAGATGAGACTACTTTGTTCATTTTGTTGCTGATATATATAACTTCTAGTGGTTCAAGGATCTTTTTTTTCCTTCAAAATTTTTTTTCAGGTGCATGCTTGAAATAAGTTATGAAAATTTTGAATTACATACAAATTTCCCCACTGTGAAATCTTGAAAACACCCCGAATTCACTGGAGGAATTAAAGTACATTTTTATCTCCATTCGACCTAAGTAGGTACAAAATTCTCACATCCCCATAAATGTGCACATGCTCACTGTTCTGCATATCATTAGATATTTTGCTGGATAAAACTGTGCTTCTTCACCAGAATTCAGAATTTGGTTTGATACTGGATTGGGAAAAGAGGAGTTACTGATAAATAATATACTTTGGTTTTTTGAAGGCGTGAGGACTTTCGAAATCAAAACTAATTTCCACAATATGACATTATATTTGAAATAAGCAGAAATTTATGGCCAGTACACTATGAAAGAATAATGAATTATCTTTGAGGAAGGAGCAAAATAACAGTATGTTAGTAGTTTACAGGGAAAATTACGTCCTACTGAAACTAGTGTGGTATGTTAAAATTGTTGAATAATTGCTATTCAGAGTTAATATTCACATCTTGGTGTTCATTCTTCATAGTTGTAGGCTGTAGCCTGAATTTTATTACATTTATTATTTGCACTTTTTATTGTGGCAGAAAAATAGGCAATAGATACATGTTTTTCATACGACGCTCCCTTAATTTCATGTACTACCTTTTAACGACAAATAGCACAAAGTACTATGAAATCAATAGATTTACAAATTAGAAGGAGATTATAAATTGTTTTAAAGATACTAAACAGATACATATAATACAGTTTACTCTTCTTAAAAAGGTAAGAAGCATTTATGGACCTTTTTGGTAATAACGGTACAATGAATTTGATTGCAAATAATATCTGCTTCCTATTTTTATTTTTGTGCTCTTACAGAATTTAATGTGAATAAACATATTCATGTATTCAGCAGCCAAATTATTTCACCCAGTGACATGAACCAAGTGAGTCATGAGATATTCTGATTTATACCACATAGCATTCTACACCACACATAGGGCAACTCATTTAAACTTAAGCAAGTATGACTGTACATGAAGTTTTTTTAACGGAACTCCCCCCAAGTTCATCAACGGTAAAGTCATCACTGAGCCTGTGGCCCAAATACCTTTCAGCATCCAAGAATCTTTCCTGTGCATAAAAGCCTATCAGTTTAGTCAGTATAGCCAGCCAGAGCATACCTGTGGTAAAAGGCAGCTATGAAAGATTTCATAAAGTTTCATTTTCAAAACAAGTCATTTGATCTGCTCTTACTGTGGACAGACTAAACTATTGAAACAAACTTGACATATCTTATGCAGAAGACATAAAACTATATTCTGAATACCAAGAGCTTGTAAAAGTGGAAATAATTAATGATTTTATACCAAATAAAAATGGTTGCTATCAAACAGTATTAGCTTCATTACAAGAGTTGAAGTTTAAAGGCTTAATTTTTCAAAAAAATTATGAATATTCCAACATGTTTTCCATTTTATTGCATTTTATTCCACAGGTTCATTGTGTGGAACAGAAAGCAGCATGAAAAACATAGTTTATCCCTGAATGGCACATGCACAATATATTTCAAGGCATATAAAGAATTTCAGTTAACGGGGGCCTATTTTTTCATGTATCATTTCTTTCTTTTAATTAATAACATATTTCAGCTCCTTATTCAAAATTAGGGAGTGAGTTACCTCCCATTTACTGCACACAAAGACAGCCAACATGATGAGTTAGCCTTACTTTCTTATCATTCCCCACGATGAATTGTCAGCAAGCGGCAAAGCTGGGGTAGGCTCACAGATTTTATATTTTTATTTGAACTGTCATAGGATACTGAGTTTACAGATCTATAAGAAGAAGGACACTGATGATTTTTGAAAATGTCTGCTCTGTTTCAGTTAGAAATCATTCTTTTGAAAATTTGGGACTTTCATTTTCATTCATAATGAAAACTAGAAACATTATTTTGCACGGAAAGTATCCATTCCTGTTTTAGTCTTACTTTTTTATTACTCCCTACTTCAAATCTCAAAATTAAAAATACCAGTATTGCAGTAAGTCTAGTGTTCTACTCTTTCCAAATCAGTAATAAAAAACTTTCAATGGCATGAATTAAAAGAAGAGGATCCTTACTCAGAAATTTCATTAGAAATCAAATTATGGACATAAGATGTAGGTTTTGGTGTAGTTACATTTCAGGGGATTGTTTTATCTAATAAGAGAAAAATTCTATATCCTTTCAGCAAGGAAAAAAATATGCCTTTTTTACTAATTAAGTAATAACAGCCTGAAACTTTCCTAGAGTTTGAATAATCTTATTTTTATGGGAAAACCACAACATAATCTTTCAACGAGAAATAACACTTTCTAGGTCACTGCAATAGCATGAAATCAACACCATTTGACACCTTGCTATTTTCCAAGACTCTGCTTTTCATTCTGCTACATAAAAGATAAATCAAGATCAAAAATAAATCTTTGAAATACTGCGATCATTCATTTACTGCATTTCAGAGAAAATATGGGCAGCCATTTTCTACAGTACCTAGGAAAAAATATAACAGACCCAAACTCCTAAATGGCATAAATCTACCTGCAATCTTTGCCACTATTGTAGTTAAGTAGGACACCAATGGACATTTTCATTTTTGCCTTGTCTTCCTCTGTCCACTTTATAGTACAGTGTAGATAAAGACATTACTCAGAGAAAATAAGATGCTTTCCAGCTGTGAGGCCCCCAACAAAGAAAGGATGTAGAGCTATTGGAATAAGTCTAGAGGAAGTCACAAGATGCTCTTGAGGGCTGGAGCACATCTCATAAACGGACAGGCTGAGAAAGTTGGGATTGTTCAGCCTTGAAAAGAGAAGGCTTTGGGGTGAACAAATTCACCCTAGTCTTCCAGTGCCTGGAGGGAGTCTACAAGAAAGATGTGTAGAGACATTTTCCTAAGGGAGTGTAGTGATAGGACAAAGGGGAATGGCTTCAAATGGAGAGAGAGTAGATTTAGGTTAGACATTAGGAAGAAATTCTTTACTGTGAAGCTGGTGAGACACTGCAACAAGTTGTCCAGAAAAGCTGTGCCCCATTTGTGGCAGTGTAAGAGGTCAGGTTGAAGAGGCCTTTCTGGTCTGGCAGAAGGTGTTGAAACTAGATGATCTTTAAGGTCCCTTCCTATCCTGGAACACTGCAGTGGGTCTAGTCACACTGGGAAAAGTTATGCTTATACAGAAATCTTGAATGATTAAAGACTTCACACTTCAAGCTGCTTTGGGGGAGGATCACATTTACCATGTGCTTGACAGAGTCCTCCAACAAGATGCTTCAGCCCTCTTACAGGGCTTCACGTCTAATTGAAACAATCATTTCCTGATACTGGCACAAACAAACATTTATTTCCTTATCATAAACAGGATACATTTGATTATTTCTTGTATCTGTCTGCTGTCATAGCTAAATTTGGATTTATAATTCATTCCCTATCTTCAGAGTACGATTTGCTTTTGCATTTTTGAAAAGCTCTTCTTTATAGCACATAACAGCAGGGATGCATTTGCAGATCAGACCATGCAAAACACCAATGATGGGAAAATAATGAACATTTGGCTTCAAAAGAAGCAAAGGTTGATATTTAGAAGGTAAAAAATACTGAAAAAATAGCACTGTGAGAGAAAAAAACAAAGATGATGACTAGATATCTTCTTCTCTAGAATTCACTGTTAGAATTTACCCCAAATCAAACCATATTTACTAAAAACCTGCAAATGAAATCCAATCTTTGACCTGCATCTCCATGAGTTTCAACAACTTTCTAGTAGTGCATCAAGAATCAGGAGACAGGAAGCTCTGAAGCTCTAAGTTCTCTATAAAATACATTTAATAAAACTCATTTTGCAGAGGTAGAAGATTAGAAAGATCCAATATTCATTCCTTAAATTAGTCTTCCTTCTTAGCAGCTGAAAGAGGCAAGCCTATAAAAGGATATGCTTCTCATTTTTTAAACTATAGAAAACAACATTTTTTTCCTATTTTGGTGGAGGAGCATAAGGATTAGCCCTTATTCACTTTAGCAAATATTTTTTGGACATTGTTAGACTATTTTTAGAAGACTTGCCTTCTAGTAAAAAATAGACAGGGTCCATATGTGCAAAAACCCCCTAATTATATTTCTTAAAATTATTTCATTTTCATTTAAAAACCTCCAAGTTAAAAGTAGAAATTACCCAAGGGATAACAGTAGTTATCAGGATACAGTCCACAGAGATCTTTTTTGAAAGAATATTAAAATCACTATAATACTTTTTAAATCCCAATAGATCTTTCTTACAGTAAATGCAATTAAAATAAATCCCTTGATGTAGTGTCTGCTTCTTAATACCCACTGCTTCCTAATATATCTTAACTGAGCACACACCACATATGAGGGAATGAACAGTCAATCTGCCCTAAGGAATAGTGGTGATATCTAAAAAAAATTTATGTAAAAGAGGCCCCATTTTTGTCATTCACAGTTGTCAGACTCAAAGTAAGGGAAAAAAAGTCAGAAACCTAAGGAGTCTCACATCCTGAATTCACTGTTGGGGAACAAACACTTTGCAGCTTTTTTTAATGAACACGTCACTTTAAAGCGTGCCTTTCCCATCTGTTCTGCTTTCTAATTACATATGCAAAAAGAAGCTCATTCACAGCTGCATCCTAATGCAATCTTAAACAGAACTTGGATGAGATTTAAATATTCTGTGTGCATCATCTGTGTTCAAGGCATCAAGCAGCTTCTTCTCCATGAGGTGTTTTCTTGTTTTTAGGCAGAAAGTTGAGGCAAGGCAATGGTTCGCTGCACCCTGGCATACAAATCCCTTGCATACAAAATAACCACAGTAGCATACAAAAGATGAGGTAGAGAGATGTCCCTTTCCTCACATCACCTTTGCAAGTACCATGACAAATCTCTCATTGTATGTTTATGGATTGCAGCACTGGGGTTTTCCTGACCACTCAGGTCATATCCCTGTCAGGAACTAGCAAGTGTACAGTTAATGGAGAACAGATATTACCTCCACAGTGTCTGTGCTGAGCAATTGAGCCCGGATTAGTAGATTCTTATCCAAGATTTTAATAATGGCCTGATAGTAAAATTTTACTGAGTGTGATTGAGTAGCATTTACATCACTTTAAAATAAAGATACAAGCTCATTATGACACTTTCCTGCAATAGCTGTGATCCTTCTTTAGTAGAGATGCCAGAGAAAAAGGAATGAAGGTATTTCAGAACCTGATTTATACCATTTCAATAGCAATAAGATGCCTAAACATTTTAGTCACCTAAGTCATTGCCTGTTCCCATTAGCTGAGCCCACAAATTGATGGAAGGCAAAGCTGGATTACTGAAAGTAATGGTGTTGTAGCTTATCTTGGTTGATATTTTTCCATCAAATGGTTGCATATGAAAAATGATGAAGTGATGTAATTCTGGCTTACATATCTTGTTCTGTGACAAGTCTTCAGCAATAAAACATAAAAGCTGAACCTCCAGTCCTACAGAGACTTACTGTGTGAGATCCTGTAAGGAGCATATATTCTGTCATTGTTGTTCAGTATATCCCAGTGTTCTACTGATGTGCAAACAACTCTAGTGAAATGTTCACTCTGAACAAATAGAAGTCACATGATTATTTCTACTCACTATCTGTTTTCTATCTATGTTTTTTAACTGCAAATCTCCTGGTTTTTGTCTCTGACAAAAATACCTTCCTCGAAATGCCCTGCTTATGGTGTACTGCCTCCAGCTTTTTCAGGCCCTTAAAGTGTCTTAGCCCACAAAGTGGGAAAAAAAACCCCAAAACCTGGCTCCTGACATTAAATACAGTAGTTCTGAAGTCCAGCTCCCTTAATGATTGCCAAGAGTCAACCTTTGCTGGCTGCTACTGATGTTCACAACACCCGCTTGGGCTAAGCTCATGGACTGCTACAGCATTTGAAGGCTGCACACTTTTTTCTCTGTTACTCTTTTTACATTTCTACCTGTTTGTTTTTCGTATTGCTGTTGTTGTGGTTTGGGGTTTTTAGCTTGCTTGGTTTTTATAAGGTTCTTCTTTTGAGATCGGCAAGAAAAAATCCATTCAGGAATATATTCAGGTTGAAGACTCTTCCCTAGTGTTTCCTATCCTGGCTAAACATGCTTTTCCTCTGCACATTTTTCCATCTGCTCAGAATTTCAAACTTGAATTCCCATCTTACAGGAATTTATGAGAAGCTGGTCTCAACCCAAATGGTGGTGATTTCTCCAAGATCAAAATTGTTAATAAAGCAGTCTAGAATGTTCTTTCCTTCTTGAGTGGTAAAATCACTGAGCATTTTGATAATTTTCCACAAAAAATTATAAGTGAAGCTAATGAATTTTCATAAAGAGGAACAAAATTATTAAAAATAATTAAATCAGCCATTGCAACTGAAATTTTCTGAATAGGCAGAAATAGTTTTGTGAGTTTTTTTCCATATGCAGATTGCCTAGAAAATTAACAATTAGAGGGAGATACAATATACTTATTTGTGTCAATGTAGTATTGACCCACTCCTGAGAAAAGGACAGGACACTTCTCGATATGCCTCATTGATTAGACACTGCTTCCAAGTGCTTCTGCAAATCATACCTTGCTCAAGATATCACAGGAGCTCTGATAGCATCAGTGCCATGCATGAATATAAGCTGCCACTACTGCTTAATCTGTCCTAGTACACATACTTAATTCTTCTGCCTTTCTTTCAAGCAGGAGCACAGAATTGTGAAATATTGAGAGATGACTTTTGAAATCTAATATATAGCTGATTCAAGGTGTTTGTGGCATTTTCTGTTTTAGCAAAGTTAAAAGATAATTATATTTTTCGACAATGCATCTGTTGCAAGCAGTACTGAGATCCTTATCCTTTCTTGCCATTAAGAAAATATGTTCTATTTTTAAAAATTACTCTGTAGTGCATCCATTTTGGTGATGAAAGCTCATGTTATGCCTTTTATTTTGCTACTAGCAAAACATTTATTGATATCATATGCAGAGCTGCAACAACATCAGAGGAACAATTTTCTTCCTTATATTAATTTGCAAAATAATATATTAATTTCAAGATAGAACTATACTACAGTAGAATTCAACTTTTTAGGGCAGCGAATTGCCTGAAGCATATGGTAAACTACTAATAAACGAAGAGGATTCCCTAATGAGTTTAGACTCCTTGGAGCCAAAACATAGTGCTGTATACAAAAATCATTATAATCATGTGAGACTATATGAGGGGGAAAAAAAAACCCAGCAGAAAAAGTTATAACACTAATAAAAGTATCAGTGTTCTTATCAGTGGCATCAAATGTTAATGTACCCTTATGGGATTAACTAATCTGATATATTTCAGATACTTATCAGAGTAAGAAATTCTGCTAGGATTTTTATTCAATATAAATTAATGAGAACTCAAAGTTCATTTGGCAGAGCATTTCAAAACTTACACTATAATAAATTAAAAGCCCCAAAGGCACACTCCAAGCATTCTTTTTAAAATTTTAACCCACAGGAGGGACGAGAATATGGAAATGTTAGCTTTACAGTAGGAAAGTTCAGCATACATACTGGGGAGGATTCAAAGCAGGATTTAATTTCAGGTGTCCTGAATCATCCCCACTTCTCCCCCTGCCTCCATTAGCCCTCTAACACTCTTGGGACAACATGGCTCCCCAGGCAGAAATTAATCTCTGCAGCTTCCACACTTCTCATTCAAGCTCTTCAGGTTTCAGATTGAAATACTTGTTCTGAATACATTTTTTTCAACACTGTCAGTCAAGACTTAACACTGCTGAGAAGAAAAAGGAACTTTTGCATGTCTGGACTAATTGAATATACCCATTCTCCCAACAAAAGGAAAAGAAAATCCCACCACAACAAACAGACTGCAGATTGGGCCTAAGTAACTTCTGGTGGTACAGAGCAGCAGTTGGCAGATGAAGAAACAGCCACAGTTACAAAAAGAGTATTCAAGACAGAAATCATCTAACTTGGTGGAAACAGTGTCCAGGCAAGAAAAGACCTAATTGAGAATAAAAATAGCTTTAGTTTATGTGTGTGTAAGCTACTGTAACACATCATTTGTCTCACAAAGACAACCAAGAAAATAAACAATATTCTCAAATTTTATGAGGAATGTTATATTGCTAAAGCTGGTAATTTCTCCAACATAAATGCACAACTAAGGGTTCCGTCCCCATAGAGCTTGCTGTTCTGACCTTACATAAGTTACATCATTGTCTTCTTGAATAAAGCTATTATTCACAGTTTTTCCTGCATGCTGAAACAAGCAAGTCTTACTAACAGTCTTCAAGGACATTTCCATCTGCTGAGCCTGGACAAGAAAACAGTACTGCTGCTCAAGCTAAATTGTCTGGGAACATCCATGTAACTGTGTGACAGCTTTTCCATGCTCTCCTGATTCACTTTCATATTGCAGAAAGCCACTTATCGCAGACAGTTAGTGTTTCTCTGCTTTCAGTTACATGGATATGTAACATGGATATGATTCCTACTGAAAACAGAGGGATTTTCCTTATGGCAGAAGCCCAGGAAATAAGTATGCAGCAAGAGTTTCTAAAGCACTAAAGTCGCTAAATCACTACTTCTGTAAAAATTGAATCCTGTGATTATTGTGCTATAAAAATGTTTTAAACATGCAAAACTACATGGTTTAAGAAGAGAAAGTGAGATATGATTTCTATCTATTATGGTTAGAATATAGATTTAAATACAGGTTTTTAAAAAAGAATGAAAGAGAAAAAATTATGTGTTATTAATTGTGAGTTTAAAAGCATCTTATCCCAGAATTTAGCTTCTGTTTTGACAATACTAATTAAGCATAAAAAAATCAGTCACTTATAAGATCTAGCCAGTGCTTAGGAATCCACTGTAACTATTTTTCTCTTTTATTTTTTTATTACTAAAATGGATTTCTTCCTTATTAGTAGAATCAAAATATCATTTGGAGAACAAAAGTTTTATTTGCCGTAGATTTTACAAAGCAAATTTGTCACAAATGTTTACAGTAAAAACATTTATGTCTGTAACATATATTAATTTGGTCTATCAAAATGTATAATATATCATGAAGTTATTCCTGACACACTCTAGAAAACTGGGTTGACTGCATCCCACTGTGTTGACTGCATCCCACTGTGCTGCCCTTCCAGCAGGTGTCAGAGATTAAAGTTTTGCATGTATACCAATGATGGTATACAATCTGGAGATGTTCTTAATTTGGCATCCACTTTCTCATCCTAATTTTTTGGATTGTAATACATTCCTGCCAAAATTTCACCTCTCACCGGCTTCTCCTTGGACCCTGACACGCAATGTCTCAATGGCAGGCTCAGCTCTACTTTCCCAGTCTACGTGTATTTGTGTGCACCACTTTCGAGGTATGTCTTTGATCTGCTTTTCTCCTCCTGATGTATATTGTTTTTGCAGCTTTTGTTTTCAAACCCTAGACACCACTTTCCCATTCAAGTGGGGGTCGTAATTTTCCTGTGCTATCCTAAATTCAGTGGAGGACCAAAAAGGTAGGGAGCTGGATCATCCATCCTGTGAGGAGAGACTGAATGACTAGGCCCTGTTCAGCCTTGAAAAGAGATGAGATGAGGAAACATTGTATGATCTGACTGTCTTACACAGGCTAAGGTATTTCACATGATTAAGATCATAAAAAAGGGCCCAACTCTCTAAAAGTTTTCCTATTCTCCTTAAATAAGAACCTCTAATCTACAGGGGTTGGAATCTTTCCTGAAATTATGTTGTTAAATTTGCCATGCTAGGTAATATTTCTGCCCTAGAAAATAACTCAATAAGAAATTCTCATGGTTTTGCACACTGGTTTTCTTATTTTACCTTTAAAAAAAAAAAA
>JAWWMU010000106.1:54328437-54365257 GCA_035048155.1 Cinnycerthia olivascens | reverse complement strand
CTCTTCCGATCTCAGAATAATACATTGATTTTCCATATGACATTGACCTCTACTGATTCATTATATCACTTTATATTCCTTTAAAATTCTTGATATAGGGAAATCTTACTGCCATGGAAACAGCCTTCTTCAATTTTCATATTTTCCTGCCTGATATCTCATGGTCAACAATCTCCTCTTTTTTTTCTGAATAGGTATTTTTGAGGAGTACTAGGATTGCCTCACAAAACCCCCCAAAATACACAAAAACCCCCATAAGCCCACAGAGACTGAGAAACATACAGTGAATTTCTTGAATTCATTCTGGAAGAAGACATAGAATGTGCACAAAAGAGCAGAAAATTAGAAAATAAGCTTTCAAATTCTTGTCTTGTAAAGGAAGTTATGGATTAACACCATGAATTTAAAAAAAAAAAAAAATCTAAGCAAAGCAAAATTTATCACAAAACATTTATCCATAGTTTCACGATGAAGTCAGTTAAATGGGACTAGAAAATGTATCATGTTTCATTTGGCTGTCATTTGCTTGTATCAGTGCAAAAATATTACAGTCTCAAAAATAAGAGCTGGTTCAGCTTGTCCTATTACAGATGCAACATATTTTGCTATCTTTATCAATATTCTGCTACAAGATCTAAAATTCTGAATAATGTTCTTACAACTCATTGTATTGAGTAAAGTCAATATATGCACAACCTTGTGTCACCTTAGAGGAGACACAAGGACATCTTGTAGAACCAGGCAATGAGATCAGCAACATGCAAGATCAAGTTTTGGGTTTACAAACTCACTTAAAAATCTGAAAGCCAAGATAACTGTGATTTAATAGTCTTCATCAAAGATCCAAAAGAAAGAAAGAAAAACCAATCGTACTTGATTCTTAATCAGAAAAACAATGTGGAGAAGAATTCTGGACACATTCCTCAGGGATTAAGATTTCTACACATCTTTATTTACAGACTTGAAGTTCTCAGTTATATCTCTCCTGGTACAATGCACATTTGGATCACAGCTAACATTTTAACATTCTTAGCTCTTATTATAAAACTCATTGAATCTACAGTAACTAAAATAGTTTTAATTGCCATTGATTTTCTCCTGCTTTGTACAACTTTGCCGGACAAATTAATGTTTAAAGCTAGCATTGCCAAGCACCGTGGAAAATGATCTAAAACTGTAGCTTGTTTCATGTCAACACCCCTGGAGCTACAGTCATCTGCTGAAGGATTACATGCAAGTCAGAACATAATGTGATACACTATCATACCAGATCTACAGTGACAAGTTTCTTCAACACTAAAGCTAAGTTCCTGAAGTGACAAGACTCAGGAACCAAGCATCTGCAAAATCTCCATGTACATTCCAGAATTCTAAAAGCACAACAATTTTTATTACACATTTTTTTAATCAGGCTGATGATCACTGCATACTGCCACAAACTTAACAATGCCTGTGCCACAGCCATCAGCTTTTTAATGGGTTACAACCTTATAAAACTTTTCTTGGTGATTTTTCTCTTTATGATGTGGTGTCACTTTCCATTAGCAGTGAAAAACTGTTGTTGGAATTTGGTCATGGAAATGGCTGTGACACAGAAGGTATCAGTATTGCAATAGAATTAAACAGCTTCACCTTTTTGGTGAAGATAAATTACCACACAGCATCAAATGCAAACAAGCTGCTAAAATCTTCTCACCTGTAAAAGAATCTTTTCCATGGGAACAAGATTTGTAAGAAAAGTGAAGTCCTTCTTCTCCTCATCCAGAGAAGGGAATTTGTTTTTTGTATCTACAAAGTGCAAGTATCTTTATACATCCTCCCCATCCATATCCAAACTTTATTTTGCTATTAAACTGAATTTCTGGACATTTCCAGGGATTTTAATTGACTGCGTCAAATCACCAACAAAGACCAAATTTTTATGAGAAAATCCTTCTTTTTTGTAGGGGGACAATTGTTATAAAAGGTTAACTTTATCATTTGGAGTTTACCTCTTTTATTTGGCATGAGCTCTTCTTTCAAAGGAATTCTTAGATAAATTGGTGAGCTTCATTTTATAGCTTTATCTATCTATCTGATGAAGGAAATTTGATGCTTAGATGCTCAGTTCTATATTGTAGAAGCACATTATATACTTTCAAGCAAACATAGTTAAAAAGAACAATATAATCCCTCTGGGAATAAAAAGAAATCAAATGCAGACATGGTACATTAGCTTAATAAAATCCAGGAAAGACATTTACGAACTCTTTGCCCTGAAGGTCCCTTTAGGAACAAACACAAATGATCCTATTTTTTACATAATCTTCCTTCACTAGCACTATCCACTCTGCAACATATCCTTTCAATTTGAACCAGAGAGTGCTGTGAAAGCTACACTTTAAAGTGTGTCCTAATTTGTTGAGAGAGTTTTCTGAATTAGCTCTGCAGCCACTGCATATCAATGTAGCTTTGTTTGAACAGATCTGAATTCATGTTACTCCTACCTTATATTTTCTGTGTAAATTATAAAGAAAAAAGACTGACACTGTCTCCATTAATATTAAGAACACAAAGGGATTTCTGTTCTAGACTTGCCTGGAAAATTAATGAAATTTAGGGGCTCAGTTTTCTAATATACATTTACAAATCTTTTTTACCTCTTTTTAATTTCATATAATCATCTACAGTTTAGCTCATTCTTATTCAATTTTCCAAAACACTTACAATTTTTTCATCTTTAAAATATTTAGTTTTCCTTTGTGTGGAGTAGAAAGTGGGAGCATATTTTAAATATAATTTTGTCAGAAAGTTGCATATATTAATTATTTAAAATTCTGTCAATATTTACTAATACTACTACTATTGATCAACATCAAAACTAAATCTAGGCATAATTTCTTGAATTAAGTCTTCTATAGACTCCACATTCAATGCATTAAAAGATATGTTCTTTGGCTGGTACTGTTGATAGTTGAAAATCATCTGTAAAAGCAGCCTATATTATATTTCCAGTATAACATATTTGAAATTATGCTATCAATATCGTTTGGGACACTATTATGGGTTTTGCAGATTTCTGTATCATAAGATGGAATTAACAGCATTTGTCTGATACATAAAGAGAAAGTAGAATACTTAATAGTACCACCTCTGCTGGGCAAAGGCTTTCTGCAAAATACTAACAATGAGCTTCCAGTGTTATGAAAAAGTAATGCCTATATTAAATTGAAAATTTTGGAAACAAACCAGTCAATTTTTAAGTGTTATAGATAAAAAAGTACATATTTTAAATTATTTTCTGTAATACATTCTAGCACCTTGACAGAAAGGTGAAATCTCACAATGCTTTTTATTACTCTAATCAGCAGCATCCTGTTCCTTAGTTGTACTATTTGGACCTCTAAAGTTCTTAGGCAAATTTGCAAGATAAAAGCCATGATTACAGCTTTCCACTTGCTTGCTTGTAATGTGATATATGGTAAGTCTCTGAAATAATTGTAAGCACTTTTATAGCTAAGCTTTCAGCTGCGTTTCACAAGGCATGTTAGATATGGAAACAATCTATTTCTGCTGTTATGCACCAGCTAAAAAATGTGGCAGCCTTCTAAACAAGTAAAAGAAAAGCTTGCCATTGAAAAAGGCCTTAAAATGAGAAAACTTCTCTTTTCAGGGAATAGAAGATTGAGAGAAAAGGGACAGCTCTTTTCAGGTGACTAGAAATTATATGGTTTAATGATTCTGATAACACTGAATGCTCTTATCAAACCAAAGAATTATTTTATGTCATTTTCTTATGTCTGCTAACTTAGGAATTTGTTTGTACTTTTTACTTCATAATCCCAACTCTTATTTTTCAATAAACTCTGAACCTATGACAATAGCTTAAATCAATTTATTTTGAGGTCTCTCCTGTCTTTTTTCTTATTTGCCATCAACTTCCCCTGTTCTTTTAAACTTTCTTGCCTTTGTAGGTGAGTCTGAGGCTGAAAGTGTTGCAATCATCCATAAAATTGGATAAGCCTGTAAACTCATTGTGACTTAAGTCTCATGGAGGGACTAGCTGTCACGGAATAAAAAAAGAGCACAGGAAGTGCTGTATTACACCTAGTGAGCTGGTAAACTAGGAGCTTTTTCTCAAAGGATGCCCATTAACTTTTATTTGTAAGCAAGGTGCTCCAGCCTCTGCTGTTTTTCACAGGGAAAAACATTTACTGTGAAGTTCTCAATGCAATCCCTTAATTTCAGTCTAGTAGAAACCTGAGAACTGAAATGTTTAAAAATACTTTTTGCCAATTGCTATCCAGTTTCTGGTGTCTCTGCTTTGATCCCAGGTATGGAGCTCCTTTTCCAGATGATTTGGTCATGGTTCACCAAACAGCCATTGCTGGTCAACATGTTGGCTGCTGCCTTGGCTGAATTACATCTTATTTACTGTTTCAAGATAAGGCAAAAACTAAAACATCATCACCACTGCACTTAACTTCATATATTCTGCACATAGTGTGCAGAATTTGGTTTTGCCTAGAAACTAGAAGTTTATTAAAGCAACTTTTGGAGGTGGCTCACAATAATTAGGCTCATAATTAACAGCTTCTCTGCTCTCTCAAAACCTGTTATTTTTTAAACTTTGCATTCAACTTTTTCTTCTTGATAGCTGAGTACCATTTTAGCCTAATTTAGAAACTAATCAATCACAATTTTAAAAGAAAGAACATCTCCCCTCCTCGAAAAGAAACCAAACAAACCTCACCTGGAAACTAATATATATAAGAAACAATCACCACAATTTATTCAAAATGTGTTATGGGGGGTGTTGCTAACCAGTTTCTAAAGCCAGCAAGTCAAACATTGCAGTACTGACTTTTGCTGGGGATTTTATTCTCTACCATAGAAAACAGACTACTTCTTGATACTGAAGAAAGCAAAGCAATTCAAGTACTATCTCCTGTTGTATATAGTAAACATTTGGGCTTTTAAAAGAAACATCCAGTTTCTATATATTCTACATTTGGCAGAATGTCAGCTAAAGTCTCATACAGCACTATGCAATACACAAGTTTTCTATCTCAGCAAAAGCACACTGCCCTGTTTCACTAAGCAATAATCTTGTTTGCTTATCTTTTTACAACATTACTCAATGTCACCTGACTATTCCTTCAAAACTGACTTGTCATCATATAATCTAGTCTATACTAGCAAAACCAAGGAAGACAGAGATACCTATAAGATAACTTATTCCTGATCTATAAATATAATTTAATTATTGACATGATCAAGTGCTTATTTTTAAATACCAGAGAACCCTTTGATCCTTACAAAAATCAAATAATTTCTGACAACTTTCTTAACTAAAGCAAAATTAGCTCACTGGGAGCTGAGTTTTTAAAAGCCCAGCAGGAATGCTAAATTTGATCGCAGTCAATACTGAAAAGCAAAGACATCTAAAAGACAACTTCTCAAAAAGCAGATTTCAAGCAAGCTAGCTTTTAATTCTTTTTCCCCATTTCTTATCACATTATACAGACCCATGATTCACAACAGAGACAATTTATCTAACATTAAGTGACTTGGAAAATAGACCATTCGAAAAAAATTTATAATAAAGAATATAAATCCATCCTAAAAGAAATTAAAGTCTGTCCTAGAAGCAGTCAGAAAAGTTTAGGGCTCTCAAAAGAAATTCGTTCATTGTTGACGTTCATTTATATCTTAGCTGGCTGCCAAACTCCCAAAGATGTTCAATATAGAACAATATTTTTCTACATTAAATATATATTAGAGCAAAAAAAAAAAAAAAAGATCATTTCAGAAGACAAAAAAACAGTGCAGATAGCAGGAGGAAAGGGATAAATCGCTATTAACATTTCTTTTCTGAGCATTGTTTGGTCCTTAGCTGAACTCCAGCACAACAAATCTTCATGCAGAGAACAATGCAGAAAGTATAACTTTATCTATAGCTCTATCTGTGTCATCTTTTTGTGTCAGCATAACTAAACTGTTTCTTAATTACACCAACAGTTTATCACCTTGCAGTGTTATAGTCACTTGACCATTACAAAATCAACTGGGTTGGAAAAATTCTTTGGTGTCATCAAGTCCAGCCTATGACCCAACATCACCTTGTCAACTAGATCATAGCACCAAGTGCCACATCCAGTCTAAAATATCACTGGGACGGTGACTCCACCATCTCCCTGGGAAGCCCATTCCAATGCCCAATTATCCCTTTTTATCAACAGTTACTTCTTAATGTCCAGCCTAAAAGTGTGTCCTCTTATCCTCTTACTGGTTACCTGGGAGAAGAGACTGATCTCCACTTGGCTACAGCCTGCTTTCAGGCAGTTGTAGAGAGTGATGAAATATCCCCTGAGCCTCCTCTTCAGACCAACAACCCCAGCTCCCTCAGCTGCTCCTCACAGGACTTGTATTCCAGATTCTTCTCCAGCCTTGTAGACCTACTCTGGACACATTTGAGCACCTTAACGTCCTTCCTAAATGGGAGGGCCCAGAACTGGACACAATATTCAGAGTGCAGCCTCACAAGAGTACAGAGAAAGAGTCACTCCCCTGCTCCTGCTGGCCACACTGTTTCTGACACAGGCCAGGATGCTGTTGGCCTTCTTGGCCACCATGGCACACTGCTGGCTCATGCTCAGCTGGCTGTCGACCAGCATCCCCCACATCCCTTTCCACCTGGGCACTGTCTAGCCACTCTGTCCCCAGTCCATGGCGTTGCAGGGGGTTATTGTGGCCAAAATACAGGACGCGGCACTCAGACTTACTAAACTTCACGTTGTTGGACTCAGCCCATTTATCCACCCTGTCTAGCTCCCTCTGTAGAGCTCTCCTACCCTCCAGCAGATCAACATATGCACTTAACTTGGTGTCAGTTGCAAATTTGCTAACAGTAGACCAAATCCCTTCATCCAGATAATCAATAAAGATGTTAAACAGGACTGGGCCAAACTCAATATCCTGGGGGACACTACTGCCCACCAACTTGATACAGCACCATTCACCACTCTCTGGGCCCAGCCATCCAGCCAGTTCTTAACTCAGTGAAGGGTGCCCCTGTCCAAGCTGTGGGCTTCCAGCTTTTCCAGGAGTGTGCTGTGGGGGACAGTGTCAAAGGCCTTGCTGAAGGTCCACGCAGACAACATCCACAGCCTTTCCCACATTCACCAGCCGGTCACCTGGTCATAAAAGAAGATCAGGTTCGTCAGGCAGGACCTGCCCATCCTAAACTAATGCTGGCTGGATCAGGTTGTCCTGTAGGTCCTGAGTGATATATCCTATGTCCATCCTTCCTGCATCCCTTTGTTTTTAAGAGCTGTTTCCCAAAGTACTCTCCAAATCAGTCTCTTGAATAAGCCAAAGTCTGCCCTTTGGAAGTCCAGTGTAGAAAGTTTGTTGATGCCTCTTATTTCACCAAATATTAAGAACTTTACTATTTCATGGACACTATACTCCAGATAGCCTCTTACCTCCCACCAGCCCTTCTCTGTTTGTAAACAGTAGGTCTAGTGAAGTTTCCTCAAATCTCAGCAACAGTGATAACCTAATAAAGAAAAATTATTCTCTCTCACTCAAAGCAAATATTTTCCCTTGCTCAAAAAGCTCTGAGGGAGATCTATACAACACTCCTGAACTGTCATTCATCCCTTCCCTTTCTACCTTTACTTCACTGAAGAAGGCCTATGTAAAGCTGAAACTTCCTAAAGAAAACGATTTTGCTCAATAAAAGTTGATATACTTCAAATGAGGCTCATTTTTATGAATGTTAAAGTGAGTCTTACACACAAAAAGAGTTAAAAATTAGTTTCATCTGAGTGAGAGAAAACAAAGAGAAACCACCAGCACATCTATGGCATGAGATTGGATGCTAAGTCAGACTCTTCCAAATCCAGATATATTTTTTGTGACTTATGTAGTAACTTAAATACAGAAAAACAAGTATTAATGTTCTATCTCTAACTGTGTAGCTCAGATTTTCTTGTGAATAATCTCATTGTGAAAGCTGAAACATGAATAATAGCTGCACTCTCACATCCTGCAAAATGAGGCAAATAGCCTCATTTTATCACATTATTTCTTTTCTCTCTTTCAGCATTTAATTGTAGTGGGAGGTTGTAATGGTAGCCAAATAGCTCCCATTTCATTACTTTCAGGATTTTGTCTACTTACAAAAGACAGTATATACTGTAACCTGGATAATGAACTTTCAAACCACCTCCAAAACTTTTTTCCTAAGAGAGTTTTAATCAAAATACAATGAGTTGTGTTATGTACAGGTATTCTTAGTCAGCTCAAAGGTGTCCTTGTCAACATAAGGAGATTGCAGTATTTAAGGTGATGATCTACAGTGTGCATTCTAACTCCAAACTGTTCATTCGGACAAATGGTAGTTCAGAGGGATTCATACCCAAACTAAATTCCTGGCAAATCATGTGAAGGTACAAGCCCAGACTGCTCACACAATCCAGGCTGATGCTAACTGCCCCTTCCACATTCACTTTGCAGAAACAAAAATTACATAAAATCCTTCTCATATTCCATTATATGTAATATAATAAACAATTGGAGAAGTAGTGATATTCATTATAGTATTGGAGATTTTAAAAGTGAAGAGCCTAGACTAGGTGTACCTAGAATCCTTCAAAGGCAAGGATCTAACAAGCATTTTTACATTATTTTAGTAGAACCATTGCCATATATCTGATTGACTTCCTGGAAACGATCTGAGAATAGAAGAATCCTATCCCATTGCAGATAAATTTTTGCATCTTCCACACAGAAGGCAGAATTTAAAACTCCACTGAGAAAAAAAACCAAACCCTGTCATAATTACGTCTATGCCAACACTTAAAATTTTTAATGCTTGTTTTATAGTCACATTAATAACTCTGATAAGAGGCCAAGGTCAGCACACTGATTAAAACGTAACCTGAAAGCTTAGATACAAGTTATACAGTGGTGTTAGAAGGACTGTTTTTTGAACATCAGCTGCTCTACAGAAACTTCCTTTCATATTATGTTATCAATTTCATTGGTAGCATCAGATTGTCGGCTAATACTGGACTTTAAACAGGACCCCTTTGTGCCAAATTTCCTTTTTTTTTTATTCCACTGTGCAAAAGATAATTTCCACATATCCAAAAATCCATTATGACCTTCATATTTTCACTGCTGTGATTACTTCTGAAGTTCTGGGACTCTTCTCAGTTTCAAGCAGCTTCCTACTATATAACATTACATTACGTTGAAGTAATGTTGAATTTCTTCCCTAAATTAAAATGGTATGAAACAGATTATAGGCCTTATTAATTCTCATACTAGTTAGAAGTATAGGGTCTGATAGCTTGGGAACCATTAAAAGGAAGATTGATACTGCATTGTATCAAACGTGCTAAGAATCCTTCTCATGCTGTGATGCAGTCCATTGATCCTATTGATGGCAGGTCATAAGATCTTATCTTACTTAAACCTTATCACCTTGACATCACATATGAAAAAGTTACTGAGGATAGATTTTTAAAAGCTGCAGAATGAACTTATTGAAAGCTCTCCTTTTCTCTGATGCCACTTTAGCTACATTTGTGGGAGAAGAGGTATGAAAAAAATGGAAGGAACTCTAATCTTTTTAGATAGTCTAACTAGATTTCAGTTAAAATTTGAACTGTCAATGACTTAATGGCATATGTTTATGTACCAATTGGATTGAGTCCAGTATTGGTCATTTTGAAAGTAAAATTAATTTTTTTCAAAGATAATACATACCCATATTCTCCAAATAGTACATTGAATCATTTAATATACTTGGAATTGTTTGGTTTAGGAGGAGAATCTGAGCTAATAGTTGACAGGAAAATCAAAATTGTTTTTCTTAAGAAATCCATCCAAAGCAAAAAGTTTTAGGATTTTATAGCATTGAAAGATTTCACAATGTTTGCATATATATAGATAAAAGTGATACTGACAGATACAGAAAAAGAAAAGCCATGAACATTTCTCCTCTTCTGTGGTGCTTTTTTCCCTCATATAAGTTAGAGATATTTAAAAAATAATCTGTACCTTTGTTATACTAGCACTAAACAGCGCACAAATAACTTTAATTTTAAAAAGAAAAATATGCTAAACACTACAATAGAGTAGAGCACTAAGACTAAGTTGTTTAAAATGAAATATTATCTTACTACCAAAAGGATAATTTGATAGAAACTGACTACATCCAGCTTTGTCTGAACAGTTGCTAATTCAGTACCATTTAAATTTTTAAGTACAAGTCTTTGTTTATAAACATAATTCATGAGCCACCACACTACCTTTGCCAAAGCTCACCGTGAAATTCATTGCATCCTTCTCTCTTCACAGACGTTTTGTCACAGCTGCATTTCGAAGGATCTTAACCCCCTTTTCTTTGCAGGCCTGGGGATAGCAGAACTTGCTATGTCCAGCATTAACTCTAGTAAAATATGTTGATAAGTAGTAATATATCTTGTAGTGGTATAGTTCCTCACAAAGAAAAGCAGCAAATTTATCTGCATTTTCTGGGGCCTTCTTGTTCCCTACTTATTTCCATGATAATAAAATAAAATTATTTTGGTTGCTTTTATCAGCTGCTATGATTAAAAATGTCCAAGAAGGCAGAAGAAGAAGGAAACCCCATGAGACAGGTTTTGGGGGCCCGTGAATGACAGAGTTGGTATAAAATACAGACTTGAATTGTACCCCCATGTTTCTGGCTCTGTGTGATAAAGGAAATACAGATTCACAGTTGTAATGATTATATGAATCAAAGAGTTTTACTCGCTGACATGGAAATTGTGGAAACATGGAAACTTTAACATGTATTGGTACAAATTTACAAGACTCTGACAGACCTTTAGGTAACCACTAAATTCTTGTTTCTACAATCAGCAATTTCTCCTATAATGAAAAATAACTTCTTCCAAGCCACCCCGCCCCAAAAAAAAACCAACCAAACAAACAAAAAACAAAACAAAACAAAACAAAAAACCCAGGGTACTTCTTGTTTAACAAATAAGGTTCAGAACAGAAACAAGAGGCAATGCAGAAGAACCACCAAATAAATTGATTTGGAGAGGCTAACATTTCTAATCAAATTTCTGTCCATAAAATCTGCATTTCTTTTAAAATAAGTATACATACTAAGTCATGAAGGCTTACAGGAGTCTAAGTAGACTGATGTGGAAAACACAAAATATTTTCACAAACTGACACAGAAACTGACCCTACTTATACACTCTGATGGTTTCCAGATCAATGGCATTCCACAAAGATTTAATTCTATTTGCCTAAATCCCTAGTTATAGGATTTGTAAATGAAGAATTATCAAACATTAGAGTAAATTCATGGATGTTTCTGCATTTGAAGCCTCCTAAAAACTGCTGAAAATATTAAATTCTTTTTAGTATGCATTCTTCCAATTGCAATATTTATAGCAGGAAACTGAACCACAACAACTATAGTGACAACTCCAACCTTCTTAATAACATGATGAGGCTGCAGAGAATCAGTGTCTTAATCAATGGAATAAAATATACAATCTATTCAAATAGTGTGTTTTGTCAGTCTAGAGTGAAGTGCCATGCAAAAAGGAAAGAAAAAGAATTGGGTTGGAGAGTAGAATTTTCAAATGTGCATTTCTTTTATTTAAAGGGTCTAGGGCTAGAGGAGGGGGAGTCCTTTCCATTTAATGACTGAGCACAGTGTGGTTTAAATAGCACATTTGATTTGGGAATCTATTAGCTGATAATGACTCCTTGGAGAGAAAAAAAATTGGATTCACTTATTACTGGTTTGGTTAGTAATATTTGTAATTCCATGAAGTTGTAAAGTAGCTCAGTATTAAAAGTGAGCTATTTTCCATCACTTGCAGAAGCATAAATACAGATAGATAAGTTCCTGTGTTAAACATACTCCTGAATTCTGCAGTACTTTTACTGCCTCTAGAATTAGGAAAATTATATTTGTTCATGCACATAGAGCCTCTAGTTTTGAAAAGTATTTGTGCTATAGGTACTAAGGGATGGATGACAACAATCTAGCAAAGTTGCTATTTAAACAAAGAGATGAAACTGCTATTTAACATAGAGGTGCAAATAAATTTCCAATGAGGAAATAAAGTCAGTGTTTGATTAATGACAACACTGATCCATATTGCTTAAAAAGTATCATTAAAAGAAACTGCACTGTAGTGTTTATAAGGTTAAGAAAGGGAAGAGAAAATATAATTAAAAGAAAAAATTAAATGCCAAATGTCAATCTGCCTTTCACTTAGAACAGAATTAGTAGTCTTGTAAACTAAAAGGAGAAATACTCATCTAAAAACAAAGGGAGGTCCTTCCAGCCAAGCTGATGCTGACTTGTATTTTATTAAAGTGGTTCTAGTGACCTTTTTTAAAACTTAGAACAGGGAATAAAATGGAAATGAACATGACTATAGTCATACAACAGAACTCAACCTAAATGATAAGCAGTGTTTTAGAATTGAAGCACCACTCCTTTCATCTCATGAACATTTAAAGACACAATTAGAACGACCTGACAGCCTACCAAAACATACATTCAAACACACTGCAACAGAAAGTCTGAGAACCGCAAAAGGCATGTAACAAAATACATGGAGCACTGAAATAAAAGCCTGCAACCAGCATAAAACAACATCTATCCTCATTCAGAAGCAACAAACAATGTTATCTACTAGTCTGCAGGCCTAAAATCAAAGAAATTGCCAATGCTCCTGTCTGGCCACAGGCTTTGCATCAGACCTGCAGGCCTGTAGCACTACAGCTCATCAGTCATATATTCTCTAAGCTAGTCTTTAGCTTTTGTTTGGCTCACTTAGTTGCAATAGAAATTCTTTAACAACCAATAACATAACCTAATCTGTTTTACATTTAACTTAGCTGTTAGCTGTGATTGCATGGGCTAGGGTCTATCAGTATAATGATTTTGATATATTTCTGCACCTATCATACCTATTCTGCAGAGAATAAACTGGTGTTTTATAAAAATGTAGGGTAGAGGACCAATATCATGGGATGATAGCAGAGGAATTAAATGTACAGGCACAGGTTGACATTAGAGGAAGCAGGACTATGAGTAAATCACTTGCTAGTGAGTTCAACTGCTAGTTGTTAAAAGAAAGTAACTCTGGGGCCTGGTTGAAGCTGATTTTAGAGAACAAAGGAAAAAACAACCAAAAAAACAAAGAAGGAAATAAAGAGATAAAGGAACAAGAATTCTACACTTGTAAAACAGAGAGAAGTTGCAGACTAGTAAACCGAGATCAGTGTCAGGGCTCTGAGAGTACCAACAGGCCACAATTGCATTACCTAGTGGAAAACCCACTCACTCTGCCAGTGAGCCTATGAGTCCCATTTCAGCCTCCAGGTACTACCTGAGCCACATCATAGGAATAGCCATGCCTGGACACACCCCATATTCCTCCTCACTTACAGATCATGCTTCCTGGCTTGACATTAGACCCAGCTCATCCCTTCCTACATGATGACCTCCAGACAACCACTCGCCCTGTTTGTGGACAGTGGATAGTGCCTCAGCATCATTAAACCAGGTAGGCTATCAGATTTATGCGCCTGTTCTTCCAACCACTAAGTCTGAGGCAGCTTTGTTACGTCTAAACAAAGAAGTATTATAGATACTCATTGCATTACGGATATTTATGCGAAAGCCAAAGTCCCTGTGGCAATAGAAAAAAACCGGCAGTCATTGCTGAGCTGGGAACAAGTTACATGAAAAAATCACATCAAAGCTGTTTATATTTGCAAAGGACCTTGCAAATGGTCATTTACCCAATGAGGAAAGGTATACCCCTTTATGTGAAGTCAACTATGCAGCTGTACTGTATGAGTCCATCGACATCAGGCATGTGGCTCATGCTGCTACACGTTACTGGTAGTACCCTTCTCCCTGCAGTGAAATTACTGTGCCATAAAATGAAAGAGAAATGAATTCAGTTCATAAAAACTATCTGTTCAAACAAGTGTAAGAAACAGTATTCCTCACAAAACACTTTTTTGCATTAAAAATATCATTCATCAGTTTTTGAAATATCCAAACATTAAGGTTGACAATGTCCCTTACCTCCTCGCTTGTTTAACTTGGCATACCCCGGCACATAGCTGCTTGTCATGGATGATGAACTGCTGAAGGAGGAATGGGGCAATGCTGAGACCAGAGGCTCATCACACTTTTCTGAAACACAAGAAAACAGATTCACTGTATACTCTTAATTATTCATATTTATCAAGTGACAATGTGCCCTTTATTTTCCCTTGGGGTGATAACACAATCCTTGTTATTTTTGTACATGTGGAAAGCATGTAGCTACATCACAGCTTTTCAACAAAAAGCCTTACAAACACATATGAATAAAACCCACAAAAAACCACAAACACACACACTGACGTGAGAAAATAGACTTCAGCTACTGACAAAATAAGGTAATGGTAATATCTAACCATGATCCATCATCCTACTTAGGGATACAGCAGCTGAACAAAAATGCCCACCCTGATATATCTGGGATGTTTTTGGTGACATAAAAAGCTAGTGCTAAAGAAAAGTATTATCATAACAGCTTTCTAAGAAGTAGATAAGATACACATGTTCATTTCTGAAATAGAAGTGCTAATAAATCTAGTATATAAAAAAAAAGAAACAGAACAGTAATGAATGCCTATGAATTATCAGATACAACAGATTCACTGGAAAAAACTAAACTAACTAATCTCTATAATTCATTTGAGTACTTCACTTCCATTTTACCCCATTATAAAGATTAACTTGGTATTAGCATCTAAAATGGAAAAAAAAAAAAAAAACAAAACCAATATCTTAGCCTTCCTAATGAAGAAAAAAATGTAAAACAAATCTCCTTCTTTTGTATGATATAAATTAGAACAAAGAGAACTATTTTAGGATTTTTCAAATTAATGTACTACTTTTTGTTGAGATTTTGTAGGTATTTCAACAGATGGAGAAATATGCAGCTTACTCATTACTACATTACTCATTTACATGACAGGTAAAACTCAAAAAAACCTTAGCCTACACCAGTAAGCCTAACTAATCTTTTTAAATGCATGCACTACAGCAGAGCTTCTGCTGTAAGTGGAAATATCCCCAATTTATGTATCTAGGAAGCATTAGATCACCATAGGTGGTCCACAATAGATCTAAACATGCATAAACAGCATACTTAATGCTCAGCCACAACACCTAGTTTTGGTACAATTAAAAACCAGTAGTTTGGTCAGACTGGATCACACATGGAGACCAAATTATTCCTATCTTCTGGAGAACTTTAAGAGGAAAAAAATGGATTCTGAGTGAATCAAGTAATATATAGTGCAATTGTCCTAAAATGTGCAGTCTCATGTAGTGAAAAATAAAATTACTTTCACAGGAATAGAAACTGAAATACAGAAATACAAAAGAATATTCATTCAGGAATCAGTATTTTGACATTTAACAAAGAAAATAAGTGTCCTTTACAAATCTCTGGGTTAACAAACATTAAGGGGAAAAAAATCCACAGACGCACAAGCAAGAATAAAGGGCAGCTGCTTTGAATTGAAGGATAATTCCAATGACTTTTAAGTTCAGTACCGCAGTATTTAATGATGGAATTTTGAAAAGGGAAGATAAACGGTTTGAAACATTATTGTTTATAACACCACAAACCAGGTGGATCAATTTCCTCTTCCCTGTGCTTTGGCTGCAGCAGAGCAGCATATTTGGTGGGAAGCCTGCAGCTGGATGCCCCTCACAGCACAGCTTTGCAGCAGCACACTGGCTCTGCACACACCTCTGCCTAGGAGCAGGGATATGGCACAGAGGGAAGGCCTGTGTCTTCAGATCCTGGGTGGCAGGTTGCTTTTATTTCAAAGTGGTACAAAGTTAGAGCTAAGAATAGAAGTGAGCAGCAGAGTCCCATAGTTGCTAAATTTTGTCCTAAGTGCCATAATCATATAAATGTGGAACGACTTGACAAAGTTTTTCTGAAACATTGCTTTATCTATCAGTTTATTTTCTGTAGATCATAATGACTTTTCAACTTGGTAACTGCTGGTGCAACCACTTTTTTTTAGTGTTACCTACCTAGACACTTGAAGGCATTTACCATTAATCTTGTCTAGGGAAAAAAATGGAACGAAACATTTAAAAGCAGAACAACACACAATCAGTAGTTTTTAAAAATACATAACAAAATTTCTTTATATCATTTTCGCTTATATTACATGATATTTACCCTTAAGGAAAAAAACTTGCTTCTCATCAGTAATGACAGCTAAGATTGAACATGCACCTTTGTTTTGTTTCCTGAGGGTTTTTAAATATATTTTATAAAATAAATTCTTAGGTTTACACAATTTTCTGCCACCCGTAGCTTCAAAATGGGGTGGGAGGAAAAACCTGCATCTTCCTGAAAAAATACTAGAATTTTAAAAACTTATTTACAAAAAATGTGTTCAACTTATGCAATTTGATTTATTACTAATATAATGGGAGGTTACTGCTTACTACAGTCTAAAAAAAAATAGTGAAATAAAAGATCTATCTCAAAACATAAATAAACTTTTAAAAAGTTATTTTAAAGAGGTGAATAAACCTTATTTCTCCAACAGAAATAAACATAATTTTTTGACATTGGGCTCAGAAAAAACATGACAGATGAAAAAAGCCTCTCCCAGCAACAGAAGCTCATCCGAACTTCAGATCTTTTACTGGTTCCAGTAGCTATTGAGAAAATCCCCTCCTTTTAATTTGACAGCTGTTATATTTGTGCTACTACTGGAGATGCACAAAAAGAAATACAGAAAATTTATTTGGAATGAATGCTAGTTTCTAAATCATTCTTCCTTATCTCTGTTTCACTAACCCATACTTCTGGATTCAAAAGAATAAGACAGAGAAGCTTGACTTAATGAATTAAAAAAAAAAAAAAAAAATCCCATAGGAGGCATTCTCTATTTGCCAGTGTTGTCACAATTTTTACAGTCAGTCATGAATATGCTTCATGTGATGTACATGTGCTTCTGAAGTAATTTAGCTGAGCCCTCTGATTGTTAATTTATAATCATCAATACTGTGGTGGGGGCTAGGAAAAAAACACGAGTTGATACCATTTGCCTTCATTGCTGTTTAGAACTGTAATCTTGTCCTACGTCTATTTTGACATACCAACTAATAAGAAAAAAAATATGTCTCACTTTCTCATTGTTTTAAAAGAACAAATCTCCCAACCTACCTGTTCATTTAGGATTTAAAATATGGAAAATTCACCACAAATGTGCATGAATTATAGGGAAGGACTGTATTTCAGATTAATAGATGTAAAAAAGTCATTACATCTCATCATTAACTCGTGACTTGAGATTCAACATAGTAAAAGTTAAAAGACTGCTTACATAAGCAGTCATATAACTCATATTTCTAGCCCTGTATGAAAGTTTCCCTAAATATATTGCACTATTTAAAATTCAGTCAGAATATGAAATACTGTTACTCCACAGATTTAAAAGAAAATAAAACAAAACACATCCTTGGGAACCTTTTATTCTTCCATCAGTTTTAGTTACTTCCTGCAGAATCCAATTTTTTACTTACTGTAACCAGAATCATGTATACCTTCCTGTTACTGAAGTATAATAGACTTTTAATAGACTTCTCCATAAGTCAATGCACTGTGCCCTGTTAATCAATTACAGAGCATACTCTCCTGCCAGCATCACAGCAGCAAAGGAATAAACTCTCCTCCATATCATTTATCTCAGTGATATATTAACAGCCAAGGCAGCTTAGGCCATTTAAATGTTAACTTTTTGAAGCAAAAAGACACTTTCACTCCACTCTATTCTGTTTGGATCGAGAGAACTGATAACTTTGTCATAGGAATGGTGACATTTGCTACTCTGACATCCCTATTCAGAGGAAAATAACAAGCATATGTCCATCAAAAACAAGTCTTCTTAAGATTCCAATAATTAGGTCAATGGAATTAAGACCACATAATGTCATTAAACACAAATGTAAAACATCTGCAATCCCCAATTTTCAAATTCCCAACACCTAAAGATCACTGAAACAAAAGTGTGCTGTGCACTTGCTCTATTTTTAGATGTTTTCTCAGGCACCTGGCTATTGAAACCAAATAGGTGGATCTCTTGTCCTACCAGCTGCAGACTCTGATATTTCTGGTGTTCACACTCAACAAAATGAAGAAAATATATCTACCCAGTCCTTCTTGTTTTACAGCCTATTTATAGCTTTTTTATATATCCTATCCATGATGCTGGATAAACTAAAAAAGGCCCATCTCCTATTTTGCCTGCAATTGCTTTAATTCCCACTTACTAGTCTATGAACTACTTGGGGAATAGGGACAATTATTTGAAGGGACAGCTGTTGATTGCAGCACAAAGCAGACCATATACACACAAACTCTTTTATCAACCCCATAGGTTATTAAAGTTTATCCTCACTATGCCAGTCACTTCAATAATTTTTGATGGGCAAAGCAGAGTAAAATACCTTGATGCTTTATTTCACACAAGTCTGTACAAATGCTTCCTGATCAGTAAACAGGTCTCCTGTGAAGTTGCTGACATATCTTAGCAAAGTAGTCTGAGTAGATGAAAAAAAAATCTGTAGTTCATCTATGTCTTCTTGACATTTGTATCTAGCATAGGTTAGGATGCATACAAACTATTTAAAAATACTAAGAAATAGGAACAGTGCACATTTACAGTCACAGGTAGTTTTTATGAATAATTTGGATCTGCAACAGGTCTCCCAGAAGCTCTTGCAAATAATCTGTCATCAAAGTAAAAAGACAGCTATGATGTGTACAGTGGTTCTTAAAAATGAAAAATATTTGGATACTAATTACCGTAACTTATCAGAAATGAGGGTGACTCACTAAGTATGCTTTTGAATAAGAAAGGCTTTTGCATCATATGGTCCAGTGTGCACTGAGGAACCTACCTTTAAATAAATACCAAATCCCAAATCCACAATTCAACCCTCCTGTTTTAAAATCTTCAGTCAAGATTTCCTACCAAATTATAATCTAAGACAAAAATTTTGCTGAAGAATAGATCTAGGATATAAACAGGCCATCAATAAAAACTTTACTAAAAAAGCTTCATATGTGTATATCAGAAATGAAGAACTCAAATCTAAACCACTTAGATTCAAAAAGGCAAATGACTGCAATGTCAATATTGTGTTCTGAATTTAAAATTACCATAATAAATCGCAAGCAGAAGATGAGAGATGACTCAATCTGCATCAGTACTGAAAAAAAATATCATAGCCAAGAAATATCCAAAACCTCAACTTTGTAACCAAAAGTCCTAATCAGTTGTCTTTTACACTAAACAAACAGAACATTTACAATACAAACCACAAAATCTGAACTATTACGAGTATATCCAACTCACTAATTATATAAAAATGCCTGTCAAATGTGGGGGGAAAAGTGGTTATAAGCAATTCAATCTTGTAACGCAACAGACTCCTGCTTTAAATACAAATGTCAAGATAAATTTTAGGGAGCAAGGAGAGAATAATATAATCTGGGTTTAATTTGTACTGTGTGCTAAAAGCTAGTTATCCTAAACGCATTTATCTCCTCCAATTTGAATATGTAAATTCACTGTAGTGTACTGAGAAGGAAACATAAGCCACCAAAGCACTTCTGAAAAGCAGTCATGAGACTGCAAGGACACTCTGAAACATGGGTAAGTACATATGGGAACTGGCATATCTCCAGTGACAACCAATAGGAATATTAATGTGGCTGGCTTGGATTTCAATGTATTATTATGCTGAGACAGCCTCACTTTCCATATAGCACAGGCAGGTTTTATAATCCAAAATGAATGGTAGAACACACCAAGTTTAATTCACAAGTCTGTGTCTCACCAAAAAGTAGGAATAAATAAGTACAAGCTGCTAGAATATTTTATACACTATTTCAAATGAACTTTTAAAGTGATGCAAGCCAAAAAGCAGGAGATACTTCAAAGCAGCTCATCATCAATGGCAAGCCCTTTAAAAATCAAACTTAGAAGCAAGTGTTATTGAGCACAGGCTGCCACAAGTTAATTTCAACCTTCACCCTGTGTCTCAACTCTGCTGCCCAGTATGATATGCCTCTATCCAAACTTCAGATCATGTACCACAGGTATCAGCTGAAAAAAGCCAGGTAGGGTATACCTCATGCTCTCAAGTACATAAGTCAGAAAGAAATCAGTGAAAAGTTTATCAAAGACAAGCTTCTCTTACGGGGAAAGCAAATACTTTCTGTCAGGTGTATTTGCCAAAGGTGCTTGATATATTTGGGATGGTTCAAAAAAAAAAATCTTCTGCCTTTTGCATGTTTTGTTGTGCTTTTCTTGGCTTGAAATACAGTTTAAAGAAAACCCACTACATACTCCTACTTTCTTTTTCTCTTTCTTAGGATAACAAGCTAATTTTACTCCTCCCCAAGTTTATTGGACCTCTTTATCTAGATACTAAATAGGGATAATGGTTGCTAAAGTTGAAGGTTAATATTTCACCCTCTTCTGTCCCACCTATTTTCCACGTTGCAGAAGCTGGCAGGTTCTACATGTGACTGACATTTCACACAACACTCTTGATGGACTGTTAAGGAGTTAAATTCACATTCGGCTTCATAAGCAAATGAGCCCAAATGTCATTGAGGCTTTTCTGGAAGTATTGTTCAAGCCCGGCTGCAATCTAAAATATTAGAGCAGCTCCTATTGATTGCCTGGGATGTTTCATATTCCAATTCAAGTTGCATACCATCAATAGAGATAATATGTTGATGATCAAAAGGTTAGCTGCTGCTGGAAAGGAAGAAAATGTAGAAGCTCTTTTTCCCCTACCAAGGTGAAGCCATAAATGACATTAATTTGGTGGTTTTCACACAAACCTTAAGCATTAAGGTTACTTGTTTTGAGGTTTTTATCAAGCCTTTCTTCGGAGCTCTGTAAGGAAAGGAACAAGTCTCAGGTAACGAATATTTTTATGGTGGTTACTTTGCTCAGAGCAGTGGACAGGCAGTGAGACCTGCTTCTTTGTTCTGGTTCTGAATCAGGAATTTGTCTTTGGACAATACTAGATACATCACCAGGGCCATTTCTAAAGTACATATGAGTACCCAAATACAGAGAGTACTTTACAAGATATTCCAAAGTATCTTTTTACCTGAACTTCATTTCTGATACCTACTGACCAGTTTTTGTAGTAGTCAATGACTTATTAATCTGAAAGGTCATTATACGGCTACAAATTTTGATTCATACAAATTACTATCCTATTCTATCACAAGGCCCAGGCTATAAATAAGTAAGAAGACTTTCTTTGTTTGAGGAATTTTTAATAAACTTCTTAAAACATCCCTGGTAAGCATTGGAAATGAAAATATTTTAAGAATTGCATCAACGTATAATGTACTATATGACTATGAGAAATTTCTGGATGCATTTCTATCATCAATTGGGATACAACATAATCCACAGTACTCTCCAAGCTTCTGTCTCTAGCCACTGAAAATGAGAAAAGTGTTAAAGCTAACTTCATTAATTACTGTGATTTATAACTTACCCAGAGATATTAGGATTTATTTTTTAACTAAACTATTGATTATGGAATAATTTTAAGTATAAAAGTATACAAAGCAGCCTACTGAAATTAAAATTTATTAAAATTTCAACTTCTCACAAAGGAAAAATAGAAAACTGTATCAAAAGTTTTCCTAATTCAATTTTTCAGAATAGTATAATTTTAAGTTCTTCCAAAAGGTATATTTAATTTAGCATTTTACATTCAGAAAGAAAAAGGTACATCAAAATTAAATGTATGCATTACTTTATCATTTAGTTAAATTCAGTTTTAAATTATTTAAAAAAAAAAATTATAGTGTCTAAGCTTACCTACAGTAAGAGTACTTAGGCAGCTGGTGTTGGCTGGAGGTTGCAGTTTGATTTGGTGTGGTTTTTTGTTGCAAGAGAGTGGAAAGCAGAAGTTTTTACATCACTCTAAAGCAACTCTGGATTGGCTTTGGTCTACTTTAGAGTCTGCAGTCCATTGGGAATGGAATCCTCAAATGTTCCTACCCTTGTGTCTTATGAACACATTTGTAAACTGTTTTGCACCCTGTGAAACTCAGAGTTGTATGAGAAAGCTGCATCTTGTTTCCTCATTTAAAAAAATCTCTACTACTCAGGTCAATAGCACCTGGAATAATTGAAAGTCAGTCAGTCAGGCTGTATGCTTGGGCTTTCATTAAATTGTCTTTAGTGCATAAGCAACAGTAGACTGTCAACTCTATGCAAAGTAAAACTCATGCATATTTACATACTTTTGCATATCCAGCTCTCAGATGCTTCTTCAGTTATTAACCTGCTGGCATGCAAATATAATTCTTCACCTTTTCACTACTGAAAATACCTGAGCATTCTGAAGGATTTTTACAGCAAACAGAGCTCCAGCTGTAGGTGTCTACAGGTACATGTGATTTTTCACAGACTGATACCTGAGTTAAGTATGAAGAAACCAGGAGTCAGGTCATGCGAAGTTTTAGAATAGCAGACAGACGGACCCACTATAATGAAGAAAAATATCAAGAAAAAGATTAAAATCTTCACAATTTATTTTGTTAAGTCTCAGTTTAATAGAATAATTTCATTGATTACCTAGCCTATGTTCCTCCTCAGTCAACTTTATAACAACTAGTATCTTTTTCTTGGGGGGGGAAGTTGGGTTTGTTTGGGATTTTAGGGGGAGTTGCTCATTTTTGTGTTTTTTTCTTTTTTGTTCTTAATTTGATTTGTTTGTTTTTCAGAACCTAGAGACACTAATGGGTAACAACTAATTTTCTAAACATTTTTGTCAAACAGCTTTTGTTTTCATCATTGCTTTAGCAGGTTCCACCCCTAAAATTAAGTTTTTGACTTCAACAGAAAAGATTTTTATTTTCCTCCAAGTCCTACTTACTATAATGGTCTCTTTACTTTTAGTGGTTCTTTATCAACGTAATTGTTCTGAATTTAGAGATGTTATTCTAGGCTTTATCTAATTTAAGCAAGATCAAAGCAAACAGTGACATTAAAATTGATAGACACTTCAACAAGAAAAGCACTCCCACAGAAAGCCAGACATTAATTCTCAAACCAGTGTATCACAGGTACAGAAGAATAGATGTTTTAGTGTATAGAATGAATATCAAATAATTTCAAAAAACTATGCTCAAAATATTTTATTATTTTTAATGAAGCTATCTACTTATCCACATATTGGTTAAGATGCTTAACAAAAGTCTTGTGAAAAAGTTAATTCAGAGCAAAAGCTGCAGATTCCTGTCTGACACCCTTACCAGAAAGCTACACTTTCCCTGTAATGGCTAGGGAGGAAACTATTCCTGCAAGACAGATAAAATATTTAATACCGTTGAGCATGCAAAGCACATTCTCCCTTTGTTTAGATGACAAGCAAAATAGAAATTAGCAGGTTATGCAAAACACAGCAGAGAATTTGCACAGCAGAGAGCAAACATCATTAAGTTTAAAATCAGGGTGCTATTCAAAAGGATTATTAATTCCATGTTAGTTCATTGATGTTTACCTTCATATCTCCTTTAGAGAAAACAGATATATCATATTTATAGCAGAAGCTACTAATCCACTGTTTATCAGTTGACAACTGATAATGTTAGAAGTGATGAGAGAAGCAAAAGCCAAAAGGTGTATAATATATGAATGTAACCCCATTATACTGACAGATTATTCTTTTCCTCTGTGCAAAAGACAAATAAGGTCTAACTTTTGTTTCCTGCCTCTTCTTTGAAGATTTTCACCTCCAACTAAGACTAAAATATGTGCATTCTCTGTTCCTGTCACTGGTGCGTGGGAAGATTAACTCTGATTGCATTTTGTTTTAACAAAAGTTTTAACTCTTTGCATTCAAAGCATTCTTTCCCACATTTCTGAATTAAGTGACCAAAAATATTAAATTGCCAAATATAGTGACCAAAGAAATTAAATAGTCATAATACATTGATTTCACCAAAGCATGAACAAAATATTCTGAAAAGGCACTTTTGTAGGTGAAAGAAAAAATACTTTTGATCTTTTTTCTTACTCTTGCACTAATGTAGGGTATATATGGCACATGTTTAAATTATGTTGGTCTTGATTTGATTTCCCAGGAGATAAGCTTCCAAACTATGCTGATATCTTTTGCATTTTTTTTAGGCCCAAAATCCTGGCTAGAATTGTGGCTAGGAAATTAAGAACAACAAAAGAAATTGAAGACCATTTGATAATAGAAAAATGTGAACATAATATAGATTTCTGAACTTTCTGTATTGTAGATTGAAAAAATCAAGCTGCATTACAGCCAGACTATGAGACACAGCATTCTCTGAGGCATGTTATACATACTGGGAAACTCAAACCAATTATAGAACATGGCTGTAAATTTTGACACTAGACGTCCAAATTTCTTGCACTAATACCTTAAAGAAAAGAGATATGTAAGTCAAAGCAGGCTAACAAATGTCTTCATATGCTGGTAAAACAATCTACTTTCCAATGATTTCTGATTCCAATGTGTTCAGCATCCTTAAGCACACAAGCAACAGCATAAGGTACAAATCAGTTCAGGACAGAAGCTTCATAGCATACATTTTGTGAATGTGTTTCACCATATTCCACAAGGTTTGAAAGCACCTAGCATTTAATAATTAAAGATAGAATGATCATTTATTTCCCTAGAGATTCAAAAATATGCCACCATTATAACACGAAGACATGAAGATTTGCATAAATTTGCATATCGGAAGCTTAATAGAGTATTTTTCTGATAGACTTACAAGTTGGATAGATGAGAATGCTTGATTCATAGGTGTAAAGTATTTATAGGATTCCTGTTTCTGACACAGGTCAGGGCAACTAGCATCACAAGCAAATTCCTCATCAATCTGCTTGGATTCATGGTTTTCTAGAATGAATAAAACTTGGGATTAAAGTCAATGTTTAAACTAAGTGACTTAATGCCAGCAGAAGAAAATTGCAAGCATTTAAAAATATTTGTATGAATAATAGGTCAGTTCTTTTCTAACATAGGATAGCTAAAGTGAGAAACATCTGTTAAAAGTACAATCTCCAGTTTTGAGATGACATCCAGGTTTTAATTTCAGACAGTGCGGTGTGCCCAAACTCTAGCTATTAGTTCTATAATCATGGGAGACAATAAAATCTTGGAGGGGATGGTAAGGGTGTATGATGGTTTTATCATTAGTGGAAGGAGATACAGATTTGGAGTGTTTCAGGCCCCTCTATGTTCTTTTTAAAAAGGAATTACATTCCAATGCAAAGAAAGCCAGGGTCATCTGTTATTAATCCTTAACAGGAGCATAGGAAGCGATATCAAACAATTGCACAATCAGATCCAGCATTCAAAACATTGTGACATTCAAGTGTAAAAACCATGGCACTTGTCAGGAAAATAAATATCCAGATTTTAGAGTAGCTCAGTTTTATTCAAAAGAAGAAATATCAGTAAATGACACATGGGATCCAGATGTAGATACAATTTTTTTGCATAGGGTCTGCTTCTTATTAGGGAATCAAAACTAGTTATAGGTCTAACACTCAGGAATAATTTTTATCATTTGGCTTGAAAGTGGCAGAAGAGAGGAATAGATAGAAATCAATGATTGTATAGAAGTGTCTGGGTTTTATTTTCGTAATAGGGTGATGTTCAGTCAAAAAAGCACAACAACATCTACTGATATTTCCCAGAACACCTGAACAAGTCATGATGTCAAATGAAACTGTGAGATGCAAACACAAGAGATACAGGAGACTCCAATATTTTGATATGCACACAAGATTAAAGTTTCTGGCTGTATTTACTCTCTTGAAGCACTCTTACTGAGAGAAAAGGCTTCTATCTTCAGCTTCTCTGCCCTAGGAATACCACAGGAAATGTACAACATAACAGGTTCCTAAAGTATACAAAGAACATTGTGGTTAAATGAAATTTGCTTCTTTCCAGCCTCCTCCCCACAAAAAAGCAAAAATATATTGTCCTGTACAAAATAAACAGATAGTGTGAACATTTCCAAAGAGTTACTTAACTGAAAAAAATTTCTACCCAGATTATAAAGTGCAAGTCAAAGGACATGGGCTGCCTATATTGATCAGTGTTTATAATTCAGATCTTTATGGTTCTGTCATATTAGCAAAGATTGAAAAGAAAGGGTGGAAGGATGGTGCTGCACTTCTCCTACATCCAGTCTTTGTGTTGCCCTAGGCAAAATTCACCTACCTTTGGTAACAAAGCATCCTCAAAAAAAAAAATAAATCCATCCATAGCAAAAGAGAGCTTATGCTTCATTCGTGCTTGTCTGGTATGTTACTGGGACAAGCAGAAGAAAGCTTAGGATAGAAACAAAAGAGAAGAAATTGCAAGGTAGGAAAATCAGTTCTGAACTTACCGTGCATCAAAAGCAATTTTAAAAAGGCTTAATCAATGGTAGGGTTAGTATACTAAAGTTCTCTTTCACTACAAAAGTATTGCAGTTCCAGGTAGCTTCAAGTGCTCCCAAAATTTTGTGGCTTTTTTTTGTTCGTTAGTTTCAAAAGCCCACAGCTTTTCCTCGTGTAGTTTTTGTGTCATCAGAAACTCTTGAATTAAGAAACACTCATTGATGAGAACTGTAATGCAATTCATCTTAAAAGCTAGCTAGAAAGATGCTGTATGTATGGGTTTTAAAATACAGATTTTTAGATATGCACTACACTCCTCTTCTGGATTTAAATAACCACACATACCTTATTTCATTGTTTTATGGAAATACAAGCCAAAATGTTTTACAACAGCCTTAGCTATGCAGCTTATCCTGCTGTTTGCATAGCATTCTTTACATATAAGAGGTTAGATTTTTGTAATTATCAAATGCAACAGTATTGACAGCAGCAGCATTTATTGTATCTTCATTATCATGCTCAGCTACAACTAAGGTATTTCTAAGGCCAAGTGAATATGATAATTATGCTTGGTACAACCTTATCATTACTACATGTTTAACATGTCAACAAAGGAACACAGCACAGTTAAAGTAGCATATGTGAAAAATTAAGATGTCTAATAATTATAGCCTGTTCCCTCCAATTTTAATCAGATCTGAATTTTAATCTGAATATTAAGTTCCTAACATTATAGTTTACTACCTTTGTCTGGATCACGTTCAAAGTGAAGGATGCCTCCTGTAAATACATTGGAAAGTCTGTATACATACACAAATACTGCAATGCAGGATCACCTGCAGGACTTTCTAGTCATACCAGCTGGAGTTGCCCAGGTCTTGGCAGGAGTCTGCCGACTGTGGCCATCAAAACATTGACCAGAAGTGAGGGATGAGGCAAAAAAGGGTGAGAAATGGCCCTGTGAGCCGCGAGGGGAGAACAGGAAGAGGGATAGGACGATTCTGGATGCCAGATTCCTCTGGAGGGTTTCAGTCCCATGGAGAGGAGCAGGGAAACAGAGAGACCAGGTGCAGCAGGGAAGACAACGACCCCACCATTTCCCATTCCCCTCTGCTGCTCAGTCAAGAGATAAAAGACACAGGAGAGAAAAGTGAAGGTAAGACTGAAAAAAAAAAAAGAGGGACTGAGGTAAGGGGGAAGGTGTTTTATGTTGTTAGGTTTCATTTCTTTGCAACACCCACCTTTATTTTAATTGGCAATAAAATAAACTTGTTTTCCTAAGTCAAATATGTTTTGCCCATGAGGTAGTTGGCAAGTGATCTCTCTGCGTCTTTTTTGACCCACAACCATGTTCATCTTACTTTTTCTTCCCAGAAGGGTGGGGATGCCTGGCAGCTGGCCAGGGTAAACCACCAAGCTGCTAATCAGAAATCAGAGAGCTGACTGCACTGCTTGTCAGATACGCCATGGACATTCACACCTATGGTATTGACTAAATGCAGTGTAAAAGTATTAAATGTTGGGATTTTTACAGACCTATTTGAGAAGAACTAAGGAACACCAAATTAATTTGTAAGATGAATATTACAAAGTTAAATTTGAAGCTTTCTACTTCAAGTTTTAACTGCCTGTCCTCAGTATAATATTCACACCCAGAACAAAACTATGAAGGTCTGGATTTCATCTCTCCATGACACAGCCTCTTGGGATCCCACTGAAAGGAAACATAGGATTCTAGTGGAAGATGTCCCTACTTGTGGAAGGGAGGTAGGGACTAAGTGATTGTTAAGGTGCCTTTCAACCCAAACCATTCTATGATTCAGACAGCATTCCTCCTTTATGAAAGAAATAGGGAAGAGATACCAAAGGAACCCAAATACGCTGTCCTCTCAGGAAACAAAAAACACTGACAAAGGCCTGAGCTTAGCTCAGTTTGCCCTCTAATGAGCACAGAAGATCTGCCTAAATAGCTGTATGTCAGAAGAGGAAAGATGTCACAGAAAAGCCAGGAACAATTTTTACTTGCCTGTTCTAGGCAGCAGATCTTCAAATTTGAGCTTGGGCTGTAAATCCGGTATCTGTCACCAATGCCTGAAACCAATAGCAGAATTGGAGGATTCGCTACTCATTTCTATGACAGCAGCTTGTGATGTGAATTTTTCATAGTAAGCGTGGTAACTAATCTGAATCGTTCACATGCTATTCTACATCTCTTAAACTGCTATTCCTAGCATATAAGCATTGGCAGCAACAGCATAAATCGTAATGCTTAGATGAAAGTCTCTTCACATCTGCATTTTCAAAAGTGTGCAGGAAGGTTTAAACAAACTGCATTGTCAATCACCATAAACACAGTGATAATGTAGCTTTTCCATAAGACAGTGTTCTCATGTTGGCCTCTAACAGGATTGGAAAGTTTTCATCTAACCTCAAGTGACTCACTCAACACACTGAAGACACTACCTTGTCCTTTTGATGCCTTAGGTTTTAGCTTTTATATTTTTTAGATCCTTTGCTGTTTTAGTGGGTAGCTGTAGGTTTCATATTAAGTGCTACTGAGTTCTCTTCACAGAACTATAGATAGACAAAACAATTCCTTCTCTGGTTCGATATCAAGGACAACTTTGAGGCCCAACAACAAAAACAGTGGTGAAGTGAGAAGAGAAAACCAGGAGAATGGAGCTTCATAACCTGAAGCTATGGTTGATTCTAATACTCTAATGGACCAGAATTTATAAAAGTGTGAGACCTTGTAATTGGGCGTCCATTTTGAGACTATTTTGGGGCATCTTGGGTGTGGTCCAGCTGGACTCCTGTGTGGCCCAGGTGTACCCATTGAGTACCAAATATCTACTTTTTCCTCTTGATCTGTCTAGTCTCTGTTCCAGGTCAGCCTGCAGAAGGAAACGCTTTTACAGATGACTAGATTACACAGAGTAATTTTGGATAAGAAGTAGCAAAGTAAAGATCAGCAAAAAGCTTGAAGCAAAATGTAAAATGTTTTAAACCTTTCTTTTAACTATGAATGAAGAACAACCTGTCAGGATAAGGAAAATCTGCAATAAAATTTGTAAGATCATATGTCAAGTAAAATTATTCTTTACAAGTTTCTTTTTCTCTCCCACTTCTGAATACATAAATGGTATATAAAAATTACATATGTATAATTAAGATATTTAGTTCACAGAAAAATGAATTCAAAAGGTATTGAAAACAAATAGGAAATAATCAATATAAGTGAAATTCAAGCAAAAAAGACAATGAAAAAAATTAAAATAATTTATGCAATGAACCTCTAATTTTCCTCAATAAATTCTCCTGAAATTAAGAAGAAACAGAATTTGTATGTATTAATAGCTTCTTGAATTGAAAAAAAAAAAAATCCACCAAAACCAAAAAGAAAACCATATACTTCTTTACTTTTGTTCACTTTAATTTCTGGATTAATTTCATTAAGTCACCCTTAATTTAATTTACAAAGTTAAGTTTTATGCTCAATGTAGTTTGCTAGGATAGTAGGTTGAGTTTTTGAAGAATTAATTTTCTCTTATAAATTAATGAAGAAGATTGGAGGAAAATATAATGAATGATTAAGTGATTGTAGTTAACCAAAAAGTTTCATTTTGTTCCCTTATGGAGGAATGATGGAATATCATTTTATTGAAATCCATTATCCTAATGAGAAGATATTCTATGCTTGATCTTAACCAAAAGGCTGGTGAGGATATTTTAATGACTTACTGCTTCTGCTTAATAGGGAGATTTCATAATTACTGAAACTATATCTGTTTGATTAATGAACCTTTTCCAGCATCCATTCATCTTCTTTTAGTTTGGCCGATAAAACACACTTGGAAGTACTTGCACATAAGTGTTTTTCTTCCTGTACATGTGTACCAGTAAAATATGATAGAGAAAAAAATAGGAACTACCTCAAATAAGGCAGTATAATTTTGAATTTCATTATTATTAGTAAAAGTTTGCCATTTTCCCCTCCATTTCTGTTACAAAGAAAAATGAAGTTTGCAATAAACATTTAAGTAAAACTTGTAGCGAATTTTACGACCCATCTCATGGATACCTTAGAATGGCTTGCAATCAAGTAGCAAAAAAACAATAAAACCCAGGAAATATATAAACAAAGGCCCACTGATGCTGTGAAATTATAAATGCAGTACCCACATATATTATTCATTTTTGAAAATTACTTTAATTATTTTCAAGTTTTTTTTTCATAGGTTGTTTAAAATCTATGAAATTGTGGTATGACTTATGCCAAAATTCTCCCAAATAATTTCAACTTCAAGTCCCATCATGTGATATTTGAAGCTTAGAAATCTTAAATGAATACCTATGGATTAATCCTTATGCTTGGACTTTTCACATGTGGCATTAGGAAGAATAGATTTTAAAAGAGTATCAGGAAAATAGTACAAGAAAAGACTGACAGAACTTTCCACAGGCAATGATTTAGAGAAGAGTTTTCATTAAATAAAGTATCATCTATGTTCCTCAGTTATTTCAAAGAAGAAAAGAGAGTATGATCATATTTGAATAGATGATATAAAGGTGTTTTGTATTATTTATAGAATGAAAAGCTATTGCCCAACTATTGCATTATCCTGACCTTGAATCTGTCTTCATTAACAGAGTTCTCTGCTGAAATGTCAGATAGTTTCTTCATATCTCTGTTTTACTGCCTCGGTTGCTAATTCTTTATTATGGGTATTTAAAAGAAAAAAAAATATTGTTCTCAAACAAAAAGATAAAATACATTTGTATATTGGATCTTAAATTTTTTGTAATTCATATGCACCGAATTACCTTTTGTATCATGGTAGTCCAAGAATTTGTCATGCGTTATCTGTTCTGCTGTTTCTAATATGATATTAAAATACAATTGTCAATCTGTTCTCTTGATACTGTGTGAGCCAGCTATTTCTGAGACATATTTCTTGAATTGTTATTTCTCAGCATAAATCTCATCATCAACATGAATACTCCCTTTCTTTTAGTGTTGATAATGGCAAAATACATGTGTTCAAAACATTTAGGGAAGAAACACGCTGTACTTCAGTACAGGCAGCAATAAGGCACAGGAAAATCAAACCTAGGCACCATTTATGAAAATCTGTTCAGTGTTCCTTTAATGTTCAGGAAAGAAAAGGCTTACCATGGAGCAATATGCATGTATTGCCCACAAAATATAATTTCTAGGTCACAGATTGCAACTCATAAAGCCTATGCTTCCATTTTTTACCCTAGAAACAATGTCAATAATTTTACAATACTTTGGAAATTATTGCACCCTTAGAAGGAATGCCAAGAATGCAACACACACACCTTCCAGAATTACAAGATGGCAGAAGAACACACCAGTTACACTGTGCTCAGGTCACCCCTATTCCAAATTTGTTCAAAATTTGAAATGGTTATAGAAATATTTTCTGAAGAGTCCTAGGGACTGTCAAAACTCCCAGTAAAAAACTTTTGCCATTAAAATGTCTGATTTTTGCTGTCCCCATCTAAAACAAGAAATAATTTATTTTTTTATTGCAATGGGAAGACTTCACCATTCCTTGTAGAAGTCTGTGTACATTTGTTTTTAGGGGTAATGGTCAGCTACTGGCCATAAAGTAATTTACAGTTGTGTAAATGTATAAAGAGACTTCTTATTTACTATGGTCTTTTGATAGTGCTGGCTGCAGACTGTTTTACCTGAAAAAACTAAAGCTTGGGATTGCAATTTCAACTGAGGTAAATCAGTCTCCACCAATAAATTTCCTTCTGTGACCAAATGTGATAGTGTATTGACTGAGATACAAATTTTGTGCCGCATTTCACATAGAATTTTCAAGTTAAAATAAAATTATATGGGAGACAGCCCAACTTTCATGCTTTTTTTTTATCAAGAGAAAATGCTTAGCCTCAACAGGTACTTCCCAAAACATACCATCTCTTCAATGATTGCATAAGGGAAATACTTGGGAAATATTTCCCTGTTGCAGAAAAGTCAGATTAATTGCTGTCAGCTTCCAGACTAAGTTTATAAATGGGAATGCTGCATGTTTGGGATAGTGCTCTCTGCAGCCATATTGGAAGATGGGCATGAAGAGCACTGAATTCCAACTCCAAAACCAAAGAATTGTAATTGGCTTCAGGGAAAAACAAGCAGTTTATATGAAGTCTAATGAGAGCAGATTTGAGCCTGGTGCCAATATTGCAGTTTTCAGGCATGATTATGTAGCAATTAGTTCATGATCCTTCTTCTTTTTAGTTCTAATCAGTCTTTATGAGAATTTGTTGTATTGCCTGTGAATGAAAGAAAATTACTTCTGTAAAGTAAAAATGGAAAGGCAAAACAGGTGTAAGTAGGAACCAGACCAATAATAATTGAACTAATAATAAGATCAGAATATTACCATTAATATCGTTATACCCTTTAAGTTTAGAGGCACTAAATAATAATTCATATTTATTAAGTCTTGTGAAATCGCTTTGCTGTTTTGACAGTGTGAAGGTGTGATTTTGTCACAGGTGATACAGGTGTCACAGGTGATACTCCTGCAAGCAGAGCAAAAGAAAACCACTGAAAAAGAGAGGGATAAGTTATCAACAGAAAAATATTCATACATAGGGGTTGAATAATCCCCAAAAAGTTAAAACTTCCAAGATATTAACTAACTATCCTAGACAGTTCAGTACATTACTTCCAGGGATGCCTGGTAAAATATCTGCTTATATAATTGTGTTTGAAAAACACAATAAAAAAAACCCCAAACCAACTAGGCATTAGGATTCACATTCTGTATGGCGAGGACACAGAAGAGACCAGTTGGACATACTTGCAACTGAGTTACGACTGCAAAAGGATTCCCAGCTAGACAATTTTTCCTTATAGTTATGACTAAGCTAAAGTTATGACTAAAACTAAGCCACAAGATTGTTCCATTGGCCAAAGAAGACCTGAAGGACTTGAGATTCACAAGGCAGATAGTGAGCTTCACCACAATTGTATTCTAAAATACCTGAGAAATAAAAATCACAAGATTAAAAGCTTTGTCTCTTGCAAGATATGGAGAAAGGCTGATATGGATAAAGTATTATTAACTAGAAATTTGCCAAAGAGAATAAGAAAGGTTACAAAAATCTGTAGAAAGGAAAAGGCTAAGACAGCAAAAGAGAAGAGAAAAAACAATTCTATCAAGACCTATTAAACACAGGAACTTTGTGTACTGTTTGAAAGCCAGAGCCAGGCTTTCTCCCAAGCTCATTAGCTTTCATAAATAAAAAAAAAAGAAAAATCAAAAAGACATAATTCACTGCTACTTTATCCATGTTATGCACTCATGATTCATTACAGTCAGCTGTAATAACTAGTTTTCATCCTTTTTGCTCTTGACAGCACACACACCTATAATCAGTAAAGGCTCCCTCTAGTGACACTTGTTCAAGCCAAGGAATGATAAAGCATTTTAATGAAAATGTTAGTAGAGCTCAACTTTCATAGAAGTTAGATAACAATTCAGTAATTAGTAGCAAGTAATTTACATGGCAAAAAAAAAAAAATCCAACAAACCAGTATAAATTAAATTTCTATATTTGTAATTGTTCTGAAAATATACATAATTCTACATTCTTTTTGCCCATATGATACTGTAATATCTTTACGTCATGTGATCTTTCTCTTTTTAGGCACTGCATTTTACATAATGGTGAAAACTGACAGCTAATGTGAAAGAAGTAATGCAGAAAGTAGAATTTAACAAAATGTTAGAGGAAGCATGACCGAGATGAGTATGGAATTTTTTGTTTTGTTCCATAGTCTCTGTACTAATGCTGAGTTAATAAACTCAACAGTCCACAAACATAACATGGGGAAAGTGATTCTTAGGATACTGTTGGGAAGAAAAAAAATACACTGAATGAAACACTGTAATGGTGATTAAGCACCAGTCAGAAAGCCAATGAAAACATAGTTGCATATATATGAAAGTCAAAGTGAAAACATTTGTTTTAAAATCAGTTCTGGAAAACTGGACTGAAAAGTTTAGAAATCAAATCAGAAGTGGTTATTAGTAAAATAATCCCCACAAATGGATCAAAAGGGTGTAGAAGTGTTGAGGAAAAGGATGTGGAAGAATTATAATATTAAAATAGTCAATGAGATATGTGCTCAAAGTAGAATAGAAAGTAATGGCACAGAACTGATTAAAGAGCAAAGGGAAGCAGAGACATTTTAGTGAAAGAAACTTGCACATGACACGAATCAAAACAGAGAATCTCAGTGGAAATCAGTTACAGTCATAAGAGAAAATGACTTAATAAATGTACTTTGATAGGTCCATAAATCTCTGCACTCCACAAGAGTCAACAGTTTTACTTATTTATTTAAGGAAAACAAATGTTTGTTTTGATTTGATGGAATCAGTATGAGAGTTTTGGAAAGTGAGAGGCCACTGGAACTATTAAGAGTTAAAAATTATTCAAAGAATATCACAAGCTCAAGAGTATCAACCTACCAATATTTCTGTGATTAGTAACACTTTAAGAAGCAAAAGAAAGACAGAAACTTGGACTGTACAATTCTTCTCATCAAAGGCAGAGCTCCCCCTCAGTGCGAGCCCCAACATAAGTTAGAAGTAAAATGATGGCTGCAAATGGAAATACAGAAAGGAAGAAGAAATCCCCATAACCCAAGCAGATCTACATCAAAACACTTTGAAGACAGCATACTGTAGTTTTCCTTTACACAGTCTGCAAAAACTATTGTCTTTATCAAGCAGAGAAATGCTTCATATTTAAAGCTCTATCACTTTCAATAGGTAATGAATGTTAGAGAACACCCCCCTTAAATGTACATTGCTTTGGGGTTTTTAAAAATAATCTTAGAGTATATTGTTGGAGCTTTTTTCTGATGTGTCTTTAGTTTTCAAAAGGCAATGAAAAAATTTTTGTTCATTCTGGATCTTACAATTCTAATGCATTTACTAATCATCTGTTTTGCTACAACTCACTTGCTAATTCATCTGGGTTAATTTATTTTGACAATGGAAGGAAATCATAGCCAGCAAAAATCAAAATCCTTACGTTTTTTAGAAGTCCCTAATTAGCTGCTTAATGAAAGAGCTGTTTGTAACTTTTTATCTGTAATTTAACAGGGGAAAAAACCAAACAAAAAAACCCAAACAGGGTATTTTTGAAGAAAATGTTCAAACAACCCTTTCACTATTTCTCTAACATACCTAGAATACGCAAACAAACATTTTAAGTGTCAGGTGGTAGACACTCTTTATACCTTCACACCAAGCAACAAAAGAGCTTCTTCAGAGCATTTATGATTTATGGTATTATGAAACAGACTGCTCCAAAGCAGAGCCCTTCAACCAGCAAGGCTAAACAGTGACATTGTCTTTATAATACTGCATCTGCACATTTGCTGAAATCATAATTGTCCCTAAACACAGGACACCTACAAATGGCCTGTCCTTTGGTAGACTATCAATGCCCAACACCAGTAGTCATCAATAACCTGTAGTCATCACTTTTGTCAAAATAAGCAAAACTCCACTTATTTCCAAATTACAGAAAGACACCCAACCTTGTACTGGCTATGAAATTCCATGTTACCAACATAAGCTATTTCTCAATAAAATTCACAATTCGTAATGGCAAAAGCGGACAAATTACATGGTCACTTATGTAAGGAAGCTAAATACCACATGCTTCAAGATTTACCTAAGTATGACTGAAAAAGGAAGGAAAAATTAGCTGAAATTTGGACAGAGAAGTCTCTTTAAGAGCAGAGTTTGTATCAGCAAAATGAGGTATTTTAATGAGGCCTGAAGAGATTTTATATATAAATGGTTGCAAAGGCAAGCATGGAAAAGACCTTTGGGATAAAAGCCCTCAGTGTTCTTATCAAAAATATGTCCCAGCCCTGTATCTACATTTAGTGTGAGCAAAGACATACAGCTTATCATTTATAACAAACAGAACTCAAACATTTCAATTAAAAATTAGAAACTTGCCATGTTGTTGGGGCTTTATTTTTTTGTTGTGAGATAGGATTAAAAAAAAAGAAAGTAAAGCAGATTCAGACTTGAAAACATACAAAGAAAACTTTATTAACAGAGCTAAAGGAGAAAAATAATAGTAATGAGATAATCAGAACAAAATTTCAGACAATCTTTTTCTTTTTTCAATGACAATGCAAAGATAAAGCCCACGACTTTTAGTCAGTTTACTACCTTTAAAAATAGTCTGATCTTCAATTCACTTG
>JAWWMU010000106.1:54296116-54328337 GCA_035048155.1 Cinnycerthia olivascens | reverse complement strand
GAGCTACTTTAGCATACAACACGTTTTTCATTTATCTCTAGAAACAAGAGGTCTCTTTACTATCTTTTTAATTTCTCTCATTTCTCTTTAAATTTTTCTTTAAATTACACTAATATTTATTTTTTTTATTATTAAAAATTGTTACTTCCCCCAATACATTTCTATATGTTATTTCTATATTAAACAAAGTGATATATCAAATATATATATATTTACCATAGCTTTACAAAAGAATTTAAATCTAAGTTCAAGACATTCTCTTCAATCCTTCCATTTAAAATCCAACTTCTTTCTTAGTGACCTCAAGAGTTAAATTTTATCATTGATTGAAACAGTTTTTATAGAGTTTTACAAGATTAATCTGATCCGAGTTCTGTGTTGGGAATGTAACTTGCTGTATTTTTCTGCTGCCACATGGTCTCTGTTAAGCATCATGTCAGCCTCGTCCTCCTGAAGTGTCGAGACTGAGAGGAAAAAAAAACTTCAGCTGATGTTTTTGTCTTTTATTATTTGCAGTAAAGCTGGTTTAAAGTAGCTGAGCAGATAGAGTTCATTATGAGCCATTTGAGAGGGGCTGTAGCTGTTTGACACTGTCTTGGCTGCTGCAATGTCTGGCTATGTGGCTGTTCTCTGTCTCGGGATTGTTTCTGGCTTCAGAGACCTTCCTGTCCTCGGGGCCTGGCGGGCTCCCTGGTGAGAGACTCAGCAGCTCTCTCACCACCCCTCTGGTAACAGGAAAATGTCAGCCGGGCCAGGGAGACCAGATCAGCCGAGGCCCGGCCACCCCAGGCCGAGTAGGCCGATACAGACTCTGCTCGGCCCGGGCCCGCCACCATCCAAGGCCGGAAGTGAAGTGAGTCCCCCTCCATTTTTTTTCTGTTTTAAGAATGTGTCTTTACAAAAAATGTAGCAACCTCATTGGTTCTATTGAACAATGCTAACCTAAGACACATGTAGAACAGCCGGTTCCATTTCATTCACCTTGATTTATCCTTGACAGCAGTAATATGCAGTATTTTAATCACTGCAGAAGAATAAAGCAATTTCACCTTTTTGCTGCCAACAAATCTTCCAATAAAAGGAGGAAACAAGGCTGTATTGGAACAAACTACAAACAAAGCAGGTTGAAAAGTAAATGAGAATAAAGATTAGCCTCATTTAAGTAGAATTAGAGTCCAAAACCAGTAAAAATTGCACCTTCTTAAAAAGGTTTAGCATGTGTCCTTTATAGTTTTCATTTCCAGTAGCATTGCAACCAAGAGCAATAAAACATGACCAGGACCAATGTTTAATTTATGCAGTGTGTTATAACAACATTAACTAGAGCCTAGATTTAATAAGATTTTTCTAAATTAAGTTTAAGCAAGTTTAAACTTTTTTTTTTCCCCTAAAAACATACATAAAAAAAAAAGAAAGTGGGATAGCAAACACTCTAATTCTGATTTCAGAATTTTCTATTCTTAGTAGGATATATGAGCCAAAAAGTCATCCAGCTGAATACTTAAAGCTCTGGCAAGCAATAAACACCTTCTCTAGTTTCACACATGTATAAAATTCACACATAAATAAAATTCAGCATAGAGAAAACAGAACAAAACAACAAAACCCACCCACAATTTATTTTAATCCAATTATACCATTTCTGCAACATTTATTGTAGGTATACAGGAAGTAAAGCATACGGCCTAATTTCAGTTGTAGTCCAAAGTAAGAGAATTTGCTTGTTTTAAAAAGCTGCTAAAGAACCAGAGCTTCATTTCAACGTTGAATTAACATGTCAAAACTATTTAGTAAGGTTTATTTTAGTAAAAACTAAATTTTTTAATAACATTTGGCACACCACTACATTTTAGAATGTGTTGCCTGTTGATAACAAATCTGCATTTATAAGTCTGCTTTTATCCAAAATCCCAGTCTCTACTAAATGGTCATGCATGTTACTTATACATAAGCAACCTCACTGTCCCCAGCAAAGCAGAGCACAGCACCACTACAGGTTAGGAGAGGAAGGGAGGAGGAATTTTAAGTTTATTTGATTTACCTTATAAATAATTAAGGAGGGAGAGGAAAGATTACCAGACACATTTAGATTTGAAGAAATTTACATTGGTTACATAATTAGCACCACATAGTACATGGGGAAAAAAAACAACAAACCAAGTAGTTTTCCTTATTTCCAAAGGTCAAGGAAATAACTAAACATACACAATTTCCCAAGGGTAGCTAAATAATCAAAGAGTGTAAAAAAAATTGTACTAGCAGTCATTCTCTGTGTATCAGAGGAAACACTTCTAGCAGGTCTGTCACTTAGCAACCTCTGCTCAGTGGGGTGGAGAACAGCTCTCCAGTAGAAGATCTGTGGTCACATCAATGCCTTATAAATGGGGATTTTATACAACAGAAATCAAGTCAGCAAATGCAATGCAGGACACCTTGATGTCATGTGCTTTAGCAAGGAACACAAGCCACAAATCTTGTTTCTGAATTACTATAATGAATATGACTTCATTAATACAATCTCAATTTCAGTTTTCAGCCAGAACTGTTATCTCACACAAAAACAGTTTCCCAGTCGAAAGGGATTTCTGATGCAATGTTTTGAGGAAGGAAATAAGGGGTTTTTTTAAAAGTGCACAGTACTAAAAAAGTATAACTTTTCTTCTTTACCCCTCCTGACCATGTCAGAGAAAGTAATTCTATTTTATTCTACAGATTTTTATACCATCTTATGACTATGTCATATCAAGCAACACTATTATAACAATCATTACTTGTAATTTTTTTTTCATTCTTCCCCTATGAAAAAAAAAACAAAACAACCAACCCTCCAACCAGAAAAAAGCACCCAATCAAAAAAAACAATAAACAAGGCCAACCACCACCAAAAAATAGCCAGAAAAAAATCCCCAAAAGGAACAAAAGCTAATAAAACAGGATGAGCCTAAGATTGTGTTTTCTCTTGGTAAAATTTTGATTTCACTCAAGAAATGAGCCTTAGAAAGAAAACATGGCAAATAAGCTGGCAGCAGAAGGGAGACCTTTGATTTTAATGCCATGGTTCACTGATTAGCAGTGCATAATCGATGACAGAATAGATGCGACAGTGCGATACTCTTTGTCATGCTATGCCACCTCTAATGAGAGGACTGTTTCTTTCAGTAACACTACATTATTGACTTGGACTATAGTTTAAGAAAGATAAAACCAGCTCAATTAGGATGCTCATTTGTATTCAGGCTGCACCATCCAGGGTTCAGTTACGAGCACTTTGTTCCTGAGGATAACAAAATATTTGTGCATAATGTATCTTTTCATCCTTTAAATTGTAAAGGTCATTGGATGGAAAGATACTACATTTCTGACTGCTATTCTTCTGGAGCTGTTTTATTTTAATCCCCATGTATCTATCATAAGCTATTGACACAGGAAACAAGGTAAGAATAATTGTTGTTTTTAAATCCCCCTCCCACTACTTGTATACAAAGCCATAGTAACAAGACACATTGTTCCCTCCTGGAAATAAGTATGGTCTCATCCAGAAACTTGGTAGAAATTTTTTACCTATAATTACCTCTGGGAGAAGTGAATTAATAGGTTCTTAAATTCACCAAGCATAATCTTCTTGGCTCTGTTTTGCCTGATCTTGAAGGTCAACAAACACCTATTCCAATTAGAAACATATTCCTTCAAATTCACATAGTATTTGGTAGGATCAAAATAAAATACACTTGTATGAAAAATGTTCTACTCACTATAAAACAAGCTGTTACATATTTTGGGGGTTGCAGACCTGATATAAGCACACACTATTTACTCAGCTATGCAGGTTGATGGCATCTTTTGTTTTCCATCAAGGGGCCATGGGCATGAGTTCAAACAGCCTTGCTGCCTTTTTCAGAGGCAGGACTCAAACTCCAAAGTATATTAAACCTTCCCATCAGGACAAGACACAGAGCCTCTCATGGTACTTCTTGTGAGCTAAATTTACATTCCTTCTGCTTTCCCAGGGTGAGACTGCTCATGTAATTCCAGTTCCATCACTAGTTTCGCCCCTATTGGTTGTGCCATGGATACACAGAAAAAGGTGAATCAACCTACAATCTCTTAACAAAGGCTTTCTAGCCCAGGTAGCCCGGGAAGCAACTTAGAGTGGACCAAGTGAAGCTTGCTGGTGGAATTTTTCTAACCTTAGTAGCACCAGTTAAGGCAGCCATCAGAGCTTCAAAGCCACAGGGGAATAGAGTGCCCAACAAAAAGTTTTCCAAGTGGTTTTGCTACATGCTAACCAGTGGGATATTTCCAGAGTGAATTAAAAACAAAGGGAGAACTTCCCTTCCTATATGCAACTTTTTTGGTACTTGCCATTCAAGCATCTTATTGAAGCAAAAAGTTTATAGACATGTCATCCTGGTGGTTATTGACAAGTGTTTTGTCTCTGTCTAAAACATCCTCAAAAAGGAATGTGTGTGTTTTTGCACTGGTGCCTCAATATCATAGTCTGTAGCACTCTACTTATTGAAAAGTCAGCCTGGAAGCCTGATCCTAAGTAATTTCTTGCACAAGAATTCTATATAGTTGGATGTTACAGTAAAATTGGAAATAAGCAGAGTAAGCATTTACTTATGCCCTACTTGAACGGCCACACATACAGGCCAGTCAATGGGAAAGAGTCATCCCTTAAATGGGTTATTAAGCAGATTTTTGCTGACATATGGAATTTACGTCTGTGATTATTCTCAGTAACCATATGAGAAAATCCTTGTTATGAAATAACACCTGCATCATGTAAATGTGCTATATAGCATAAAGCATGATAAGACTAGCTACAGAGTTCAGTAATAAAGCAAGAAATAATGCCCATTTTTCTATTTTAAGTGAATTTGGAAAGTAGAATATGATTCACAGCATGTATACTAAGGATAACACGTATTAGATAAGACAAGAATATTGGAAAGATGGAAGTGAAAGCAGCTAAAAGTTCTAGAAATAACACTTCATATTTCCTGGGCCTGATTAATTATCCTGTCTCCTTCAAGACCAGAGGCAGCTGGGGTCTGAAGACCATTTAAATAAATGAGACTTTCAGTTTAAGATTCTCTCTATTCTCCTTCGGTGTTATTATCAATAAAATATCCTTTTATTTATAGTATGTTTATTTTACTATTTCTTCTATCTTATTATCTTTATGCACCTATATTTTAATATTATAAAATTGAAATTATGAGTAAATATAATCCCTTACAAAAAATGTCATCTACCATTGCCATTTAGGGAAACATAGAATGGCCAGACAGCCACTTTTCATACAATGAAATTTAGTTTCACTGCAGCCATTTATACTTCCCTATAGTTCTCAGGAGAGAAGTACATTTTCATATTATATTTATACAAAATACAGCACCTTTCCTGGATATATAAAAATTATATTAATATCTCTTTCTAGCTATTTTAATGGCTTTTTTGTTGTTAATCACCAGATATTTTATTATGCTCATACCTAACCTATTTTAATGGTTTTATTGCTTATTGTTAAATATTTAATTAGCTTATTGAAATTAATAAAATGTAACACCTAACAAGTAATTTGATATGGTAGAAGATGTTTTTTGTAAAGGATTATATTTACTCATAATTTCAATTTTTATCTACAATAGGGATATGTAACACCATTACCAATAATAAGGATAATAAAAGGAAAAAAGATTGCTATTAAATAGTTATCTAAGAAACAAGATAGTTATAAGAGTTATATATATATATATAGAGAGAGAGAGAGAGAGAGAGGATTAATCAGCAGCACAAATATAATTTAGGGAAGGGCGGGTTAAAGCCAGATGGCCAGAAAACAGAAGTATTACAAGCTATGTAGGAATTAAAATTTTCATCCTATTAGGTATAAAACCAAACCAGACTGGCATACATGAATGGGAGGATTGTAGCCATTTCTCTGTCCCCTCAACTGGCAACAGCTGAACAATACTGCTGTATGGCATTCTGGGACTATGCCTCAAGGGAGATGTGAAACATGAGAATAGCAGTTCAGGACAGAACACTGAGTGCAAAGGAGATGCAGAAAATATGGTCTGTGTGGGGTGACTGCATAAAAGAGGCTTGCTTATCTCTGAAAAGGAGCGAAAGGCACATCTTCCTTAAATCTTAAGGGACTGATGGAAGAGTTATTTCATGTCCATAGTCTCTATTATAGGTACTATGGTAGTTAGTAGTTACTTGCTTCAAATGGAGAATAACAGCTGAAGAAAAAATGTTTAAATGTAAGCATTATCTATTCCACCAAGGGAGATAATCTGTGAAGCTCTGAAGAATCCACCATACTGTATAGTCTTACTTAAACCACTTCAAATTTCATAAATCATAAATTAAACGGATGGAGAATAGATGGAATGTATAACACTTCCTCTTTTTAGTAGACATAGGAGAACAGGATACAATCTGTGAAAAACATGGCCAACACTGACATAAGCACCTTCATCTTCACAGTGTAACGGAGTAACTTACCAGCTTCAGTCACATTTCAAGGAGTGTCTTGTTACACTTACCACTAATTTTGTATTCTGTTCTAATTTTGTCTGCTTCATCAAAAAACATGCAGGTCTGAGCAAGCTATAATTTTTCCCTTATTATGATGGAGATCAGAGACATGCCATTGTCAAGGAATTCACATCGGCAAGTTCAGAGCAGAAACTCTGTCCCTGTCTAGTTCACAAACATTCTAAAATGAAAGTATTTTAATCCTTAAGGCCTAAAATAAGACGTGTGAAATCCCCAATAATTTTTATAGGGTATGTGTAATAAATAATAATTTAAACAAAATAATGTTTATAGAGTGTGTAATAAACCCATCAAGCAGAAGCTGAACAGAACTGTTTTTGAACTCATTTCTGATATTCAAAATTAGCTAATGAGAACTGAACTGTGCATTAAAACAATTAGAACAGGAGGCCTAAGTGCACAAAAGCAAGCTAACGCAATGACTACTCTCCCACAACCTCACCTCCCAAATTCCCCTTTAAAAACCTATGTCCACAGCTGGACATAATTTATGACAATGTAAAGCTACTTTTTCTATGTTCAGCATTCACAAGATGCAGTGAAAAATTGTAGCTTAGCTCTTTGCTTTTATGTTAAATTGTTGGAGAAAAAAAACCAAGATTAGGGTTGGTTATATCTCTTCCTTGAATCAGCAACTTTCATCCAAACTGAAGCAAAGTACCAAAAGAAGACAAATGCTGAAAAACAATGTGATTAAAAAAAACCCCAAAAGGCCCCAACAAAGCAGAAAATTCTTCATAAACTCTGTATCACAAATAAAACTCACCTGGGAGATAAGCCTTGTTATGTATCTATAAAATGATAATTTCTGGAGAGAAAAAAAATAAATACTATAAAGCAAGGCATTCCTGTCTGCAAATTTGAGAACAGGCTGTCACTAAGAGATCAATGAGTAAGCTTTCTATTTGCCACAATCACCAAGAGAGTGATTCTTACTTGAATATCAATACTGTGGGGAAAAGCAAATGAAGAAAAAGATTCCCTTCTTATCAAGGGGCAAAACAAAGAAAACACATCTGGATAGAAAATAAAATAAACACAACTCTTCCACAGTATAGACACTGTTACAGGAAACCATCAAAGGAAGTTCAGGAGAAGGAGAACAAAAGTAAAAGAGATTCCAATGTAGAAAGCTTTATTCACTTTTATTCAGATTGTAAGGTTCCTGTGGGGACAAATGCTAGCAGGTAATTAAATATCAAATAATAAATTAAATATGAAAAGAAGGAATATTTATGGGGGCATTTATTCCCAGCAAAGTAAGAACAATTAGGCATTTGATCATAACTACATGCTTTAGTTTCTCTGCCTATGGTATCAAAATATCCCCTGTATTCCACTTCAGTGTAACAAAAATCAGACAGAGGTGTAAAAAGACTGAAGTAGTTTCATCTAGAGCTTTGCACACAGCATCTGAAATTTAAAAATTGCTAAATTTCAAGACTTTTGTCAGAGGATATTACAATCAGATATACATTGAGAAAACAACTACAAAAGTCTTGAAATATTTTTTACTCTAAAGATTTTTGCCAAAAATCAGCCCTGAAGATGCATAGCAGTTTTAGTTCAGGAAACAGCAGCTAGAGCTTTCATTACACAACTATAGTTCTATAAAAAAAATCAAAACATCCCAAGATTCTGAATGTTCAAGGGTGTCCACAGTGATAAAGTCACTGTGACACATATATGCATATGTACACATATGCTATGACAAGAATCTACAAAGTCCTGATGGTTTTTGACACAATGTTGAGTATTACAGAAACTGAGTCAAAGAATAATGGGTGGGGGGAACAGGGATAAGAAAGCTTTTCCTATGAACTTCTATATTCATACTGATTTGTTGGGGGTTTTTTTAGAAAATTCAGATAAGACATCCCTTTGCCTCTAAATTTACATATCCAAAACATTTTTTTGAAGAAAAATTGCTGCAAACTTCTCAGAATAACCAGGAGGTGCACTAGGTGTGCTGCAGCTCTTCTAATTGAGTCTACAGAGCAAGGAATGCTAGAAAAGAAAGAACAGAGAGACCAAGAAGTGCATTTTGCAAGCTGAAATTCATCACTGAGAAGGAGCAAGATGGTTGACTAATCCTACACCTATTACTCCAATTTTCCTACCTATGGTTGTTGGCCAAGAAACTAATCCTAAATGAATATTAGATCAAATTCCAGCAAAAACTAATGTCAAACTGATTGGTCTCATTTCCTTCATCTGAGTAAAGGTAGATAAAGTTTCCTGTAATGGACTGATTCTTAGTGTACAGGTAGTTTATTTGTCTTTCAACTGTTTGTACATATTAAAAAAAACCACTATATGGAATAGCAAGGAAACAGCAAAATATTCTCTAAATAGCAGAACAAAAGAGCACTCTATTCCAATTCCTTAAACTTTTGATCCTGCCTTTCAATTTCTCACTCTGTACCCTATTAGAACACATTTTATATAAAATGCAAATTTGTTTTCAATTCTCCCACTAAATTTTAGAGAAAACATACTTGGAAGAAAACCAAGCAGTGGTTGTTGGGGGAAAAGAAGAAAGTTGTCTTAAATATGTGCTATTTTGAGGGACTTGCCACTACACTGTGAAGCTCAGTATTCAATTCATAGAATCAAGGAATCACAAAATAGGCAGAGGTGGAAAGAACCCATGAGGATCACCAAGTCCAAGTCCTGGATCTTACTGACCTACTTTTTCCAAGCAATAATTGAAAAGAAACCACCATTTTCCCCATTCTGTTGTAAAGGAAGCACAACTGTAACAGTGTGTGTGATATTAAATTTTAATTGGATACAATGCCAGGTTAAAGCTTCTTTCTCTGTACACATCTATTATTATTTGCCTAAAATTAATTCCCATGGTAGAATGATGCCACAATATTAAAGCATAGCAAACACTGCCTTAGATCCCAGCGCAAGTCCTCAAAATTCACTTTGCACGAGACTACTCTGCTGAGTTTATGTTTGTTCACAGTGTTTACACTGAAGGGGTTTAGATAACTGTGTAACCCAGAAAGATATTAGTGCCATGATATATTCATACTAGCCAAGAGAGCAACTCTGCCCAGGTACCATGTGAGTACTTGTTTTTGCTGCCACGACTGCTGCTCAGTATTTGATATTCTATACATATGTTACTATTGTTGACACCATGTGAGTCTCTAAATGAAAGTGAAGATTTCTGCCAAATTTATCCTGTGAAACACTGGAGTGGCAGCCCACCCGGCAGCATACACTTCCTGAGTAGCCTGACACACAAAAGGGCATCACAACCCTGATGAATCACATCACTTTAATAACTATGTAAATGAAATGTCAGAGAGGCGAGGCTATTGATTGAAATTTAGTGCAAATGATAGACTACTAATTAATAAATACAGCTGCCTGTGAAGCAGCAGCACTGCCTTGCGATGTAGATTTATTCTTTTTCTTCTTATTTACTTTAGTTTTGACTTGATACAATCTTAATTTTCTTCCACTTGCCTCTAGGCAAGGGGAGCCTGTCTTATTGCATTAGGAAATGCCAGGACTTAATCTCCACATCCCTTGTGGCCTTCAATCCTTTTCAGGTCTGGAACTAGTATTTGGACTTGTTAGTAGCATTAATAATTAAAAATAAATAGTACTATCATCCAGTTCAAGTCTTCATTCTACTTTTAAAGAATATCTCCTCATAACAAAATGTGTACCCACAGGGAATAGAAAAAGGGGAAAAATCAAACCAAACTCCACATTACTTAGAGTACACAAACAAAAATGCTAAAAAATGAACACTACTCAAAAGCATCAAAGCTGTTTTAAAATATTCATGCTATTAAAAAAAAATTAATAGCATTTAATAGAAATGCTGACCTTTCCATTCAGCCTTGTTGTCTTATCTGGTGTGGCAGGCAGGTAAGTAGCACTTTCGTTACAAAAAGAAGCTATAGAAACACTTCTTTTCCAGAGATCTGAAGAGCAAAATTAGGCAGAGTTGGTACAAATGCAGTCTCAAACCAGCCCTGAAATGGTAGGGGGATGCACTCAGCATGGAAGCCTCAAGGCAGACAGCAGAAAGCAGACACTCCACTGTGTGTAGGGCTGGCACACAGCTACCCCATCAGGAGTTACAAAATATAGGACAGCACATGAACATGGCAAGAGAGCAGCAAGCTTTTGCCTCCCTATAAGTAGAATCTGTGTCACTGAATTAGATAACATTGCACATTTCTTAGCATGGCTGGCAATGCTCTGATGTCATCACTGGCCATAAATGTTAAATTATGAAATTTCTTAAGAACAGAAGATGTAGTTTACATTTTTCTTCCCTCCACCACTTCAGAAAATTTCTTTCTAGGACAAAGAAAATGAGACTCAAAGCAAATCAGGAGCAATGCTGACCTGGCAGACCAGCAGCAGCAAGCATCCACCCCAGAACTCTGCTACTCTGAAGGCAAATGGATTTGCAAGCTCAGTTATACATACTAATATTACACAGCATTTCAAAATGAAGTTATTGGTAAAAATACAGGTCTTAATAGAACTGGTACAAAATGCTGGTACGTGTGAAAGAAAACATTTCATAAAAGTTACCCCACTTAATATTTTAACTGCTGAATAGTTTGAATGATCCAGTATTAAAAAAAAAATAATAGTAATACAGTTAAAATACTTTCAAATCTTTACTTCTTCCTCTGATATAAGCTCACCCCACCAGTGCCCACCAGGGTCCTGTGACTAACAGCATCAATTTTCTCTCAAGAAGGACTTACAAGGGCAGGGTTATAAGTTGTCATTAAATGGAGTCCTTGCCCAGAGTTGGATATCAGTGGTGAGGCTTTCTCCCTTCTCAGTTTTGGTTCATCTTAGGGAGATATATACATTTTATTAATTTTCATCTTTTATTGCTTTAAAAAAAAAAAATTTTCCACAACAATCTGGTTGCTTCTCCCTACTTCTCAAGTAGATGTTGAGAGTTTCCCAGCTTCCCTGTCAACACAGAGGTCTTTAGTTTTTTGTGCTATGACTACCAGGAATCTTCACACCTTCACTCTCTTTGGGATTCACAACTTTTATATGTCATCTAATTTGGAAAAAGGTTGTTTTTGAGAACTCCTACAAAGACTATGCTGTTGATTTACTTTTTATATTAACCAAGCTGCATGGGGTTCTCACAGCTTAAGGCAAGGACCTGGCCCAAATCTTCCAGCTGAAAACGGATAGCTATGTTCTCCACAAAAATTTGGCTTTGACAAAGGGTTCTGTCATTTCTAATTAAAATTGTACTAGAACACTGCCCTAGGCCCTAAGGTGATATGAGCCTCAAGTCTGTGCCAGATTTAGAAGATGTTACCTAGAGCTGTTCAATGACTCTTCAGGTTCTTGACTACAGATTAAAGAGTGAGCCATTTCCTCAGTACATGCTAAGAACAATACACAGTTGTCCAAAGCCTTTTCTATCTCCAACAACAGCAGTGTCAAGAGACCTGGTAGGATCACAGCACAAGGCAGCAATCTAGGTGGGTTGTAGTTTTTTTTGTGTTCTCCTGCTGCTGTGAAGGATTTTCCTCACCCCTGGTCACAAAATCCAAGCAAACATTACTAGCAAGTCTCTCCTGTTTCCTTCATGGATAGAATTTCTTGAAAGATATATTCAATCTAATTAGGCTCTATTTTAACAAAGAATCAAAATTGGACAATTCTACATGCTCTCTTTATTTCAGCAAATCAGAAAACAAAACCAAAACAATAAAGAGTAAGGCTTTCATGTAATTTTGTTCACCTGAGTTGCAGCCTTCATGGGAAGAAGAAACATGCGGAATAGCTTCAAAATGAAACACTGACATTACTAATCTGTTGCGGACCGAACACTAATACTAATACAAGATTTGCCACCAACACTTAACTTCCCAGAGACTTGAAGTAACCATGTCTAGTCCAATTTTTCCCATTTGCAGTTTGGGTTGTTATTTAATTTCATTTCATCTTTCCTAGAGGTGAATTAAGTGTTTCAATAAGCAAATAATAAATCAAGGACTGAAATATACGAATTACAAAATCTCTGTTGGCCCAAATCGAAAGTCCCTCATGACTCTCCTCCCAATACACTGGCACCAAACAAAATCTTTCCCTGTGACTGTGAATTCCCATCCTTCTTTCCATGCAAGAACTTGTACTGCTCGATTTTGGTAAACCACTCTGCAATGTTTTAAGTCTTGATCAGCACCAACTCCCCCTGTCCCCCCCCAGTTTTTTTTATTTTTTTATTTTTGTTATTAAACTGCAAGCTGCAGATTAAACAGATAGCCCTCCAAGAGACACCCTCAACATTAATGCAACTGTCTTGCTCCACATTTTGCATTAAAGAAAATCTGGCATCATCTTTCCTACCCTCGACCCTCCTCTGACTATATTGTGCTGCTTAACATAAAAAATTTAATTCAAGAGAGACACTGTTTGATGCACACACCCTACAAATTATTTTCCAATATCCTTAATCCCAGTAATCCCGCCTTTTCATACCCTAAGATAGTCTGAATGATGAAGAGATAGAATATTCCTTTTTTTTTACATTTGCTTAATTTAAAAATATAATTACATTATCAACACTCCCTCATCTTTACAACTGACAGCTTTTTTATTTTTTTTGGACCTCCATTTAGTGTGCCAGATCTGCCATCAGAACACCAGGACATTCTTAGGGCATACACCTGAAGGTCTGTCATGAGACTTTTCAAAATCATTAAAGAAAATGTCTTTCTTCTGCATTAAAAAATCATTCTGATCACTAAAAATAGAAGTCTTTCAAAGTTCTCCAGGGAAAGCAATTATACTCTTCCTTGGTATGTCCCTTGGCGAAACGCCAATTTTACAAATTCAAGTGTCCAACATTGTCAATTTTGAGCTCATTTTCTGAAGGGAAATTGCTTGTAGTTATTATAGCCTTTGTTTTAAGGAGAATAAGGTTTTGTCTTTTTTTTTATTTTTTTTTTTGGTGTGGAACTAATCTTATTCCTACCACTTTAGCTTAAAAGATGCAGCAAAATTGTTATAATAAGTAAGCACTTCTTTTAACCTGGTATATTCTGTATATTCTCCCCAAAATGAAAACAAGTTACCAGACTTCCTACCACTAACTCACATGTCAACTCTCATTCCATGCAGAGCATTGGTGTTTGTTTATTCCCCATGAAATGAACTATCACCAAAAAAAGTTGACATTAATTATCTTTTTCTAACCTTCTACAGGAGTATTCTTTATAACTCAGAATAATCGATATTAAAAGGCAATAAAATTATAAAAGGAATATTGCAATATTCTTCCAATGGGCACACCTGAAAATATCCATTAAAAGGGTACTCTAATTATTTAATTTACAATGATAATAAATTAATTCATCATCAATAATGTTTATAATTTATGAGAAATTGCAGACACAATCATTAATATCACATCTGTAAGTAAGAATAGTCTGACTGAGATAAATTCCTTCTCCCAGGCTATATTTTAAGCCTGTATTATGAATTCAATAACGTGTGTTTGCATCTGCTAGCCAGAACTGTGCTATTTTTACGATTTCCCTGGATAACAAATGAGGAAGTGCTTTGACATAAAAGGCTAATGCAAGCAAACAAAAAAGCTACTGAGAATTCAGAGTGGAAACCTATAGAAAAAAATACTCAATTAGAATAAAATGTGCATTACTATCAGATGAATTCATCCCACTAAATAGCAAGAGCTTTGAGAATGCTAGCATTGCTCACCAGCAGCAGTCTCCACCAACTCTACTGGTGTAACCTTGTCTGAAATCATTTATATTTCACCTTGTTGTTTAGTGTCTAGAGAGGGGGAATAATAAGGGTATTCAGGCATACAAATTCCTGTTGTCTTGCAAAACTGTAATTTTATGATTATGAGAAGAAACATTTTAATTAGGCCTTAGCAAGAGGAAGTAGCTGGCCTGCCAGGACTCAGCTATGTTGACCAAGCCCATGAAGCCTCCCAGTGTAACATAAAATTTGAGCATCAGGAAGTTTTTTTGCCTGACTTCTGGAGCATCTCAAGTGCACAAAATGGTTCTGAAACATCACATCCTTCACAGATTGTCTTAATCCTTACAGAAGTTCGGCTGCAGGAGGCTGCAGGTTTGGAGTTTGCATATCTGCTCCTCTGAACTGAGAAAGGGCTTCCCGATTTCCAAGGCATCAGGTTAGTTTTAATGGCAAGAATTCATATATAATAAATAAAGGTTTATTTCATCCCACCCATAGCGAAATAGCATATGGCAAATAGCACTTCATGACAGTCCCATCAAAGATCTGTTGCATATACTTTAAGTGACAGGCAAGTGATACAGGAACCTTATTACAGTTCTCGACAAACGTAACATTTAATGTTAATGATTCCAACTTATATTCACACATAGTTTAATTTCTAGGAATAATTGGGCAATTGATATCTCCATCTGGCTCAAAATGTTGGCTGACACTTTTTAAATCAAACATTCTCATCTTCAAACTGGATTATTTAAAATCAAAAATATTTCACATTCAGCCATCAGTTATGTCAACTGATGGGTGGTTCAGGTTCAAGATAGCACTTTTGGCAACTAAAGGAGGCTATGACTGCTGCTAACTTGCTGTCAGTCACTCTGCAAAAAGAAACTCAGCTAAGTGGAGAGAAACTGAAGTTCAAGTCATTCCACAGAAAGAGATATACTTCTTTTTTGTTTTTTTGGATTTCTTCGAATAAGGAATTTGGAACCCTGAGATCACATATGGCAACCCTAACAGCCAGGCTATTAACTATGCTGCTGTATGCCTAGCTCATGACTTGGTTTTGTCAGAGACTTCTTGAGAAGTCTTTGACTAATCCCTTAACAGAATAAAGAGAAAAAGACCATAAGCATAGTTTGGGTACTAACTTAACCAAGTAATTTCTCTTTAGTTTGATCCAATACTGATGCTGTACTTTACAACAGAAATCCAAGTGTGAACATAAAAATGTTTCTTTTGATAACAGACCTTCACAGATGCAAGTCAGATCTTTTGCCAATTACAGAGACCTTCCTCCTCAGCAAGCCACCACCTATTGGAGTATATGGTCCCCTCCAATTTGAGAAAAGGGCTTGGTTACAACCCAAGCTTACCACTTTGTCCCTGTTCTCAGAAACTTCTTTCCTGAAAGTTAGAAGATTGAATTTTGAGTTTTTACTAGACACCATGCACCATTACCTCTACAACTCCAGGCATCACTTTGATTTTAGTGACATTATTCAGAATATTTCCAACAGCTCTTTTGGGACCTGGCCAAAATGGTACTGCCATCCCTCACACAAAGTATGTCTCAGATGCAGAATGAAAAAGACATTATAAAACCATTTTAAAACACTGTCATCCTTCCCTCCATAAATGAAAGCTTCCAGTCAGTCCTGTAGATACTCAGCAAAGTCAAGGAAAGGCAAAGGTGTGTCTGAAAACTCAGCTACTACCAATGTCATACTGATCTCTCTATCACCTTTTTCACTAAACAGGAAGCCATCATACTGCATTCTTTCTTTCTCTCCCTACTTTCATAAATATATATGTACCAATAAAAAAAAACAAAGACAAAGCATATCAGAATTTGTACAGAAACATACTGCATAATTTACTATCTGCAGTAGCAAAGAAAAAGAGTGTATAGTAGTAGCATAAAAAAGCAATATTAATTTATGAGAGACATGAACACAGAAGGAACATTAACAGAAATATCCCTCATACAACATTTTCTTTCCAGCAGAGGGTATCTTTATAGCTCTTACGTATACTAAACCACAGCTCTGGTTGCACGAGAGATTTTTTATTACACCTGAAGTGATCTTTATTACTTAAGATTCATAACAGAATAAAATAATGAAAACTCCATACTGCTACAGTGTGACAGAGTCTGTACAACATTTTCTTTTAGCATGTCAGCTTAAAACTTCCCCACTCCCAATATTTCCAATTAAAACAGTTCCTTTTTGATTTTATGTAGCTAGAGGTGAAAAAAATATTAAAAATACACTAATATAGAGGGAGTTTTTTTTCAGAAATATATAAATAGCAAAGTTTAAGATGCAAAGTGGACGCATAAAGGCTAGAATGAAAGGTATCAAGAGACTGTTGTGGCAGTACAACAATAAGAGCAGAAAAACCTTATTGCTTTTGATTATGAAAAAAATAAATGTAGCAGTTACTGTTCATCACACTTAAATCCTGAGTTAGCAGCTTCTTTAAAGTTATAATAAATATTTATGCAGAAGAGATATTCTGTGATGCAAATAAATTATTAATCCTAATGTCAATAAAAAATTTAATCCTATTAAATAAAGCTTTTTTTGTTTCTCAGATATGATTACAAATTCATAGTGAAGATTACTCTATTTCATTTGACAGTAGAGATTTCCCCAGATTTAGCTAAATCTATTCTGGAAAATGAGAAAAAAAGATCCTACAGGATGCACATTTGTTTCAGTGTCATTTTGATAACCGCAAAGACTAACTTTGGGTTGCACTTTTAACATTTTTAAGAGATTCCATACAAAAACCAAATCCCCTTGCCCACACTCCCAAACAATTCAGTGTAAGCCATAGCTAAGTATATTACTTACTGGTCAGCCAAGATCATACACAAGCTGCTTTTATCCAAAGATACTAAATGCAGGCAAGACATGATTATGTTTTTTAACATAGTTTGAACTTGTTAGACTCCCATTGCAAATAAGCCTTCCCTATTTTTCCTCTTAAAAACAAAGAATATAAACTTGAAATTTGTTCAGTAGTTAATCCAATTAAAATTTTCTTTTGTAAGTGTCTAAGACTCTTTGCATTCTGAAGCCTTCTAATTAATATTGAGCAAGGGTTTTGTTTACCCTCCTGGATTAGAGCCTCTATCATATCTCTACACTGCTTTGGTACTGAAGAGAAAGTTGATGCCCTTTTTGGCCTTATGCCTTTCCTTTTCTCAGGAATTAAGGTCCTTTATGGTCAACTTGGATTCATTTTAAGAAGCTAATACTAGGTGGGAATGCTTCATAGATAAGCAAGTTCATTACCATTTATCCCTGTGAAATTAGAGTTGTTAAATGTTGTTCTTCCTTTTCTTGTGACATGGAGAGTGAAAGATGTTTTCCTCTCGCCCTCTAATCCCCTTCTTTGTGTAATCTTTTCCTATTTAAAACTGAGGGAGATTGAAAGGTGTCTAGTTTTAATTAGATCCACATTTGCTGACTTTCCAGTTCTTGTGTTAATAACCTTGATAAACTGAAGTGGCATCTACAGACCATAAAAACAATCAACAGGTGTTAACATAACAACTTATATGAGATTTATTAGTTAAGAAGTCGTGAAAAATTGCCATAAGTGTCTGCAAAACTTATTAAAAACAAATTCAATTGTTGAAAGTTGGGGTTTTTCTCAAACCACAAAAAATCAACAAAAATCTTCTCTTTAGTTATATTTTTTTCTTCTTTAGGAGGAGTTTCTCTATGCAATACAGATCACATTGCACTTACAGAAAAGCCTCCTTCCTAATTTGCATCACAAGTTCTTGCACTACTTATGCCAATGCTGTACATTTGTCAATGTTTATAGGAAAGAAACTTTTACCATGAGAATCAGCAAAAGTAACTGGTTAAATGATTAAAGTTTTATGTTTATGAATATCTGCTGTGCTGCTTTTAAGAGGCTCACATCAGTATGAAATAGTATACAACCAAGTTTTCAAGGTATCAATTGTGTGCCTGCAAAGTAAAGGTTGATACAAGACAGGTACACAGTCATATGCAATGACCTGAAAGTCTCCTCAGCAACTGTCCAAGGCTCAGTGGCATTTAGCACTGGTTCCACCAGTCTGGGTTGAACAGCAACCAAACTACAAAGATTATGCCAAGATAACTTTTACCACTCAACCAAGTCATATTTGGCCAATAAAATGCAACAAACTATAACACAGTACATACAAGATGCTGACTTTGGCCCCCAGAGCAGAACACAAGGAAGATAAAAAGTACTGCCTGCAATGACTTATAGTAAGGCAATATTAGTCATGGAGATACTAGATAAAGTAAAAATGTACTCTGAATGTGAACCACATTGAAAATGTTTTGCCACTATGCTAAAGCTTAATTAACTCTACAATGACAACCCTGATGAACTATGTAAGATTAGATATACTGTAGAAAAGACCAGTCGTTTGCAGAAAGACTTGAATTCTCCATGAATCCAACCCTTTCTGAAGTCTCAAATGAGCTGGTAGCTACCATCCAAGAGGCTAGAATCTGAAATGGTCCACCAACATCTTCTTATCGCTGTAGCTGCTCTGAGAATTTAATTCAAATGTCAGAGGTAGACATGCGAGTCAGTGATGAAGGCAGTCATGTTAAAACAAGGACAAAACCCTCACATTGGGGCACCAAGCTCTCAGAGCATACTCCAGTTACATTGCCACATGGGGAGAAAATTAGATGCAGACCTCAGCAACAACCTGGCTCCCCTAGTACAGACATTTGTTTCATGGACTTGACGGGAAAAAGTATTTACACATCTGGAGAAACCAAATATGAGGACTTACCATCTTTTGGTAGAGATTAGTATACTGGTTGATTCAAAAATAACACATTGGTCAGAGCCAGCAATTTCTTTCAACAAACAAGAAATATAAAATCTTTGCAAAGTCACAAGACTTATATCAAGAACTAATGAACAGGGTTAGTGTGAAACTATGGACGGCTGTATAAAAACTATAAAAATGTTGAAAATTTGAGTGTGGAAGGTACAATGTAATTCTGCAATGTCAGATTTGATTAATCTCAACACATGAGCTACAAAGATTATATATGGCTTCTACATACAATGAAAAATTGCAGAATAATAAAAGGTCACAATTGCATTTTTTTATGGAAACCATCTTTTAAGACCAGCCACTTGACTCCATAAGAAAAATTCCATGAATTCCTAGCCCTCACATTTTAGCTGTTTTCTACAATCAGTTAAGCAAGATCTCACACGTATTGCATATATACATACACACACAATCTGTTAATAAAGTACTCCAAGTAAATCAGAAATGACCATGCTGTCATTTAAAAAAAAGTGGTAAGTACAATGCACATTTACATTCCTGGCCTTGACTATCAAAATTATCCTTGTAATTCATTCTTCCTCCATCAGGAATGATCTTCTGATATCCTTTCTTAAAGGCAGGCTTTCTTATGCTAGTCTTTCTGTAAAATAAAAGGGATAGCTATGCATTTAGACTTTAATTGTTTAGAATACATCTACATTCGTGCACGTTTTATGTTGCAGACTTCTAATTAATAGCACCAAGCTGACTGTGTCTAGTGCTGAAGATTAAGGACAATCAGATCAAACAAGAAAACAAAAAGGAGAAATAATTAAGTCAGAACAGATACATTAATATTTATAAGAAAAAACAATCTGCCAAAAGGTGGTCATTTCCTTTGTTTTAATTAAAAAATGGGGAGAAAAAGAGTAATGCAATGGTTTTGAAGATTTGAAAAAGCTCTAAGTATGCTTTCTCATGAGTGCCTATTAAAGTCACAGTGGTTTTGTTTGAAAAGGTTTACTATCAGACAAGTACAAAACAGATTCACAATAGAAAGAAAAAAATATCAATCTATCACCAGATGAATGAGAAGTGACATTTCCAGATAAGGAAATCACTGGAAACAAATGTCCTAAGGTCTAAAGAAACTCAGAAGCACAATGAAGGCATTCACATTTAATAAATAAATATTAATTTTGGTGAATGCATAATTATTACAAGAAACAGATCGACCTTTCAGGTGGTGAACTTGGGAGACTAACATTCTGGGCAAGTTTTTTCAGAAGCTGAAGTCTATTGTGCAAAAATGACACATCATGTTTACAAAGTAATACTATAAATTGAAATTTAATATTATTGCTATTTAATGCTTGCCAGGAAGAGAAGAAAATACGAGTAAATACATGTCATAGCATAATTCTCTCATCAATTCATGGACAGAATTGTCTTAAGCCTATGAAAAGAGCTGTACTTGCAGAGCAGAAATGACGATTTAGTCTCCAATTTAAGATTTTGGTCTACTGGAGCTGACACATACATGGCAAGAAAGACTTTTTAAAGACCCTATTACATCCAAAGCTACACCAGCTTAAGGCATTCTTGTCTCTACTTGAAAATAGTAATGTGGTAAAATTGAAAATTGGTCATTTCTCCTTTTCCTTGGAGATTGAATAGCTACCCAAAAAACTATCAGAGTAAGTCTGCAAATGTACTTTCCTCCTCTAAAAAGTGAAATAAATACCCATCCTCTCTTTCTCTCCCCCTTTCACTCTTTTTTTCCAGGACTGGAAATGTGTGTTGCATTCTGAGGAAGACAATGTTTAAATTTTTCTTAGTGAAAGAAAACCAGAAAATACTGTAAGTCTTTTAAGAATGCCTTTTTTTTTTTTTGCATTTTTACACTCAATTGTCAAAAAAGCTGGAGCAGACACTTAAACATTTCATTTCTTTTCCCAACACAGTTTCTGAACTTGAGCCATTCCATGAAGGGAAATACCTGAGAGATTTCAGAACAAGGTAATAGGAATTGAGACTTTGCTGAATCTGTAATCCACTAGGGACTGGGCACCAGCTGGGGAACCATAGCCATTATCACAGGTAAATGACTTATCCATTAAACTCAAAAAACCTTGGAAAGGGCTCAGATCTGGAACTGAGACTTAATATATGAACCAGAAGAGAGAACCCAGGTCCTTTGCCCATGCCTTTATTTATGCCTGAGCTCTATGACAAATACAAAGAAGCAGAAGCTGATCTGACAGAACAAAGCAAATGGGCATTTGGCCTGATTTTGCCCCTTAAAAAAAAAGAAAATAACTTTAATAGAGAAGTGACATTTTATGCAGCCTCTTTTTTTCAGACTCAGCAGACCTAGCCTCTTGTGTTCTTTAAATATAATTAATCCATTGCACTTTAATAAGGATATAAATTTATATTAATGATTTTCATGGCTTGCAGTGTAAAATGCAATCACGGGCGTGTTATTCTATTACCATCTGTTGGAACTGGGATGGGGGAGAGTAATGTAATCTTCTATTGATAAGCCAGTTGATAAGAAACCATCAACAGCAGTTTCCTTATCTCTTCCGCCACCCATACTCCCTCCAGGGATCAGTCTTCTGCTAATGGGCCATTGAGTCCACTTACATCATAAACTTACATCATCTCATTGAGAAATGCTCCATCCAGAGGGAGGAACCAAGCCCCTCTACCTGAATAAAAACCTGAGACTTGGAACACCAAGTCAGCCTTTTCCACTGGACTCCCAGAGGAAGAGCAGGCCCATCCATCACCACTGGACCTTCAGCAGAGGGCTGCACCTTTTCTACAGGACCACTGCTTCAACAGAGCCACAACTGCTACTCCAGAAGGACTGCAGCCACCATTGCAAGTAGACTGCTGCCAACACCCTGACCAACAGGGTGTCAGATTGTATTCTGACTCTGTCAGTGATTTTCCTTTTCCTTATTGCATGTATTTTGTTTCCTTTTTGTTTTATTTTCCTTTTCCTAATAAATTGTATTTCTGACTTGGAGTGTCTCATTTTCAAACCAGAACAATGATATATTAATATAACTCTCAAATGAAATTATATGCAATAATTTTATGAATAAGCACTATTATGTGAAAAGATGTGAAATACTCAAGAGATTTAAATTTTTAAAAAACTACTCCGAAACTTACTTTAGGGTGTGGAAGTGAATTAAAATCAACAATTGTTTCTAAACATTTAATTGTTACTATGGAAGTTATTTTCAAAGTACCTTTAGCTGCATCCAGCAGGGAAGGGAAAAGGGGTTTATATTTGTGTGTTCATGTGTATGTAAAATTTGTTTATACGTTAGATACAGAGAGAAGTTTCTTTAGATATACTAAATAAATAAAAACAACACCCAAAAGTGTAAAATTATACAAAATAAAAAAAAAAAAGAAAACTCAGCTGTAGAACATACCTCAAGAGCAGAGGGTACTTATGCAAATCACTTTAAAATCTAGAGTAGGTAGCTAAAAAACCCCTCCAAATCCTATCAAACCAAGGAAGCAACCAAAAAAACTCAAAAGAACTTATAATGAAGGACTAATGCAGAAAAAGAAGAAAAGTCACTGGAATAACCCAAGCAGAGCAGTTGACCCAAATTTAGATCATTTCCTTCCAGTGGACTGCTAGGAAAAAAGAAACCAAAAACAAAAGACAAAAAATAAACAAAACAAAATAAAAAAAAAACAAAACAAAACACACAGGAAGAGTAGGCAAGTGAGGGCAAGTAGGGATAAGATTTTGTGATTGGTTGCTCTGTCTGTTTGACAGAATAGTTTTAGGGCAAAACATTAAAACTTGCTTCTCTTAAAAGCTTTTTAGACCTGATCATAGTTTGCAATATTTGCAAGGAAAAGTTACTGAACTGCTATTTTCATTTTCTAGTAGTCCTAGAGTTATACAAACTCTGTCCTGGAGATGCTACATTTGACACAAGACAGAAAAATTGCTTTTTGCACGTTAAGGCTCCAGAAAGCAGTGTTCATAAGAGTGAAGTATATTACTATTAGTACCATTCCTAAGATCCTTTATCAAATGAAAAAGCCTCTGCCAGTTATCTTCCCCTGCTACCAGTCCTACAAGAGAACCAGGATCAAGCTTAGTGCTGCATTTCTTTGAAAGCTATGTTTTTTGTCATAAAGCCACCAAACACCATGTCAACTAGAATGACTCTCTCAAAGCAGCTCAACTAGAGGACCTTTATAATTATCTAGAGATAATTATAAAATAGTAAAAGCAACACTGTCTTGTTAAAAAAAAAATAAAAATCAACACAAAAATTATGTAATTAAGCATTTTAATCTTTTCACATCTTGTCCTAAAAAGTTATCAGTTCACTATACAGGAATAAAGTTTAAAAATTATTGCCTATATTGCTGCTGGTCTACATTTAATGAAGATAAGTTTTATGATCTATGCCTAAGAAAATTGATGCTCAAAGAGGAATTTTAGAGAATCAAATAATTATTAAGCTTGGAAAAGATCTCCAAGATGATGGCGTCCAATCTTTGACTGATCTCCACCTTGTCAGACAGACCAGAGCACTAAGTTCCATGTCTAGTCATCTCTTGGACATCTCCAGGGTTGGTGACTCCACCACTTCCCTGGATACCCCATTTCATTTACCTAAATGTTTATGCTTATACAACAGAATCAATTTTAGGGGCTAAAATAGCAACATTGGCTTTTGGGTTGGTTTTCTTGTTTGTTTGTTTGTTTTTTTAAAGCAAGCAAAAAACCCCCCCACCCATTAACAAACATGAAGTCTTTGAGTATGTCAAGTTGAACAATGACAGCTTGTGGGGTTTTTGCTGGGGTTTTTTGTTTGTTTCCTTAACCTCCATGCAGCACTTTTTCAAGATTACAATTTATTAGGCAAGTCAATTTAGCATGCACTTATCTCATTCTGACTGCATAGGAGGGAGATAGGAGGGAGATGAATATTCATTAAAAAAGGCTCACAAAACTGCAAGAACCTCTTTTTACTTATAGCCAGAAAAAAGAAAACGTGACAAATCCTAAAGTAGCTCGCACCACATTTAATTTGGCAGATTCTGTTAAAACAAAAGAAAAAACAAAAAACCACCAAAAACTAAACAAACACAACAATAACAAAACCCCAACAAACTCCTCCCAAAAAAACTCCAAATCAACAATAAAATTTAAAAAATCCAGTAAAATCCTCAAAACCCTCCTGATTTTACTTCTATTAATCCTCTGAGTTAAGTAAAGAGATATGTTTCCTCAGTTAAGTAAATTTATGTTAAAACCTCATAATGAATATTTTAACTCATGAACAAATTATCCTTTTCCTCATGAAAAATGGTCCTTACTGAAAAAAAAAAAAAGTTTTGAAAATTCTTTCACATTAACTTAGAAGAAAAATCCTGGAAAAAATCTCTCTCAATTAAACAACTCATCAACACTAACAAAGTCAAAAACTCAGTTTCTTATTTCAAAATACAGTTGCTCATGCTTTTTCTTCTATAGATATGCATATTGAAGCTGTCAAGTCTCATTCACTGTCTTGAAAGTTCACATATTCAGTCAAATTAACTTCCCATCTATTTCACTCTAAGGAAATACTGCACAGTATTTTCCCTTTTCTGATGTCCCTCTCCAGCTGTGAAGCTATTACCAACTCAAAAGGGATAGATTTCCATTACAATGACCTGAAGTTTTGTTCCAGAAGTCCCATTATGTCTAAGTTCTAAATAAGACTAATTCCTATTTATATATTTTAAGTAGTGTCTTTGCTTTCCATTCATAGGCAATCTACATTCTATATAACATGAAAAAATCTTGTTATCACACACACACATCCAAAACAAACAACAAACACCAACAAAGCCAAACCCTCAAATCAAGACCTTTACTATACAGCAGTCCTGATTCCCATTCATTTACCCACGACTCAGATTAGCAAAGTGGTACTAAATTTTTTGCCTTGAATTGCAAGGAAAGCTCTCCAAGTCTCAAGATTACACGAATGCACAACCAACGATTTGATTTAGCTCCTCCAGAAGACATCTCCAAAAACAAAGCAGAGTCACAACTTTCATAATCACCAATCAACTTCACTCCCAACTGAGCTTTTAAAACAGGAAGACAGTTTCCTAATGACAGTATAACACAAAAAGCTCATTAGTCCCTCTGATCCACTCATTTCCGGCACAATGATATAGTTATAACTCCTGTTTTGTCCCTTTATTTGACTGGAAATCTCCCCAGTCTGACAATTATCCCAGGATACTACTTAAATTCCCCTGTCAGTTTCAATTTCCCACAATAGAAAACTGTGCTTTAAGGATGAAGTTATGGTATATTTCAATTTCAAGTGTTTATTTTCTAGTTGAAGGTGAAATAAAATAAAAACAAAGAGCCTTTCAAGCAAATTTAAGAGACACTGAACCACATCCACACCAGGATAGGTATTAGAAAGATGGATTAATAGAAAAGCATTACTGGATCAAAGAATAATACCAAGAGAAATATTTCACATGATCCTAATGAAACACTACTTCCAGCATAGTTTATTCTTCCTAGATTAATAATCCTCTCGTTATCCATTTTCAATCAGTTTAGGCAAAATACCTAAGAGAGCACAGACTCAGCAAAGTCAATGATGCAGATCTTAAATTTGGTACAGATCACCATCAGCTGCATCAACTTTTGGCCTACATCTTTTCTCTTTAGACCCATTCTGCCAGATACAAGAGATTGTAATTACTACACATTGGTTGTAACTAGGTTTATTTCTTTTCTTTACTGCTGTTAGAATAAAACATATTTGTGCAACCAAAACCATTTTCTTTCTTTGCAATTCTCCCACAAAGTAACTTCATGCTTTTGTGACCTGAAGAATTGTGTATCAGAAGAGATTGGAAGAAATTTAAAAAATATATTCTTTTCAGAAATGGATTATAACCTGGTTGTATTTTGTGTGACATTGCTGATATTTTCTTCTTTATCATCTTCTGCTTTTCAAAAGGAAAGCTACCAAGAGAACTTGACTAGAACAACTTAGACCTTAGTAGTTTGGCATCTCAAGTCCAAGATAGAAAACCTTCTTTCTGACCCCACTCTACCCTCCAATCGTTTACTTTGCTTTTCCCTCACAGCTTAGAGCAATATTTTTCAAACTGTGAACAAAGGAGGCAGAAGGTAGAAGTTGTATGTTTGAATATCACAAGGCTGATAAAAAAACCCAAGTCCTGTGTCTCTAGTATAAGCATAGAGATTTCTTGCCATTTGAGACATGAGAAACATACCTCTTATTAAGGATTACCAATTTAAGATTACACTCCTGGCTGGAAAAAAAAAAAAAGCATGGTGTATTTCTTCCCAAATTAAACACACATCAAACTATTCTCTTCATCAACTCCTAACTATACCAAAGGTGTGAAGTCAAGGCAGAATAATCATATTGCTACATTTTTCTTTCCTACCCGAATTCTACTTCCTGCTCCCTTTCCTTTCACTTGTTTCAGCTGGGTCACAAAACATTCGACGCTACCAAGAAGCCTTCAAATGCACAATTTTATCACAGCTCACACAGAGTAGAGAAAAAAACCTCACACTTCTAAATATACTGTATAAAGACACTAACAAAGTCAAGGAGTTAATAAGTCCACATCAGTTTCACATTTGGGCTGTTATCTCTGCAACTGCTGGGCTGGAAGTATCTATTTTCCTCAGCAAAACTGAAACTCTGGAGATAGAAATTTGTCACACACTTTTGCAGGTCATAGGTAGGCCTTGAAGATAAAGGCATCAAGGCCTTTTACACCTGCGACAAAAACATATTTTCAGCTCTTTCTTGGTAAATCTCATGGGCTGTTAAGTGAACATATGCAGTAGACCATATTTATTTATAGTTTTTTTGCAATTCATCCCCTTGATGGGAGCTACTCAGTGATGGAAGCATCAGTGTCTAGAGTTTAGTAGCGTGTGAGTTTGCAACCATCCACCACAAATCCTTGCTCAGTAACCAAAATGCTTCTTTGTGCCACTCATTTCCTTTATTTCTCCTACCCTCCTTCTAACAAGTCTTTTACAGCTGCAATTTGCTGCTGCCTACCAAGCTGCAGAGCCAAAAATATGGGCAACACACCTCTGCCTCTCTCCTGCAGAGGAAAGAGCAGAGCAAGCTTCCTGTCCCACACCCTGACCACCCAGGTAGCCTCTCCTAGCATTGGAGAGGCAGGAAGAACATCTAACAGAAGGATTTTACATTCTTAAATTCTTGTATAATCATAAGATTCAAATTTGAAATATTTAAAGACTTGCATGATTTAGGTCCAAATTCCCTCTATAAGAGTGGGATTCAACAAAAGTTTCACCTTCAAAGTTAAAAGAATTCCCTCAAAAATACAAATATCGTGGTTTTACTTTTCATTCTCTTCCAGACTGAGGATCCTGAGTTCCTCATTAGGAGTCAGATCCGCATGCACAGCAACACAAACAACCCAGACCACAAAAAACGGTCAGAAACTTGAAGCCATCCTAGCCTCAAGCTCCAAATACCTGAGTTCATTTTACTCTCCTGTCTTCTGGCTGCAGCATAGCACTATGAGATCAAGAGTACATTCATTCCCTTTCTAAGCTTTCCTCTACTTTTAGCCCCCTACTTAAGTGAGGGCTGTGTCTCTCCAGGTGTGCCTGCTGGAAGTTGTTGTGATAGCAGAAACAATGGTGAAAGGCACCTGAGCACAGTGGCTCTGAGAACTCCTCTGCTTTCGTATGGGCTACACCTCTTTCTGCCTTGCCCATCGTTAGTCTAAAATTGTCTGGAAGACAAATAAATTAAAAGAAAAAAGTAATGTTGAGCACCTAATGAAATGGGAGAAACATGAAAATCCAGAAATAAGAATTAGTGTGTGTGTGGTCTTAAAAGAGAAAGGCAAAAAGCTGCTTCCCATTTATTTCTCCACACCTTCCGAGTGGCTATTTAGCAAAGAGCACTATCTGGTTTCTGAGAGATTAAGCTGTCCTTGACTCTGGCTGCTATTGCAATCATAGCAATGTTCAGAAAGAAAATAAGAAATTGAAATTTCATTTCCTGGTTTTCCAAGTCTTTTGCAAATTTTTAAGATTAAGCTATGACTTTCATTTTTTCCTGTATCTCCTACACAGAAAGGAACAAAATATCCCTTTTTGTCTCCTGCTCCTTTTGGAATACAAGCAGGTATTATCTTACAAGCAGTAGGTAAAAATAGAAAGAAGGATGTCTCCTCTTGTCTGGTCTAAATTAACTCATTTTCTTCCACTTTGAATCAGTTCTCATAATTTTTAATGCAACTACCTTGTGTTGCACTGTATTTAATTGAATTATTCACTGCTGCTACTGAGTTTTTGTGTCTTTGTGGGACTGAAGAAAAGAGGGTTACTCTTGCCTCATAGCTGATTGCAGACAACATTTCAACTTTAGTGATCTCAATTAAAAAAGAAAACAAACATCTATCTGGCACAGCAAAAGCTTTCCACATATCTCAAGACTGATCTAGTGCTATTAACTCTTTTCTAACTTATTCTAGTCATAATTGAATTTATAATGCCTATGAAATACTTCTTTTTCCAAAAGGTGCATATAGAAAAGGGTTCAAGGGAATCACTATTTCAGAAGAAAACATCTTCAAAGTCAAACTTTAGATCTTGTCGCATTTCAGTGAAGAAGAGTGACATGACACTCTATTTCCAGAACATTTCCTGCATGTACCATATCTAGAATGTATCTGGCATGTGGCATGCTGCCTAGACAAAAGCTTGAATTAATGATTGAAGTGTATGATGGTCAAGAAAAGTGATCTGTGCTCTGCTTCATGGTGTCAGAAAACACCTATGGTACCTTTGTTATTCAGTGAAAAGTAAGTTTCTCTTGCTTGTTCATTCACTTACAATACCAGAATGATATTTTTAAAAGTACATTTAAATGTTCTGAGATCAAAAAATCTTGAAAATCTTTTATAATCCCTACAGCAATCTAGTTTTTCAAGGACAGATGAAGACCTGAGATTTATTCTGTTTTAAAGTACCAGAGACAGAGAAGAAACCAAAACATACATACTCTGAAATATAACCTATTTTTGACCCTGAAACATCAAAATTATTGATCTTCTCCTGTTTGAACCCTTCCAGTTTGAAAGAAATCTAGGTTTGGAAAAATGGTTAGCAAAATGCACATATAATTAAAATGTGAAATTCAGGTAATTTGGGATACAGGATTTTCTTTACATGCACCTTTTGCTTAGGAGCAACCACTGACATGAAATTTATTATTAAAATAGTTACAGATGTAGGTCAGAAATGCAGAGGGGGCATAGCTATCTTAGAGGCTATAAGGACTCCCATAACCATAAATCAATTAGAAGGAATTATTAAAACTGTCCCTTGGTGTACCACATTGCTTTAGGGCTGTCAGAAAAACCTACTGGTGCTTGGGGCAGCTTGGAGACACTTTGAAACTCAGGACACTAAGACAACTGCCCAGAAGATGCCTTGTAAAATGGTTGCTCCGTAAATGGCACTAAAATGGCACTAAAAATTGTACTAAAAATAGTGTAGTGTCTAGCAGAATGGAATGAAGATAGAAATTTATTAGCTTTATGGATAGAATTCAAAGCCCCAACACTTTTATTCAATTGGCCTGATTTGCATGAATCTATTAAATGTAAGAAGAAAGATTCAGGCAGCTGCAGGCAAGTCAACCATAGTCCCACTCCCTGGGAAGGTGGTGGGCCAACTAATCCTTCTAGAAAGCATTTCCAAAACACATGTAGTACAAGAAGGTGACTGGAAGCAGTCAGTGTGGATTTATAAGCAAATGTATTTACTTAGACTGTAGCAGAGGAAGTCTTTCATGTTTCTGTAGTTACTCTGGATTTTAAAAAATAAGATGCACATAAAAGTTCTTACTGTGAAAGAACAGTGTTTACACACAGCCCTTTTACTCCACTCTTATGAGACTCCACATGGAATGCTGAATATAAGAAGGACATGGACCTGTTGGAATCCAGAGTAGGCCACAAAGATGATCAGAGGGCTGGAGCATGTCTGCTACTAAAACAGGCTGGGAGAGTCGGTGTTCAGTCTGGAGAAGAGAAGGCACTAGGGAAACATAGCAACCTTCCAGTACAGGAAGGGGCCTACAGAGGAGCCCACAAAAGTTCTATATAGACTTTTCACCAGAATATGTAGTGATTGGACAAGTGGGAATGGCTTCAAACTGAAAGAGGCACTACCCTGAAAGAGGGTAGATTTATGTTAGACACAAGGAAGAGATTTTTCTCTATGAAAGTGATAAGATGCTGGTACAGGTTGCCCAGAGAGGTGGTAGGTGCCCTATCTCTGGTAACATTCAAGGTTAGAATTAATGGGGGTCTGAGCAACCTGATCTGTTTGAAGGTTCCCTTTTCCATGGAAACATTCAGGGTCGGGTTAGATGGAGCTCTGAGCAACCTGATCTATTTTAAAATGCCCCTGCTTATAATAGGGGTGTTGGACTACATGGCCCTCTAACCCAAAATATTCTATAATTCTATGATTACTAACTTGCAGCCTGTGTTAGAGTGTTTTAAAATAGACAAGTTTCTAATACCAGACAATCTGCGAAAGATATATTTTCTCCCAGTACTTTTAAAAGTTTTCAAAAGCATTACATAAGAAAACCAATGTAATTTTCCTTTGTAGAAAAATAATAACTGCACAACCCCAAAATTAATTACATAAATTTTCATTAATAAAAATAAATAAAAGATCACAATAATCATGGGGCAACCATTCTGTTCCATCAATTTCTATCTACTGCAAACAGCATGACTGGGAATTTTTAAATTTAATGCAGGGCACTGTGCAAGAAACCTGAGGAAAAATTAAAATAACAGTGTTGATGCCTCCTATGTCTAATTATTTAACTGTTATTTTCTCTATTAATGGTGGAAAACATTTTTTCAGGTTTTATCAGTTACTACAGCCTCCCTTTAATTCAGTATAATAATCTAGACTAAGGATACTACACTCATTCATTAAAGTAAATACAGGTGACCTAAGTCTGTACAGCCATCCGCCTGCTGCAAGTTCCCACCCTGCTGTGGTCATAACAGGCACCTGACAGTAAATCTTTAGCACATTACTTATTGCCAGTATTGACAAGACACTTCCTGCTGAGAGCAGCTGAATGTTTCTGCATTAGTACACTCTGTCCCTTATCATAACTACCAAGTTTCCAAGTCTCTTACATGGGTAAAAGTGAACATTTCAGGCTGAGTTAATGGGGAGATGAACTTTCTTTCTGGCAGAGATCTCCATAGATGAACACACTCACAGCAGAGGTAGAAATGTTTTTATTCTCAAAAAAATAACAGGATGATGCCAAGATGTTTTCTACCAGACTGTGAATATAAGCCAAGAAAGCAACATATTTCACTAGATCTGGGCTACATTTCTCTCTGACTCATGAAATTTCTCCAGAAGCCCGTCACATACTGACAGTACTTTTATTTCTTCTGCCCACATTGAGGAAAACTGATGTCTCTTAAAAGTCTCGAAGGTTGTCTTGGATTTCTAGTGTAGTTTGCAGTTAAGGTTTTAGACCTTTCCAGGACTAGTCTCACAGGACATTATGAACTGAAAGTAGAAACTAGAATAATCTTTTTTTCCACACTAAAAAATTCTGTACATATCATAGTCTGAGTGACTTCACATAGTTCAGGGAACTGTTTACAAAAGTCTCAGCTGAAATCCCTGTGGACAAATGTCACATCTGTATAAAGGCATGAACAAGCAAAAAGTTTCATGGAAGAACATCATGGGTTGCAGTGTAAAATATAATCAAGGATGTGTTATTCTATTCCCATGCATTGGAACTGGGATGGGAGGTAGTGATGTGATCTTCTGTTGATAGGCCAGCTGATAAGAAACCATCAACAGCAGTTTCCTTATCTCTTCCACGACCCATCCTCCCTCCAGGGGTAGGTCTTCTGCTAATGGGCCATTAAGTCCACTGATAAACTTCCATCATCCCATTGGGAAATGCTCCAGCCAGAGGG
>JAWWMU010000106.1:54259000-54292057 GCA_035048155.1 Cinnycerthia olivascens | reverse complement strand
TTTTAAATGGAAGGATTGAAGAGAATGCTTTGACCTTAGATTTAAATTCTTTTGTAAAGCTATGGTAAAGATATATACTCGATATATCAGACTTTGTTTATTTTATCTATAACGTATAGAAATGTATTGGGAGAAAGTAGTAATTTTTAGTGCAACTGTGGGTTGGAATATTGGTAGCTGAAACAAATGGATATTACTGTGATTTAAGGAGAAACTTAAAGAGAAATGAGAGAAATGAAGAAGATAGTAAAGAAACCTTTTGTTTCTAGAGATAAATGAAACACCTGTTGTATACTAAAATAGCTCATTCTTAATAATAACACCCCAATAGTTGATGTAGTCTATAAAAGCAGTTGTATAAAAGCTGCATAACAAGAAAAATGCTTTGCCACTTCAAAATAACTTTCATTTCCAGGCGGTTATTTTCATTTGTGATAAAGCCACAAGAAAACCTGTTTTCTTGTGGAAAAAGTCCCCATAGCACAACAAAAGAAACTCTTCTCCCCAGGTAAATTAAAGTTAAGACTGTTTTTAAAAGTAGTAAACTGAGTAAAAGTCGTGAGCTTTATCTTTGCATTGTCAGTGAAAAAAGAAAAAGGTTGTCTAGAATTTTGTTCTGATTATCTCATTATTATTATTTTTCTCCTTTAGCTCTGTTAATAAAGTTTTCTTTGTATGTTTTCAAGTTTAAATCTGCTTTACTTTCTTTCCTTTTAATCCTATCTCACAACAAAAAAAAAAACACCCAACATTAATTGGTGCATTGACCGGGAAAGACCAAATTAATCCCACAACATAATTGATGGAGAGAATGCAGGCAAACTGATAAGATGCTGCCCACCCCTGGAAAGACATTGAGCCATCCAAGTGTCCTCTGTCCCTTACGACCTTCCCCCCCCCGTACCTGGTTGGTGGTCACCTGTGTTCCTTCCCTCCCCCTCTCCCCTGATTAAAAGAGCTAGCCTGCCATGCGGTAAGGGTTCTGGTGGAGCTGTTGCAGGATTCACAGGCCTTTGGCCAGGAATAAAACCCTGAATCGAAACCCTTCATCAGAACCGACTCCTTTCCTTCACTATTGCCTTGGAACCTGTCGGTCAAAGGTAAACTTGAGCTTTTCCATGCCTGAAATTGTCTCTAGGCCCTCAGCTGTAACATCCTGCTAGCCTGAGGTACCACTGGGGTGAAAACACCAGTGCTGCCAGATAGGCAAACAGCAAGGGCCAGCCAGCTCAGGCACAACCTCCTGGAAATATTGGATCAAACACCAGTAAGTCCTAAAGTAGAATAATAATAAAAAGTTCATATTGTAACTGTAGTGAAATGTCTAGAAGCAAACGTTAATATGATGAGATTTGTCTCCTATTTAATGTAGAAGTTTCTATTGTTTTACGTAAAAGTTGTATGTTAAACATAATTTTAATAATAATTTTTAAATGTGTTTTTACAAAAATCGAGGGGTGGAGTGTCATAGGTTGTCATTGTTCAATACAACCAATGAAGTTGCTATGTTTTTTGTAAAGACACACTTATTAAACAGAAAAAAAAGTGGAGGGGGACTCACTTCACGTCTGGCATTGGAAGGAGGTGGCAGGCCTGGACCGAGCGGGGTCTGGGTCAGCCTGCTCAGCCTGAGGTGTTGGGCCTGGGCTGATTAACCTGTTTTCTTGTGGAAAAAGTCTCCATAACACAACAAGAGAAACTATCCTCCCCAAGTGAATTGAAAAACAGACTATTTTTAAAGGTAGTAAACTAACTAAAAGTCGTCAACTTTATCTTTACATTGTCAGTAAAAAAAGAAAAATGTTGTCTAGAATTTTGTTCTGATAATCTCATTATTATTATTTTTCTCCTTTAGCTCTGTTAATAAAGTTTTCTTTGTATGTTTTCAAGTTTAAATCTGCTTTACTTTCTTTCCTTTTAATCCTATCTCACAACAAAAAATAAACCCCTAACAATTAACTACGTGCCTTATTACTTATTTTAAAAATAAAATGCATATGTATATTGATTTGCCCTTTGAGGTGGATGCTATACAAACAAGACAGAACAAAAAGTCAGGGATGATGGCCCATTATACATTTAGAAAGATAAAAAAAAGCGAAACTCCAACATGAGTCATTACAATACTGGTCTGGCATTTTAATCTAAGACATCTGATTTCTGTTTCAATGCTTAACTACAAAATGCTTAGTGGTTTTTCAAGGAACACAGGAATTAAGTCAGTAATTTTTTATAGGCAGAAAAGATCCAGGCATAAAATAAAATTTCAAAACATTTAAAGGCAACAGTAAGAAGGAAAAATGAACTTATACTCCTAAAATATCCTAAAAATCTCAAATCCTATAATGTTTTCCTTATTAAAAATGCTTCATTTTCTTTAAAATTTATGTTAAAAGCTGAGCTTTTTCACATTTATGTGTACTAGCAATCTAGAGTATATAAGCTGAAAAAATAAAGGAAATGTTCAACAAAAATAAATCCCAAACATACATTTCATTATCCTGAAATATTTTGCTGCTGAAATCTTAAGATTGTTGCTTTTGTGTTCTTTGTGACTGTTCTTCCTGTGCCTTGGTTCCTTGTGTTTCCAATCACTGAAAATGGTATCCCAGAAAGAATTTAAACTGCAATTTTTACTTAATGAGCAAATTGAAATTTCCTTCACCTGTATGTAGAAAACCACCATTTCCCTGCACTTGTTTGCATTCTCAAATGGAATTTAATTTTTTCTAGCTGCCAATTTTTTTCCTGAGGCAGAGTTTGGTTGACATTAAAGGAGATAACCTTGGAGTAGCTGAACTATGAACTTAATTTGTCGTAAAACAAAATCTCGTGCTGTCTTTGGAATTTGTGATCTAGCTCATCTCCAAAAATAGGACATGTTTGGGATTAGGATTTCCATTCCCAGAAATCTAGCTAAACACCCTGATCAAAACTTTTAATTATTGTCTCTGCTCCATGTTAAGACAAAGGTAATATTTGAGGAAAAATAGTGCTCAGATAGTGACAGCACCAATTCTTTCTGAATGTGAACTCTCAGGACTCAAAAATTCATGGAAAACTTCTATAAAAGTCATGCACACACATTAAAGTTTTAAACAAACAACAGAAGAAACAAACAAGTAAAAAGAAAAAGAAATATTTGGAATTATTTGCATAATTATGAAACTTAAAAATACACATTGAAAATCTTTTCCTAGCTACATTGAATGATTAATTGTACAAATAAAGTCCTTTTTTATGATGTCAGTTAGGATTGCATGGTCTTATTTCCATAAAATTCCCTTCTCTAAACTTACCTGCAACAACAAAGTAGAAAATACTGTCCCATCACTGTTCTAATATCAATTAGGATTAATGTAATTAAAATGAGAAACATCACAGAAACTTAGATGTTATCTTCTTTATTTTCCTCTGTTGGTATGTTCTAATAATTTTTTTTTTATTTCCATTTTAATAATTATTTTATTATTTCATATTGGCTTGCTTTTGATAAATTAAATTCAACACACCAAGCCACCTCAAAGAGAATTAGCTGTTAGCTGCATCAAGCTTTAAAGATCTGAAACTGACAACTCCAAAGTTAGATTTCTATAACCAGAAATATGTTTTGTTTTCTGTTCTTCTTCTCTCATCCCCTTGAAAATACTTTGAAGTCTTGAATCTAAAATGTCTCAGAAAAAAATGGAAAAAGTCCAACCAGCAATTATGCACCAAGGAAATTCTATTAACATGTTTTTCATATTGCATGGTCTTCACATATGGTCTGTGGTCTTTAGATTACATGGAATGACTATTATGTAATTTTTCCAAATTCAGTTTTTCTTTATCTTTTTAATTTACTTAAACATTCCATAAAGATTTTAAGTTTTAATTTCAAGCAGGTAATGGAAAATAATTTCAGAAGTGCAGTTCTCACTAAAATAGAACACCAGAGGTGGCAAATATATATATATTTTGACAATAGATGGGTTTAACCATATTTTTCCTTTCATTGTCCTCAAGTTCCTGGTTAAAGTATATAAATATTATTTGCAGCAAGGCAAAACACTTGGCTTTCACTTCACAAGGTAAGAGTTCTAATGAACAAAGTCGTTAGGATTTTGTTTGTTTGCTCTTTCCCTGGCACCATCAGTCTCACATTGTTGGTTGCCTCATGTCAAAGTTCAGTTCAAGTCATGACTACACAAGTCTCAGACTGATCTGCAAAATAGGGGAAACACTAGAAATCGTCTCCTAAGAGCTAATTTTTAAACAGCCAGAGATTCAGAAAGAGTGGAGATTAAAAAAAAAAAAAAAAATTAAAATAGAAGTTCTTCCATTTCTTAGGAAAGTCTATAAAGCTAGTATATTAAAAAGAGTTATCCACCCATCTCTCTCCACTTCTGAATGAAAAATTGAATCTGTGTTCTCCTAAAGAGAGAATTTTAAATGGCATGGAGGTTCCTGACACAGGGTGGCAAAAGCCATTTGAGTAAAGGAGAGACACAACTTCAGGCATATTCCTTTTTTCAGAATTTCCAGTTGTTCTGCTTTTAGTGCAGGTCTACAGTTGTATTGCAGTTCAGGTCAGATGTTGGTTTTCAAATGACTCCCCAGGATTGTCCCACTTATATTGCAGCATGATCTTGCACTGTTAGAACCCTAAACACAAAAAATTTCAAACTTTCTGTACTAACAAAAAATAATCCTCAAAAATACACTACATTTAACCTAAAATCATAAAAAAACTTCAAAAACTAAGTAATAACACTAAAATTATAAGTGTATAATTGAATAAAAGTGTTATCTCACAAAATAAAAAAAGAAATAAAGTTTTAAAATATAATAATATATATGTAACAGAATAAAAAATTTAAAGTGTAATATTCTTCTTTTTCTACTTCTTCTTCACAAATTTAAATAATTTTATATAATTAATAAAAAAATCCACAGTGAAAAACATAATTTTTGAATTAAAAGTAAAAATAAATTAATTAACATCTCATAATTAAATAATTTAAACTTAAAAAAACCTTAAAAACATTATTCTCCACTTTATTAACTTAGCATGTAAAAACAGTATTGTTCATTTTGTGTATTGGGGGGTGTTGTGTCTGTTAAATAAACAGGTTCTTTCCACTACTCTCCGAGGAATTCTTCCCGGACCGGTGTGGGGGAGGGGCCGTGTGGGTTTGTTTTCTGGAGGGGCCCCCTTTGGAGAGTCTCTCCCAAATTTGCCCTAGACCAGGACACTAAGTTAATCATGTATAATTTAACTCCCCCTTTGCACTTTTGTCTTTGTCTCTCATAACTAATGTTTGCAAAGTCCCTTCAAGTTTTGTAGTAGAGATGCTATTAAATTATTATTATTATTATTATTAGAATTAAATAATTTCAATTGTTTGACACACTGTGAATCCATTTCCTTCTTCTTTTTTCCATCTCCTTAACTCATAGTAAAAACACATCAAAAATACCACTATCCTAAGAGATAAGCAAGTGATGCTGATAGTCACGAGTCCTGTTCCCAACATAAAAGACAGGACTCCTTCCAGAATATCCATTCAGCCTTGGACCAGTGAAAGAAATTATGCTGGTGTCACAAAAGGTTTCTGTCCATCTAGATGCAGGCAAAATTAAAATACTGGTATTTGAATAAAGGTGCTCACAAGTGAATTGCCAATCACCAATCTGAAATAAACTACATGCTACTATTTTTTAGTAAAATTCCTCCTATAATTTACATATATATATATATGTATATGTTAAAAGTATGGCAAAGTTTCAGATTGAAAGTCCTGCTATCACCAGATAACCTCTTTGTTCACTCACTTTGAGAAATGATCTATTAACTTCAGGAAGAAAACTGTGCTACTTGACATCTCTGCACAGAAGTATCTGACAGATATGCAAAAGATGACCTTATGGCTCCAAAGAGCTCTTGAGATAATTGAGCTACAAACACACACATTATCAGACAGCAAAGCAAATTATAACCAGCCTCTAAAGGCACCAGTGGCTCAATAAATGATTTCCTGACATTTCAGTATCTTTCCTTTGGGGTTCGCATCACAGCAGGTCTATTTTCTTTGTAAACTCTAGATGGGGATGTACAAAAAAAAAAAAAGAATCTAAACAAAGCTATAAATATAATGGCAGGTTTGACTTTTGAAGATGAAAATGTCTTGCTAGGCTATTTACTCAAAATACAGACCATAGCAACATCTTTTGTGGATTTTCCTGTGTGGTACTTAACTTGATTGTGTGGTGCAGTACTATATGCATTTTGTCAGAAAAATAGGGCATAAAAAGCCATACATATAAACTGACAGGATATGATTAAAGTAGCTTTTTCTCTCTTTGACATCTATCCATTCAACAAGAGTAGATGAAACTTCTGACTGTTCAGATTAATATTCTTCATTCCTCTCCAAAAAAGTATGCAACCTCTCCAAATCCAGTTCCAGACAACTGAATGGCACAGAGCACTAACTATTCTGTATGCACATTTTGACCTCCCCTGTCATCAACTCAAATTTATGTCCTGTGAAGAGTGACTAAAAAAATTGAAGACCGTGCATGGCTGTATATAAAACCTGTTGATTTCAAGCACAGTCCTTGTGGACAGCTGTCTGTACAATCATAACTGTGATCATAACAGTTTCTAAACAGGTAAGAATGAACACAGAAACTAAGCTAATGTCTTACATCTAGTGGTACACAGAGCCAGCACACAGATGTTTGAACAGCTACTACAGCAACAGTAAGTACTTACACATTTCTTTATGTCAAAGCACTCTTGGTGATATAAATCTGTTAACAAACCTGTGGAATTTCAGGAACTATTCTTAGAAAAATAAACCAACAAACTTTTTTTGGATTTATCAGTAAAAATTGCTTCTCTGAATGAGAGTACATCAAGATTTCCAGACATCTCCTAAGAAGAGGAAATATTAGGATGCTTAGAAGCATCCACTAAAATTTGTTCACTTGAGATGAAATGAAGAATCCCATCTCCAGGATTTAGCATACTTTTTTTACCTGACAGACTTAATCAGTGTAGTTTCTTAGCACCTGGAGTGAAAGCCATAAGTCACAGTGGCTACTCAAGACTGGGAAGCTCTTCAGATAGAGAACCTGAAACAAAACTGTGTCAGTGCACATTTCTGATCTGTCACTTTAAGGCTGTAATTCAGAGTCACATAATTGTCAGAGGAAATACAGTGACTGCCACTACCACAGTGGTAGTGGTAAATTAATCCTCTTTAATTCCCTGTCACCAATGAAAATATGTCTAAAACAGCTACAATTCATTATGCATGATTCCCCAGGGAAAAATAATGCTAACAAAATTCCACGGAATTGTACCAGTTTATGATTTGCGAATGAGACGCTTTCCCTCTATATGCACATTCTTCCATTGACTGGGTGCATTTAAAAGCCTTCCACCCATGTAAGGAAAAAAACAGGTAAACCTGATGACAACAGCAGTACATGGAGCCAAAACACAGGGAACTGGTCTTATTCTTGCCAACAGTTTTGGGAAAGCTGCTCTTTGGACACAGGGATACCATTTTCAATAATTTCTCTTCCTCATTTAGATCTGCTTTAATTTCTTTTATTTTCATCATCTTGTATTTTATCTAAAAACGCTGCACACACATAATGAAGTCCTAAATAAGTAAAAATAGGATAACAATAAAAACATACATGGAACTCAATTGACCCATATTTATTAAGTATTTATAAAAAGGAAAGAGAACAGAAATATAACAGAATACATTTAGTGTTTTAACACTGTGATATGGTATTCTTTCCTTGTCTTGCCTTTTTTTGCTCACTTTGTATGTGTCTTTGGAAATTAATTTTTTAAGCAAAATTCACTTGCTTTTAGCTCATATCTGGTTCTGAATAAAAACAGGAAGAAAATGGCCTGTGACATAAAAACCACTATTCACAAAGAAAGAGAAAAAAGATTTCATAATCAGCCACCTCTAAGTTCCCTCCTTAGATTTCTAAGATAGCAGAATATTGCTTTATCATTGTTTTATCTACTGCTGTGTCATATAAGAGAAAATGAACATAATCATAATCAACAGAAACATTAATTTTTAAATTAATTTTTCTTTTTTATTTGCCCCTGAAGATACTCCATGCACAAAAGAAAATAGATCAAAAAATTTTTTAATCTGGGTTCTTTTCAATTCCTTCTTTATTACTTTGTTTTATGTATTTCTTCCTATAAGAAAAACTGAATAATTATATTGAGATTTCTAATGACTTTGCCCATTTGGGTGGGATTTCTCTTTACACAAAGGCAAATTTTTACATTTCAGAATCCACTACCTGCTTATTAATGTTAGTATATATATTTTGCATGCATTTTTGAAAAATACACTAAATAAAGACCTTTCCAAAATAATCCTTGGTGACAATCTGACATGTCTCCATAAACAGAAAATAGGGGTGAATTCTGGGATACAATTTTTGTCCTTAAGTGTCAGAAGAGGCAATGCTTCTTCTGCAAGCAGGGAATGAATATAACTGATTTACATTGCCAAGATCTCATCTGAGCAGCAGATATTGTTTTGCAAGGATTTCTACAGATTATTTTTACAGAAAGTTGGCAGAATGAGTCAGGGGAAGGGAAGAGAATGATTCAAATCTACTAACTTGAATTTAAACCTGTAGCAGTTTTGCAGAAGTGCTAGCTCATTAGCAAAAGGCTTCCTCTTGTTTAAATATGCTTATGGTCAGCATTTTTTCATTCTTAGTATAGTAAATCCAATGTATCTTTTTTATACTGAGCTGGATTCTCTTCTGCTTTGTGTGTTAGTAATAGAATTATTAGGAAAAGTCTGAGTTGTATTGAAAGATTTGGGAATTTGTGTCTGCAGGACATTTTTGAAAGTAATTTGGACTTAGATCAATGATCTTGAATTGATTTTTCCTGTATCTGGCATTATGGATATTTCTGTTTCATTTCACAAATCATTTGTGCTGTTCAACAGGTGGTCAAAATATTAGCTTAGGTGGACCTGGTGAATAGTAATGCTCAATCAATATGTGGGCAAATAAACTGTTCACTTTGAAAACAGCAAAACTGCATACAGAACTGTCTAAATGAAACAATGACATGGCACATTTACCTCAAGAAATGAATTAAAAATAAAAACATTTTCTCCCCTTTGCAGTACTGAACTAGATGTGGGTACAATAACTCCTCAACTTATCTGCAGTGCTGTTGATCAGCAAATACTTGATATCAGCAAATGTGGAACAGCTTCCACTCCTCCTTCAGCAGCAGCACTCCTTGCCCTAAGCAAAATGTGACATTTTTACCAAGGCCATGAAATGAGAGGGAAACACAGCACAGCCTTCTGAGACATGTGCTTTGGCACAAACGAACATCTATGATCAAGGCAAGGAACTCTTATCACTGCCATCCAAACAGCATGCACAGCAAATGCTAGTATAACTTGTCTGCTGGAACAAAAGGAAGGAAAAAAGCCACAGAAATCTGTGAAGACACACAGCCTCTTAACACTTCTGGGGAATTCGGCATCTGGTTTATTCAAAACATATATTTTTCTAAGCTATCACCCAAAATAAAACACAGTTTTGAAACCATTCGTAGCTGGTTGAATAAGTATGTCTCATATACCTACTATAGAGTCTTGTGTGTTTAATACGCGCATCCTTATCTTGAAAAGAAAGATGTAGTCACTAGTGGTTTTCTTCCAGCTGAAGATGAAATAAGTATTCTTTGTAAAACTAATAAATCTCTGTTTATCTTCTACCAATATGCCAATTTTGAGCTGTAATGATGAAGTTATAAAATGAAAATAAGACTCTTAAGTCATTGAAGGCCATTCCTTCTAATAAAGAGCAAGAAATGCTTCTTTAAGCCATTATTTTCTTCAAGAGGTCAGATTTCCTAATGCCTCTATTCAAAGCATCAAAAGGTGGAAAAGCTTCTTGAGATTCTCCATGACAGAAATATTTCCATAGGAAGTAGCAAGCAAAGCAAAAATAATAGTTTAACTGTGCTTCTTTGGGTTTTGCTTTGGTTTGTATTGTGTTGTTTTTGTGTTTTTTTTTAAATCCCAGAAATCATCGTAACTTGAAATTCTTGTTTTTGTTGTCTGGGAGCCAAACATATTCATTATTCCACACAGAGATAAACAAAGGAATCACTAGAAATATAGCTATTATAGCTATAAGTAGTATTTGATGCATGACTGGACATTATCTTCCTCATCCATGTTCAAATATGTGGAAGTCCATCCAACCTAATGGAATACTTTCCATATTTAAGCCTATATGATATTTTTAAGCAATATATATCTTTTAAATTTTTCATCATAATTTTCTAAAGAGAATCAGTGACTATGAAGAGTCTCAGTGACTATGAGAATACTTCTGGCTTGAGTTTGAAAAGGGAATTGTCTTAAGGAGGTATCAGGAAAATCCTCTCTCTTCCTCTAACCTGCTGATTGGTGTTGAGAATTATGAAGCACAAAGAATCTCAACTAAAATAATGAGAGGCAGCTACCCAGAAGGCTTGAAAATGGCACTCTTTGTACATTATATGTTTGACATATTTATACAAGTTAAGTTTATTATTTTATGTATACACTCAAACATAAAAATATGCACCTCAAAATAATTTTTGGCTAACATTTGTTAAAAGTCTTAGTGCAGTCAAGTAAATGGCATTATAGATTGTACAAATGCTCTTAAAACTCATAAGTACACAGAGTGTGCTTTTAAGCTGTTAATTGTATTCTAATCTTATAAATTTATTTGTAAAATAAAGGTAATTGAAAGTAGTTGTTCAAACAATACCATAACCGAATGAAAACCAAAAATGCAGACTAGTATATATATATATATATATAAAAAATAAAACTCCAACATTTTCTATTCTCCTTTTAACACTGTAATTATATTCTTCTTAGAAGAGAGGAGAGAGAGACAGGAGGAAAAGGATATAGTGAATACAACTATGAATTTTAAATATAGATAAGTGTAGATTCTCTCAATAAAATCTGTTGATATTCTTTCTATATCTATCTATATATAGATATATAGATATATACTTACAATGAAATCATAAACCTTCTAATATTTGACTGACAAGTCACTTGATCCAGTGGATGTAGTTTCCAGGATATCATGAGAGCCTCTTGTTTCTCTCTCAGCAGTCTGTAAGACCCGCATACAATGCTACACATATTAATTTTAATCCTGTTGTAACTTTTATCTGACCTTTTGCTTAGTACAGTTTAAGTAAAAAACTAATGTTTGTCCATGAGAAGCCTATGTAGTTGATGATCTATATTCAGGTCACAAGCTATGTTGTGAAATTTCATGTCAAACTGTACAAGAGAGAGCAGAATCATACTGTGTAAGAAATGCATTTTCTTTTCCAAGAGTTTTCATGGAAGACAGAGATGATGATCCTCAGTTTCAAAACACATGTCAACAATATTCAACAGTTTCCTATAAATATTTAAAAATTGAGGGGGAAGAATGAGACAAAAGAACAGAAAAGTCTGCTACAGAACCTCAATTGTACCAATAGCCGTGTTTCTATTAATTAAATCAAGTTGCTCAAGATTATTTGTTGAAATGTTATATTTTAAACACAAAGTTAATTACCACCTGAGAAGGAGCGCAAACCCCTTTAGTTTTCTAATAATTAGAGTTCCAGTGGCAAGAAAGAGACTATGGAGAGAAGGAGAATTGTAATCCCTGAAATCTATGTCTCTGGAATGTTCCTTTATTACTGTAGGATTCTAATATAATTACACACTCCAGACTCTCAATTTCATGATAGTTAGTTCTATCTGTGGCCAGTACACAGAAAATTGATATAATAAATAAGAAAATGGTCAAATCTCCTAAATCTCAAGTAAAAAAAAATTAAAATTTCCAAATATAACTTTAGCTTCTCATTTTCAGATATTGATTAGAGAAACTGGTTAAAGGCTGACTAAAATGCATAAACTTTATTTCTATGTATTTTTATAGAAAGCACCTCTGGAAAAATACAGTACCGAGTGCTTCAGAACAGCACACTAGAGCTATCCCTAAAGGATTAGTAGAACAAAAAGCAGCAGTACAAAATAAGCACAAAAATATCCTCTAATTAAAGATAATTTGCTAATGTTTAGAGAATACTTCATTAAGAAAATACCTACTTTTAATTATTTTCTCTCAAAAGAGAGACTTTAAACTCAAGCTTTTTTTAACATCCAGTAATATGGAGGTAAAGTTAATCAGCAGCATTCAAAGATCCAGTATATTAGACATACCCTTGGTGGTAACACTTATATTGCAGAGCCAAGACAGACTGAATCTTATAATGTGAATCATTACAGTTAATGTAGTAGCTTTTTTATCAAAGCTACTGGTAAGAATGAGTGAGAAACAATATTGCCTTTGGGAAAACTGAGTTTTTGAAAAGTTTTTTAATCTCAGAATGTCTCAGATCTCTAGATTTACATGAAGAAATTAATCCAAAATGTTTTTAATCATCTTCATTTTTAAATTTATGTTTACATTTATAAAGTGTAAATTGGATGTGAGGGATTTTAGAACAAAAGCAGACTTCTGGCTTTGATGAACTGACTCTTCAATGATGTCAGAAACAAAACAAAAATATCTAACTGGTTCTTGCAAAGCCTTGAAGTTCTCCATACCAAAGTGAAAACACAGACAGCTACAATTTCCTTGCCATTCTTTGGCAAGAAAACCTCAACTTACATAAATCTCTTTTCAAGTCTCATTCAGTAAAGATCAAACCTGCAATTCACTGTGGCATTGTACCAATCTAAAGTAGATGTATCTTAGTTCTAATATCTACAGATACTCTATACTTATCCTCTGAAAAACTTTGAAAGCATAGAAGATGTGTTTAGATCAAAGTAGAGAATGACTAACCAGATAGTTTTACTCAATCTTCCTGTTAACTACACAGTTTATGAAGCAGTAGGGAAGTATAAGTTTGAACAAGAAAACACTGGGAAAAGAGCTTCTTTATTCTTGAAGATTTTAAAGAATTTAATAGGATTTTTGTAGTCTACTTGGATTCTGTATTTGTTTTAGTAAAAGTATTTTTCATTTTTTAGTAACAGCCTTGGAGAATCCAAAGTGTATAAACAGACGATGTCACAAAGCGACACCATTTGCATTTTAGGATGTTACTCACACTTCTTCTTACTTTTAGGAATAGCTTGCCAAAGGCATAAGTGTTACTTCCCTCATCACTCTTCCCCAGACAAAGTCACGCCCTGAATATTTATGGTCTGATCTGTTTGGTAGGTAGTATGGAATTTGTAACAGATTTATTACTATGAACATCTGCTTTGATGAGACGTTCTTTGTTTGTTGCTGATGCTGTTTGTGGATGAAAGAATGAGGGAAAGTGCTTGAAATTCTGTGTGCTTAAAAAAAAAACAACAACTGTTTTGGAGAAAATGGAAAATAATGTTGCCATTTTCTACTTGCTGTATGACTGACAAAAAACCACTCATGCTTCAACATGTAACACAGGAGACACAGATGCAGAACCACCCTGAGTAAGATATGCTTGTTTTCATGCTTTAAGCCTTTGCTAGTACCTCAATGTGTTAAATAATTGAGATTAAAGAGAGTTTTTCTGGTGGAATTCACTACTAGGATCTGACAACACGCAGCTGAATTACCAAGGCGTTCAACCCAATTACCTTGTATTTGAAACTTCTTTTTCTTTAGACCTGTTTAGAATTAACTGTTATTAGTTATTTTGCAGTTTTTTTGTGGTTTTTTTCCTATATCTGCAATTAAAAACAAAGGACAGACTGCTTTCATTGAGAAGCTACAGAGATTCTTTGTTTTTATTTAGGAAACAAGTCTATGTTTCTGATTTGAATAATTAAGATGAAATGTGATATCTTCACATCTGTTGCCAGTCCTATTTTTAGAACAATATTCTTACAGAGATGAGTCAGGACTTAGATGAGATAGCTGAATTTAGAAGTAACATTCAAAATTCACACTGTCCATACCTGTGTTGTACATTTGTCCACGTTTTATCTTCAAATTTAAATTCATTCAAATCAATCAGTATCTTTCACACATAACACGACTTACAACAAAGTGTATATAATAACTTTGCTGTATGAAGCCGACAATTTTCAAGATCAGGATGCCAAAGACACTTTACAAAAAGAAGGAGACGATTATCTTTTATATATTGCTGCTTTCAAGAAATGGCAATAAAGCAAGACTCTAAGATGATTTTCTTTAGTAATTTTGAGATAATTTTCTCTCTAAATATGATTTGCCATTATTTCAGTGAAGGCATAAGCTGCATGAGGAAAAATCAAACTGGCCATGGCTGAAGTAATATTATCAGTAAACTGGTCACATAATAGCATTATTTTGATATTGTTTACTAATAATAGCTTTGTGGGAGTTTCTCTTACTATACCCTCATAGGTAATTTTAAATAATTTCTTCTCCGGCTTTAATAAAAAGAGCAGCAGACATGAGTTTGAGAAAGTAGATTTCAAAAACACACAGATATCTGATACCTGTCGTTGCTGAAAAGCTCTAGAAAAACAATTGGATCTTGAAGAAGGCATGATCTCTAAGAAATGCATTAATGGCTATAATTGATGCTGGGAATAACTCTTCTTGTACCCTGGCATATTTTATGTATGTCTTCCAAAGAAAGCCTTTGTGTTGATCAAATAAATAGTCTTTGAAAACTGACTAAAAGCATTTGGAATGACACTTCAGAACTTGTATATTTCTACCAAAATGTGGACTAAAAAAGGCAAGTATCTGAAAAAATAGAAACATTAGAATTCAAACTCATAAGAATATATTTTTTAAAATTGAAAAACACAGTATTTCACACAGCTCAAATCAAAACAACTCAAATAAAATTACATTTCTCAAGCCAAAGTTCTTTATTTCACTGAAAAAAAAGAAGTGAAAGCTTTTTAACTTGAAATTATTTTATTTTTCCATAGAAGAGTATCATTGCAAAAAGATGTATTTCTCATGTCTGCTCCCTTACAGATCAGCCTACCAACCAGAATATGCCTTATATCCTATACCCTAGAATTTCCTTAGAGCATTCACTACAGAATTATGAGATTTGTGTGAAGTCCAGCTCAGAGGAGAAAAGAGAAGCCTGACTGCTTTTAACGTGCAACCCTGACTTAAGGGGAAACTTAATTTGGTATTTTTGTCATTTTCATGGAGTTCGGACTGCCACTCCACTCTCATCCCAATTCTATATATAATATAAGAATTACATAAATCTTGAACTGTTGACAAATTCTTTATGGAAAAGTTTTGGTTTTCATTATAAATTATTTCCATGTACTCCTTGACAAGTATCATCACCTATTTTCAGTTCAACACAGCTTTTCGTTTGCTTGTTTATTTTTGGGTTTTAATGACTTATTTCTATTTAAAACAAATAACACATTTTTGAATTCAAAAGCATTCATACAGGAATTAGAAGTAAAAATAAATGAGGAAAACTAAGCTTCCCATCAGTTAGATATAAGAAAGTCCTACACTATCCATAATCCTCCTTCCATAATGTCATCTCCCAATCTTCATTCAAATCTTTAGAACAAAATTACTCAAAGTTGGATTTGAAGACAGATAGTTTCAAGTAAGAGAAAAAAATTCTCAAGTGTCTTTTCCTGACACATTCCTTTAGAAATATAGAATGATTAGTGTTGGAAAGTTCCAACACCCTTGGCATAGTCAGAGATACCTGACAACCTGGCCTCAAACACTTTCAGGGATGAGGCATCCACCATTTCTCTGGGAACATGTTGTAGTATCTCACCACCCTCACAGTAAAGAATTTCTTCCTAATATCTAACCAAAACGTACGTTCTCTCAGTTTGAAGCCATTCCCCCTTGTCTTTGTCCAACACGCCCTTATAAATCCTCTCTATTTTTCTTGTGGGTCTCTGTCATTTCTGTAGTTCTGTATCTATTTAAAGGCTGCGCTTAGGTCACCTTGAAGCCTTCTCTTAGGCAGAAAAGCCCAATTCTCTCAGCCTTTCCTCATAAAAGATGTTCTATCCCACTAATTATCTTGGTGGTCTCCTCTGGACCTGCTCAAGCAGGTCTGTGTGCTTCCTGTGCTGGGACTCCAGAGCTGGATGTGGCACTGCAGGTGGGGGTCTCACCAAAGCAGAGCAGAGGGGCAGAATCCTCACCCTTCTGGACATGCTGCTTTGGAGGCAGTCCAGGACACATTTATCTCCCTGGGCTGTGAGTGCACATGGCTGGCTCATCCGCCTGCACCCCCAGGTCCTTCTCCCCATCTTTTCATCCCCCAGCCTCTGTTGGTACTGGGGATTGTCCCAACCCCTGTGCAGAACATTGCCCTCAGTCTTGTTGAACCCCGTGGTGTTCCCCTGGGCCCACTTGCTGAGCCTATCCAGATCCCTGTGGATGGCATCCCATCCCACAGATGTGGTAACCACACCACTCAGCTTGGTCTCATTGGCAAATCTGCCAGCAGTATTCTCTGGCAATTTATCTATGTCATTAATGAAGATATGAAATAGCAGTGGTCCCAGTACAGACTCCTGAGGGACACCGCTTGTCACTGATGTCCGTTGGAAGTGGACCACTACCCTCTGGATGTGACCACCCAATTGCTTTCTTATCCATCAAATCATCTACTCACTGAATCCATCTCTGTCCAGTTTAGAAAGAAGGATGTTGTTCAGGACCTTGTCAGAGAATTTGCATAAATAAATAGATAAATGACATCTATAACTCTTTCCTTGTCCACTGATGTATTCACTCCATCAAAGAAGGCTGTTATGATGGTCAGGCAGGTCTTACCCTTGGTGGAGCCATGCGGGTGTCTTGAATCATGTTCTGGTCCCTCATGTGCCTTAGCACAGCTTCTAGGAGGATCTGTTCCATGATCTTCCCAGGCACAGAGGTGAGTCTGAGAGGTCAGTGGTTCTCAGGGGCCTCCTTTCTACATTTTTAGAGGGGTACAATGTTTTCCAGTCACCTGGGACTTCACCTGAATTCCAGGACAATTCAAACACTGTGGAGAGTAGCTTGGTGACTACATCAGCCAATTCCCTCAGGACTCTGGGATATATCAGATCCCATGGAATTATGCACATTTGGGTTCCTCAGGTGGTCGTGAATCCGATCTCTACTTATAGCAGGAGGGACTTTACTCCACCAGTAACCACTCTGCTGTCCTGACAAGACATTTTGTCTCTTATTGGTTTATTATGGTTCTTTCAGGTTCTGGTAACACTGATAGAAAACAGAATTCTATCAGACTTATTATAAAATATTAGTCTTTTATAAAGCTGTTTTTATTATAGATTAGCTTTCAGAACATTTTAAGGGCGATCTCAACAATTGTTCTCTATTTCACAGTGCAGGAACTGAAGGGTTACACATCAGGTGAGGACCAGTAGGGAAATGAAAAATCTTTGAAAACAAATCTTGTGACTGAAAGGCTTAGTATATTTGAAGCTAAATTTGAAATTGTCAAAACAATTCTAATCTCACATAATGTCAGGATGTTTACAACTTTGTTTTACCTATTTTTTGTATCACTCTTTGTGACATTTGATACAGTTCTATACAATGCCTGCAGATTTTATCCCTTTTGATAGAAGAGACTGCAAATGTTCTTTTCCCTACCGCACAGGAAATGTTAAAATATTTATCCCACCAAATGATATAATCATATTTAAGAGCTGTAATATTAAACTAATTTACTTGATGTTAAAGAAACTAGACAGCTTTGTTGGCTTTGTATCTTATCTTAGATTTGGTTAGCCTAAGCTGTTAGAATCTGGAAAGATGACTTTCTTTTTCCCAGGGGAAAATATCCCTCTGTTAACAATTAAAATGATAATAATTTTACAAATATGTGATAAATTAAATAAAAAGTCAGATGTATGTAATGACAAACCAAAATGAAAAATGTATGAACTACATATCCTCATATTTAATGTCTAAAAACTTGAAAAATTTAAATGCTAGGAAATTGGAGTTAAAATATTTAAATTCTGAAAAATATTTTTATAACTACTTTTTATTCAAGTGTGAACTAATATAGCCACCAAATGTTAAAGGAACTTATTCACAGAGGATGTTTTTTCTCAGTTCTTTTCTCATCTTAGTTCAATGTACTTTGAATTTGCTTGGTTTCTGAGCAGAGTGCATGGGTTATCTATTCTCCTGTTTTTTCTCCCGAGTGTCTAAGGTTAACAAGTTGTTTATTGATATTTTGTATTTATGTGATCTTCTCTTATATTAAATGGAAAAGTTCTGTATCCTATTGAGCAACTGAAGGCTTTTGGTTTTATACAGTCCATAGATCTTTTGGCTACCACATTTTAAATCTCCCATCCACCACAGACAATCCCTGGGTTAGTATGAATAATATAGGTAATGTAGTTTTGTTTTAATTGAAAACCAAAATGAGGGATTATTTTGAGCTCAATCTTGTAAAATATCATTTCTTCATAATAGTTATATTGTATTTTAAGGTCCTAATCTATGCCCTAACTGCTTATCTGTATATATGCACTACAGAAATCTCAACTGGATTTCGGATTCCATGTGGTAATCTATGTGCCCACAGAACTACATAGGATCATGTAATCTTTAATGGTGGGATAACAAATGAACTTCTTTCACTGGTCTGGGATTTTCATTCACAAGCAAAATATCTCCCTGTTTAGAGCATCACTGTAAGAACTCCTATCATCTTCTATAATTTAGGTTTCTACAAATTAAGTTTCCTCAGAAATGTCAGAATTGTTACTCTTCCCTGAAGCACCCCTCACTCGTGATTCTAATGGCTTTTTACTGCCTTAACAAACCTGCACATTTCCACATTCATAAAAACGTTCCTTAAGGTGGAAAAGGAGTTCTTCAAATACTGATTAAAAAGTAATTGCCTGAGGCCATGAACAGAGCTGCAATGCTGAAATCAGCATTCATTTCAAAGTTTCTGAAGATGTGAAGAGAAATAAATTCACATCCCTTACACACTCGCTGCTAAATCACATGCCAGTATATTGATCTCACTACCCACTACAGTGAATCATCACACCCTATAGAAATACCATAAATTAAGTGCAGCAACACTAGAGGCTTTCCTTAAATACTATTCATCCAAATATTTGTACTTTTGCAGTATCTTATTGGTCTTAATGGAATGAGGTAATTTACATTATACAAACATTTGGCTCCAAAATATGAAACTTAACATTCACGCTTTTATACAAACAAAAAGACACAAATGCAGATCTGAAATCTTGTTTGTATGACTCGAATTCCAGACACTTATATCTAACTCATTATACAGAAGATGTGTTTCCCACCTAAAATCTCATTTATTTTTCACATTTTTGCCACCGCAGTGACAGAAATTCACATAGTTTTAGATTTTCTGTACAGTTTGTGCTACCCCTAATGTGAAGAAATTCTGGGCACATCATGCTCATTGACATTGCTCGTTTTTGCCTTTCCTGTTGGAGGGCAGTGTTGTAGTCACCCATACAAGCTCTACACCTTCCTATCAAAGATGTGGTTCAAGCAGCTCTTTTTGACCAGTGTGCAAGTGTCTTACCCTCCACTAATATTTTAAATTACCATGTAAATTGCAACAAATGAGACTTTGAAACTGTGTGAAATGATGTAGAACATTCAATTACGAAGTCTCTGCATGAGGAGGTGGCAGCCTCTCAAGGTTTCATTTTGCCTTGCTGGACATCCCAGTTTGACGCCAATCCATGGCTGCATTCTGAGAGACATTTAGCATAATACAGAAGCAAATGCCGCAGAGGCAGATGTCCTACTTGCTACAGAGCCACTGGGCAAAAAAATGTGTGTGTGTAACATCCAGTGGTATCTTGTGGGAGAATAAAGTGCAAACAGAACTGAAGAGTCAGACAGCTAGGACAGAAAGAATAATCATGTAAAGGTGAAAGAGTGAAGAAATACAGCAGACACATGCTGGCAATAAGGGGGAGAAAGGCAAACAATTTCTCAATAATGTTTAACTGTAACATTTTCAGACACCTATTTTCACCATATGCTTATTATTCTGTAAATTCTGTTTCAAGTCCGAAACAAAGTTCCCTTTCTTACTTAAACTACTGAAACAGGAGATCTCTCAATTGTCAAAATGACAAAGGACAATAACCAGTCCAAACCAAAGCAAGATTAGTATGCTAAGTTTTTAAATTGATGCTAAAGATACAAAGTGTAAGTACCTACAAATTTTATCAATTGACTGGCATCTTTTCTGTGAGACAGAGCACAAGAAAGATGAAACATTCTATGGCTATTATTATTTCTGTATTTCTGGGACAAATTAACAGAATAGCAAAATGTCAGTACAGGAGTGTGAGCATGAGCACTACCAAGGACTGGATGCAGATATCCATAAACCTCATGAGGTAAGCATCACTTTTGACATCTTTAAAGAATAGGTAATTGCAGAATATCATTCACCTGTTCTGCCCAAATAAGAGGAGTTTCAGAATGCTTGTAAAAAAGTCACCAGTAATCACATCAAAAGTAGAGCCTCATTAACTTGTTAAATATATGCAGTGTTCAGAATTCCTAAAATGTTATAGTTTTCCGATACTTGCAACATAAACTTTAGATGATTTTAAGGAAGAATTGCAGAATAAGAAAAAAACCTCCAAGAATTAAAAGTAGATTAGTTCTATTTAATCTTAACCAGAAATGCTTTGTTTTCTAGTGGTAAAAATTCTCCTTTTAAATGTAGAGAGATTTACCAATAATATTTTAACTATAAAATAGAAATATTACTCCAGGAGGAAAAAAAAAAGTAGATTTCAAATATAAATTTTTGTTTGTTGAATACCCTGGGTTTGTTGGTGGTTTTGGCTGCAGTTTTGTTGAGAAGGAGAACATGGAAAACAGACGAGTTTTCTTCCTCTTTCATTTTTCCTGTATAACATAAATTGCTATTATTTATAAAATTTTAGAAAGGGATATTGGCTCCCGTGCTAAAACCTAAAGTGATTAAAGGCCTCCTTTCCAAGGTTGCATATAACTTTTTCATAAATACTGAAGTCAACACTATTTATAGATCAAAATGTCAGCAAAGAAAAATAATATAGGGTTTTCTCCTTGTAGCTGAAACTCTTAGTTTATATTACCTTTAAGCAAGATAAAAATATGGCTTAGTTTATGAGTTCACTGACTACAATATAATCCTCTGCAAGACCATTAAAAGTTTTATTTGCATGTCCGCATCCAGTGTTTACTGCACTTTTAACTGAATTCAGCTTCCTAAAAATAATCACTTCAGTTCTGAACTTTATATTTTAATTAAAGAGATGTGATTCCTTTGGAAGTATACAGGATACTCTCTAAATCAATGTATAAGCATCATAGGAATGCTTGAGGCTCATGGAAGTTACAGTTAGTCTAGGGATACAGTATTTGCAAAAACTATTGCAAAAACTTATATACACTAAAAGAAATTTGAATGCTATTAGCATAATAGATGTTTAATAATATTCCTGAATCTGTATTAAATGCTAGAGGATAGTAGAGATAAAATAACCAATGGTGATTTATAATACAAAGAAATAATATTCAAATTAGAAATATTAACATACCTTCCCTACTCATAGAATAGTTTTATCTCAAATAATCTTGGTATCAACCTCCATAGAGTTATGAAATTATGTATTTATTATGTACTACCAAAGCAATGTATAAATGCAATAGATCAAAAAAACCCACAGATTATGATAGATGTTCTTTGTGTCCCCCACTGAACACTGCTTTTTCTATACAAAATAACAGCTGTTTGTAAAAATAACTGTACACAGTACATAGATAATAACTTTAGTTACAACTAAAGGTTTGGTTCTCAGCCACTTAATTTACACTCTTTGAAATGTTGGCTATGACTGCAAAGATACCTCTAGAAATGTCAGAATCTTTCTTCTTTGCATTTGATTTCCACCATGTCATACTCTTCTACCCCTGAGTACCAACTCTTTCCAGTACTTTTTTCTGTGCATATCTTAAACCTATAAATTATCTTTTGTTTGTGGCATGAGTCTTTGAGAAATTTTCTCTTTGGCTGTAAGATCTGATCATAACAATAAATTTTAAGTCCACTTCCACCACTACCTTCAGCTGTTAGGAAAAAAAAATCTCTTAATCTCTTTCGATTTTTTTTTCTTTTTTTTTAAGGAAAATTATATTAATTTGTGAAGAGTTAGTCAATGATCTAGTTACTTCAGGAGAGATTTTGTGGGAAATCACTCATATTGTGGATGATTGACTAGGTAATGTAGCTTGTTTATTTATATTTCATATATCTTTTCTTGAAATCAAGTTCTTGGCAATTATCATTCCTTATTGACATTCAGTTAGCTGTAAGAGTATTTCCTTGCATATTTTGATACACACCTCCTCATAGAATCTGGACCACAGATTTCCAAGAGAACTGATTTCTGTTTTCATTTTTATTCAGACCATATTACCTTAACTGCATATTTGTACTTCTTTTATAGTTCTTGATACTTTTATGAAAAATGAAAACTTTCTCTGTGTGTTGTAAGCATAATGCCAGCATTCTTATCTTCATCAACTTAAAAGGAGCATTATAACTTATTTATATCCATCCTAAAAATGCTACAAAAAGTCAATGTAGTCCAATATACACCCACAAAATGCCAGTCTTGGTTTCACTCTAAGTTATTGAAGTTGCTATTGTGCATTATCCTATATGGCACCTTTATGAAATGGTTCCTAATGTCTTCTTGCTCTCTAAAGAAATCAGTCAATAAGATTACACCTTGATAAATATCTCAAGATTATGAGTAAAAATGAATTTATTTGTGAAGTAAAATGCTAATGTTCTATTAGATTTTCAAAAATGTCTATACACATTGCTGTCAATTAGTTTTATACCATACATTAAGCCTATTAACCTAAAGAAACATTGTGTGATTTACAAATATTTCTTCTGCCATACAGTGCCAATGCATTTTGCATTGTTAGTTAATTATTATTGGGAATAGTTGTATAATTATGGTGAGATAATCAGATTGGTACACATACAACATGGCTCAGGCAGGGACTGAGAGTCCCAGACAGAGCTGGGACATGTCCCCTGGGCCCTTGGCAGGAGATGGTGGGGCTGGGGGTCCCAAGGGAGGCAGTCCCAACCACTGAGGCCTGTGAGCACCCCCAAGATCTGCCCAAGGGCTCTCCTTTAGACATTCACTGGCTGCTTTGGAGAAAACAGGGTATTGGGATGGACTTTCCCTCTGAGAGAGTGCTGGTGCTCTCAGGACATTGTGCTCTAGCATGTTTTCCCATGGGAAATAGCTCAGACATTTCTAAAAATGAGTAAAAAGAGAAAAACAATCCATGGGTAAGCTTGAAACCACTTAGTTGAGAAGCACATCTTGCATCAGACTCAGGATTTGATCTCTGAGCCTCACTAGTACCAGAGATGGGGATTTTGCCATTCCATGGGAAACCAGAAAAACTGGATGAACAGAGAAGACATTCAAAAACTGTACCTCTGCTTTCTAAAAATTTTTTTTCAAGTGGCCAAATGATCTCAAGGTGATCCGCAGCTCCCACCCCCATCATAAGGGACATGACTCCTTTTTAAAACATGTCAGAGCCCATGCTCAGGCTGGGGCATGATTGTGGGTATCTGATGCCTGCTGCTAGTTCAGAGGTTAGAACTTCTGAACAATACAGCTCTTGGCCATTCCCACGTATCCAGGCACTGGGTACAAGGGAGAAGAGCTCAGCCCCTCACACTCAACTTCCCTTTCGCAGGAAACTGTAGGAAGCCATAAGGTCACTCCTCAGCCTCCTCCTCTCCAAATTAGACAAAGTCAGGGTCCTCAGCCAGGTATTTCAAACTCATTGAGAGACATCCACCTCTCCATAGAGAGCAGTAGGACCTCAAAATCAAAGTCAGGTGACGTACAGGTTCTCTAGAGGGAAAGCAAGGATACTATTTAATACAACCTACAATAATTCTTTGGATAATATTAAGAGACAGATCATTAAAATAATTTACAAAGCAGCTATCAAACTCTGCCTTTTTTTGCAACTAGTAAGCACCACAATAATTAGATCGGTGTCTGCTCTGGAAAATATACAAATGAGTAATTCCTTTATGGAAATATTTTCAATATTATTTTTAAACAATATAAAAAAATTAAAAATAGCTCACAATGTACATTTTTGAAAGAATGCCACATTTAATTTTAATGCCCCATTAACTCTTTTATTCTTACACACAAACTGACAAAATCAAGTTTTAAAACATTCATATTTCTAAATTGATTATAAAATGAAACCAGGGTAATGTGTAATTTTTTGAAGATGGAAATACTGAAAATCAGTAATTACTATACTTGGCAATTTAACATTACAAAGCCTGTCACTCCAATCTCTGCTCAATTAGCCAATAATTATCAGCTTCCAGAAAACAGCCATGAAATAGATGAGGGTGAGGTTTTGGGGTTTGTTTTTGTGTGTGTGTGCATAGGGGAGGTGTTTAAATATAAGACAGAACAAGCGAACCCAAATAAAGTTAAAGTAGGTAATCTTTTACTGAAACACAGATATGTCTGTAGTTTGCTATTGAATTCTGTTTTCAACACAGTTTTCACATAAAGACAATGTACTTTATGTGTGTCAGTCCAGTGTAAGATTCGTATGTCTGACAGTAGTCTGTTATTATATAAAAAATACTCAGTATTCAGCAGCATGATTCAGGAATTAGTCAGCATTTTCCCAAGCACTGATTTCTTCAAAAGAATGATTGAGATTAAATAATGCTTTTAAATTAAAAATACAGGAATTCTGAGAGAAAATAATACCTATTTTGGTAACATTGGAAGCAAATCATTCCCAAATAATATTGCACTGCAAAATATTTTTTACTCTTTGTATTTTAAGAATAACTTAGAAAATCAGTCTGAAATGTATCATTAGTTGAACACATGAAGACTGTAAGACATCAGTGGAACTGGAGGAAAAAAAATAGACATCAAACATTCAGCTTTAGCTAAATCATCAAACCAGCCTAATTAATTACTACTGAACTGTATATCTATGTACATAAATGGACTCTGGAAATGGTGTGATGCATATTTATGTTCTGAATGACTGAAAGGTCTTTATTGGCTTCTGTTTGTTTGTCATGTCTGCTTAAGTAGTAGACTGCAGCACATAAATTATTATTACAGACACAGACTTAGCAATTCTGAATTATGGAATCAAGAAAGAAAAAAGAGATCACCTACAAGAAGGCAGACAAGTTATTAAATGAACTTAAAAATATATTTATTCATCAGTGTGGTCATATAAACTTTAGGTAAATTTTATGACATAACAAAGACTGAAAATCAGAGGATTTCTGTTTTAAAACTTAGCAAGGTACACATAAAGTTGCAATTTTTCTTATGAGTAAACTGTTTATAATATAATTGTGGGCACTATATGATTTGGCAGAAATGTTCAAAATATATTGAATGATACAGTATTAAATACAATTGATTAAATATATTTCAGATAAATTTACACTGAAATTGATCATACTGAAAATGGAGTACATAGAAGCAAAGTGAGAAAGTTATTACACTAGTTTAAGGAAGAGAAAAAATTAAATGTTCAGAATGACCTTTTTACTTGTTGATCTGTAGTCTGTCATCAGGCTGTCAGAGCACTTGGTTGCTCCTTCCCTTCTATTCCCTAGGGTAATCCATTGTTGAAAATAGTAAATTTTGTGTAGAAAAATGCAATGCTGTTTCTCCTACTCGCCACAGAAACCTTTGAATTTTATTCAAAAGGCATTCTACAGCCAAAAAGCACTCAGATTCCAATTCTTCAGGAAAAAAAAAAAAAAAAAGAGTTACCAAGCAGCTTGATTAGACAACCTAAGTATCTGTTACATTTATCTGGGTTTTCCATTACATCCTCTCTGAGAACACAGATTTAATTGCTCTATATCCTGCTGTCACCAATTTGTCCGAGGTTAAGTATTTTCTAGTAGTACATATATTTCCTATGCTAATAGATGCAAATGGGTTCAGGGAAACTGTTCCCTAGCTTTAATAGAGAGTTGAAAGTAAAATAATCAGTTTCAATAAAAGGATTCTGGTTTTTTTAACAGAAAATGTTCTAGTTCTTGTGAAGATTGTATCAAGTTCAGTTGAATAAACCAAACCAGCACATAAATTACCTTATATAGCTTCCTTTTCCATTTTCTGGGTCTATACTTTGAAATCTTATGCTTTTTCAGTTCCTTTTACAGCTTCTGCAGAAATTCTTCTGTTTCCTGAAAACTGAAAAACCTTTCAACCCCAATTTCTCAACTGTTTTGTGGGAAGTTATAAGTCCAACTAAAGAAGCTGCTGGCATTTGGATGCTAGGATGTCACTTGAATCTGCTCTCTTTTTGCAACAATATGCATGAACTCATTTTAGGTTACAAATTAAAAAACAGAACTCAAGGCATCTATCAATAAAACCACAGTTGTTTCTAACCATCTAAATATAAAAGCCTTAGAGCATAGTAGGATTTCTGTTTTAAAAACCACACAACTTAACTCCCTGCAGTTTTCAGGACCAGCGCGTACCACTCTGGCCAGCCTATCCAAAAATGCTTCAGTCAGGCTGAGGTTACTGCTCTGTTAAAGGGTGTTTTTTTTCATGAACTCGGTAATGTATCAGTTGCTTACTTCAGAGATAAAGACCTAAAGAATCCACAGTGCATATTTTTAAAAGCCTGAAGTCAGAACTGGCATTCACCAAACATTATATGCCCAGGGCTTTCACGAACTAAAGACTAAACACTAAGGTAGCTTTCTTCCCAAACACCAGGCACAGATATTCTGGAATAGCATTTGTCTTCCCACTGCACACAGGTACCATTGCAAACCTCCTGCTGCTTCATTACTTCAAAATATTAAAACACTGAATTCCTGATTGCAATGTATGCATGCATATTACACTGTTAACTGAACTATTTCAGCATTTTCATCTACAAAATGTATGTGTGAGCACCAAAGGATCAAGATGCACTGATTTGGAGGGATGAACCAGATTAGCTCCCTAAATTAGTCCTAGCAAATATGTACACACACAGTTGAATATCATGCTAAGTAAACTCAAGAAGCTTATAATTCTCTATCCAGATTCTCTTTTCTTGGCTAACAATTTGTGGTGTAAGAGCATCAAATCTTCAAAATTATAATCACTATCTTGGCTTTGAAACATTTTTGGCCTTAGATCAATGCTCCCAGCTGCAGCAGAATATTTTAAAAAAATTCCTTTGGAAAAAGGTAAACCATGTACACAAGCAATCCAAACCTACATTTCATTCGAACACTATCTCAAAAGTGCAAAAAAGTGTTAATGAGAAAAAACTAACTGCTGGAAAAGCAACATTCATATTCCATTCATAGCCCCAGGAAAATAGTTCTAATTTAGATACTATTTTGTGACTTAAATTTTATTTCTCCGGTCTTTCATTCACTTTCTAGGAAGCATTTTTGTGGAAGAAAACTGATTTTATTATACTTAAGTATTGCAGCTTTAATACAAAAAGTATTGGGTGAATTCGCTATTTTGAATATATAAAGTGAGAGGAGCATACAAATAAATTAAGATGTCTTTAACATAGAGAAAAAACACCAATTTAGTCAATGCTTCTGTGTAAGCTCAGACTTAGAACCACATCCATTTATCTGTTAAGAAGCAAGACCAATATTATCTGTTGATATTATCAGGTGTTCAGAAAAACACACACAGTTTTAATTAGTAATTTACAAAAAAGAGTGCTTCAAACGAAAGATCCCAGACTTTAAACCTTGGGAAGCAGCTACAGTATTCAGTGAACGTCATATTTAACAAAAATAATGGGACAGGAAGAAAACAGAAAAAATATATTGAATGTTGTTAACAGACAAGTTCTGCACCACAATATAAGGTTGTCCCAGTGTTAGGTAAATACAATAGTGTCACATGGCAAATTTATGAAATTTAAAAAGTATCTAATAATAAATTAAAATATACACAGTCATATATATTTATTTTGAAATGTTAATTTCCATTGAAATAAGGAAAAAACACAATATTTTTAGAGACCTGTATCTCATAAGTACTAAATGTATGCATGCATTCTCCATCAAATTAAGATAAATCAAAAGAATAGATCCATCTTCTGAGGAGATGAGTGTGAGGGCAAGTGGATTGGTTCTGCCATGTATCTTCAATATTTGTACACACAAAACCTATCAATGGTTGAGTCTAAAATCATCAAACTCAACTAGGATAAAAAACCCTAACATCATAAGTGGAAAATTAGAAGTGGGACTAATGTTATTATCAATCAAATTTTATTTTTCCTAAAACTACTAATTGAAAAATGAATAGGACAAAATTAGTACCTTTTACCTGTCTTGCTATTCACTTAATTCTGAGGGCTACATAAAATGAAGTATTCACATGATCATTCTTGATTTTGTCTCCATCTTACATGAGTGTTTGACTCCAATATATTGCGTAATAATACACTATAAAATATATGAAAAATCACTCTAAAATTATCCAAAGCAATGGAAATGTTCTGAAATATACTCATAACAGCACTAATAAGTTTGATTGTTTGTTTCAGAAAGAAAGATGCTTGAGATAAATTATTAATAGTAACAGTCCCAGCCAGTCCCAGCACACAATCAAGATCTTATTGCCAGAGTTGTTACAAAAATGCATAGCACTTTAAAATCTTAACTAACTGAGAAAACATACTTTTTATAGTTGTCCACTTGTAAAACCATTACACAGCAATTACTAACTACTGTGGTATTACTTGAACAAATCAGTTTCAGGATGAATGTTTTCCTTTAGAAACAATCACTTTGTCTTCCACTTTATTATTATATTTGCCTTCCACAGAACAATATGAAAATTAAATTATTAGTTTATTATTCTGGTTAACATTAGGATAATGATAAAATATTCAACTTCAAAACAGTCTGGTTTAGTTTGTTTTTTAAATTCAAGTTTTTTAACTATTAAAAATCCCCTTTAATAGTTAGGTAAGATGATATGGAATGAATTGAATAAATCCAACTATCAAACTTTTTCTGGTCCAGATAAGTAATTCTTTGCCAAGACACCACGTATAATATACTTATTACTTTGGTATCAGAAAATTATTTTGCTGTCTTCCATCTTATGCATCAGAAGTGACCATGATTTTGTCACAGACTTAAAGAAATAAAGTATTCTGCACAAACATGCCAGCATAATATGAGCCTCAGTTTTACTGAATATGAGATTAAGTTTTACTCTTGATTTTGTGACTTAACTGCCTTAATATGTAATTCTAGCAATGTTGGAAAAAAGCCCAACAAGCCAGAGTCCTTGTACTAAATTCTGCCTTTCCTATTCAATAACTCCAAAGGCACTGGTATTTTTTAAACTGAATTAGTACAGCAATAAATAGGCATTTTCATTTATCATGTTTTCAAGCACCACAGGGCTTGGGGGAAACCATTGCAGAAGCATCTTAACCCTTTCTTAGAATGTCAGGAATATCAGCAGGGACTTACCTCAGCAATGAAAAATCTTATGTTTATATGGTCAGCAACAGAAATGAGTAACACTATACAAATACAGTTCCATTGTTACATTTGAAAGGAGGAAGGAATGTAAGAAAAAGAGCACAAAATAATTTGAGCCAAACACTGGGACTTTCTCTTCCATATATTCTCTGCAGAAGTGTAGCTGAGCATATATAAACATCAAGGTTTCTCATGTGGTATTTTAAAGCATTTCAGGCCAGATTTAATTAGAGTCTTGTATTATTAAAATGTAGCATGTATGAAGAAGGATCATTAAATGCTATCACAAGCAAAACACATCAGCTATTTGATGCTTCCTGAAGTGTATGACTATTTACAAAAATGGGAAATGTGATGTCAGTGATAATGCACATCTTTTCAGGTAGAACTGCTATTCTGAAAAAATGGTAACATAATCCACATTTTGGCTAAATATAGCATGCAATGTAACATATTTTGTCTTTTCTACAGCATGAAATATTTAAAAGAATCTTGATAAACTGTACTGTTGGTGTGCAGAGAGCCATGAAATTTTCAATTGTACTGAATGGCCTTCCAGTGTCCTTTTTCTGACACAGCACTTTTTATTACTGCACAGAAGCTGCCTAGAACAAAAGGTTTCCATTCTTTAATTTAAAAAGAGGGGGAAAAAAACACAAACAAGGAAACCTTGATTCCCTTGGGTACCAAAGTTAATTTGTTTTCATTTTATTTAATGGAAATATGAGAGATACCAACAAGAAAACAGATATGGCATACTTTAAACCCTTTTATAAACTGAAAGATATCTATTATATTATGTTATTAAAAGGAAGTACAAAAACACTGAGGGCCACCTCTCTCCACCTTCACAAGCTGTATCATAATAATGATAACTGCTCTCTCCAGAAGATAAAGAGCTTTTGAATGGAAGCAGTGGAAATGTGCCATTGCTTCTCCATCCTGTTGTCTCTGCCCACCTCTCAAAAAGATTTTCTCACGGTGTACTGGATCAATCACAAAACCAATTGCCTGCACACCTTTTTTTACGATATTACTATGTCTTAAGTTGAACAAGATATCTGAGACTCCCTGTTCCCTTCCTCCAGCAAATAAGAGCTTTAAACTAAGCTAGAGCTTTAATTTGTACAGGAATAGGCAGGATGAGATTAGGAAAGTTGTGTGGTTTGGGGTGGGTTTTTTTTTTTACTGTGGATAATTTTGCAATTTAAACAATACTCTGTGAGGCTCTTCCCCAAGTCTGTATGTCAGGCTGTTTTATTAAAACTATCCCCAAAATGAATAATGGAGGAAAAAAGAAGCAATATTAATAGCTTGTCTCACAAGACTTTGTTTCAAGTGTGTGGAAGTCTGTTGGAGTGTAGGGCTTTCACTACTTCAGGGATTCTTTCAGGACACTGCTCTCACAGGCACTGGCCTGCTCTGAACTCCTTCAAGAATGTCATGTGGACTCTTTTTAGAATCTTGCCCTCTCGTTAAAGTAGAAAGATATGCTAATAGTTCACATTTACATAGTGTTTTACATTCTTAAAAAGCTTTTTAGACATTAACATACTCAGCCTGAAAGCAGTATTACACACACATTTTTCTCTATTTTACAGACTAGTGAACAAATATAAAACAGTTAAGCTTCTGACTTGTGCTACTTATTCTCTTTAGAAGTTGGGAGAAAAATCAGCAGTACTGCAGAGGGAACTCAGATACAAAGAAATGCCTCTGGTGCTGTGGTCTTTTCTTCTCTCTGTCCCTTTGGATTTTTACCTTTTTATAAACTCATAATTTGTGATTTCAGAGCTGCAGTTACTGTACCTTATCTAAGAGCAGCATTATGAGGAAAGCAGTAACCTTGTAAAGTACAGATGATGTAAAGAAGGCCAAGAAATACCCTACTGTAACAGCTGAACTTGCAGAATTGAATTCGTGTCATCTTACAAAGTATTGTTATATGAGAAAAATTTTCTCTAAACATTCTATAGGCTATGTTTACATGAAGGTCAGTAAAAGTTTTTCTGATACAAAAGATAGCACCAGTACACAGGTTTAGTCCTCAAACAATCCGTGCTGCTATATTCTTTCTTATTTCTCCTTAACCTGCAAAATAGGAAACCTCAGGGTAAATCAAGAAATATCCCAGAGGAAAGACAGATTGTTTAATCTGCCACAAACATTCCCATAGTCCACAGGAGTAAGAGAGAGTATCCTTGGAATTGTTGCTTGCCCAATCAAGTAAAGTCTTTTCTGCTCTAGGCTCCTGCAAGGACTTTTTCCTCATTTTTTCCTCCGTAGGAGGGAGGACAAGAGGTATCCCCTGGTCACAGACATTTGCAAGCTGCACTAAAGATGTTATCCTAAAATAACTATATTCTGGCTTTTTTTTCTAATTCCCACTGCAAGTACCACTCTCAACATGTGCTTAATTCTTCACCCTTAAAATCAGCTGAGTTAGCACCAAAATCAAAACAAGTATCAGGTACCTGTACCTCTGTTCATGTATCCCAAGTTAGTTTTCCTCAAAATGTGTCCGTAAAATTCTACTTTTATTTAAAATTTGGTTTTTATTAAAGACTTTGACTGGGATGCTTATGAGTAGTTAGCAAAAAAAAATATTTTGAAATTTGTTCGGAACCCTGTCTGTATCAAACATTTTTTCACCAGTTTCTTTTAAGGAATTTGTCATACCTTGACAAATCAAACAAATAAGCCCCAATGCTGCAGTTTTCTGTTAAAATTATCCTTATTACTTTAACTGTTGGTAATCTCTACTGCAGTTTAACAAGATTTTTGTTGTTGTTGTTGTTGTTTATTTTGTTTGGAAGTAAGGATCTGGAAGATGAATAGATCTTCAAACTCTGTATTTTATTTACAAATCAATTGTAAATTGTGAGAGCTATGTTTAAAAAACCATGGCAAAATGTACCTACTACTGCCATGTAGGAAGTAGTGCATAACAGTTTCTCACTTGTAGAAATGAAAAATACTTATGAAAAATCCCATTACTATAAAAAATAGACCCAAAATGGACCAAAATTCCTCCCTCACTCTAAATGACTTAGAGCTTGATTTCTGATTTTATCTCTATTATAAAGTTCATACTTGCAGGAATATCTGAAAAAGAATGTCTGGTAACTGTACACACCTAATCAATTATTCAAACTGTGAAAATGAAGACAGAGGGAAGTAGAAATTCTAATATTTGACCTATTATATAAAAAATGAAAGCCTAAATTCCACCAGAAAATTATAAAATAAAATACACAAACAATGACACCAGAGGTTTTTTTCCACACACTTTGGATTTTTTTATTATTAAACTTCAGATGATGAATCACCTACACCATGAAGATTTTGAAAGGAGAAAGAATACTTGTAATTACTGTCAAATTCCTATGGAACTG
>JAWWMU010000106.1:54224958-54254154 GCA_035048155.1 Cinnycerthia olivascens | reverse complement strand
TTTTGTTTCAAGAATGTGTCTTTACAAAAAACGCAGCAGCTTCATTGGTTGAAATGAACAGCGCCACCCCACGACATTTTTTTAAACAACATTATTGGGAATTGTTAAGTGTCAGATGCAAAACATAAGAAAAGCCTATAAATACCTGGAAGTATTAATCTGTTAGGAACTTTGTTCCTGTTCTTTCTCCACGGTAGAAAATTTTTATTTGCAAAAATGAAACAAGGAAAAACTGGTTAAAAAGTCAAGGAACTGCAGGAATTTATGAAATAAGGATACTAAAAATCAATATATCTGATAATGACAGGTTAAAACTGAAAAGACAATTTTAAAACATCTACAAAACTACCAGAAGCAACAAGAAAGCAATGAAGTAGGAAGATAACTGCATAAGGATGCACTATGGACTAGCTTATGACAAAAAGTGCTATTTTAAGGAACAATTCAGAACACTTAAGGAGAAAAAGGAAGATTAATTATTAAGGGATATCTGTTTTCTGATTGTATGCCTCTGACTTCAGAACAAAAGTTGCAACAGTTTTAATTGGATATTTTAAGCCCATACAAGCTTCTAACACTGATTAATTTAGATTGATTTTAGCTTAGGCAACATACCAAGGATGCAGTGTCTAACCTTATTTAACCAGTGGTCAAGCCTTCTTAAATAACTTTATGCAGGACTTGAATACTAATTTAACAATTATTTTTGCTTATTTTAAATCTCAGAAACCTCTTTTTATATTTAAACTTTTATCATTCCACCATAATGATTGCTAATGATGCATTTAAGCTGCATTTTTGGTCAGAAATGTGACTTGCAGAAACAATAAGTTCTTACTGAATAAATTTTCTGCTGTGTACATGATTCATATGCATCGCCTTTATGGGGCAAGTAAGATTTTACCACTTAAAACACAGTAAATGAAGGCAAGAAAGAGGTAGAGAAGGTAAGAAGGTAAGAATATGTTTTTTCACAAGCTTCACCGTAAAACCAGTAAATCATTCCAAATGAACCTATAATTTTGTTATCTCATATAACTACCCATCATTAATGAAGATAAAGTGAATTACACAGGTATCTGCACGTAATTATGTTGTATTAGCCAAAAGGAACTTTTGAATTCAGCTATCAGATTCTATTCCTATTATGCACATTTAGTATCAACAATATACAGGAATGGAAAAGTGCTTTGTCATTGTTTTAGCCGTGTTTCAGAAAAAAAGTTTGTTAGAAGTAGAAATTGCAAGGAAAAAAAACCCAAACAAAATTAATTTAATTTTTTTCCAGGAAATACTTTTGAAGTGGTTTGTTTCAGAGCTTTGCCATGACAGTCCATCAAGCAGAGTCCTTTAGCAAACTTGAGTCCTTGAACTTATATGCAGTCAATGAAGATTGGGAAGAGTCCTAGAGGATAATCTAATTACCTTTCAATATAAGGCAGCTGATTGGCAGTAAGAGATGAAAATAAGAGTCAAATCCCTCCAGGAATAAACTGCAAAGGCCTGATGTTTTATTAGAGTATCATAATCACACTGATAGGTGAAAGGCGAGTACACAAAAGAGACATTTATTAGACAGTATAAGGGAAGTTAAAATCTAATCTATTAACATACCAAGTGACCATCAAGGACAAGTTTGATTTAAGAATCTGCTTTGTGATTTGCAAAAATGTCCCATCACTACAGTCCTGTGCCCAAGAACCGCTGTGGAGTGTAACTCTACTCCACAGAAAAGGCTTCTGCCATCCAGGTAGCACTCCAATGCTACTCCTGCTATCTGGGATAATAAGTAACGAGGTTTGTTTTAAATGAAACTGTTCATTGGCAGCCAAGGAACAGAAATAATTTGCATAGACTAATGGTCACGGCACTGCACAAAACTTTCTGTTCTGTAACAATCTGTCATGTATCTGTGAGAAGGATGCCCTAAAAATACTACACCTTGTTCTAATAAACAACTTCAATATTTAACTTGCCATGTCAAAGTGCAGTGTAACATAAAGCAATAATGCTAAAATTTTCATGTGAATATTAATTTACTGAAAAGTCTGATGAAACTGATTATTAATATGATGATAAAAGAATTACATTGTTGCTAGGTATTGCTACCCACGTGATTTGTTCTTCTGTCCATAAAAATATTTCTCATTAGCCAGTACACTCCAATTCTTGAACTTAACATACCAACCCTAATAAGCTGGGCTTTATTTTTTTAGTGTACAAGATGAAGTTCCAAATATAGATACGACACTACCTAGAAAAGACAATATATTGAGTCAGAGTATTCATTTCTACCTTTCTTACAGGGTTGCTGGATGCCCAAATGGCTTTAGTGTGCACTAAGTGACACTTAAAAAATGCTGGTAATATAACTATTAAAACTAACAGAAGTTATACCTACCAGTGTTATTTAAGATCTGCAATTGCTTGGTCAGGAACTTGAATTGCTATTTGATCACAAGTGCATCAGAGACATCCATTAACTCGCATTATGTAATGCTATTGCAAAGTATTTGCCATTTATTGGTGTGTTAACTTCCTTGAAAATCCTGCTTAATTCTCACCTGATCTCATCTCTTTGATCAAATTCTCATCAACACTCATAAAAAAATTTTCTTGTGGCAACTCTGATTTACTTGAGGAATATCCTTGTCCAAAGAACCTCCTGGAAATGTGGAGACTTGACGCTCAAGAGCATCTCACTCTGAGCTTTTCAATTTAAGTTCAATTACCTTTTACCATACATTTTTTGTTTAGCAAAAGAATGACAAGTAACATTCTAAGGTCAAATTCATTTGCTTCTGCTTTTCTGCGATCTCCAGATATGCTGAATGCCTCTTAAAATTGCAGCTCCCAGTTTTTTGCTGATCATTATATTTTAAAGAATTTATTCTATTGCTTGGTGTAGCAGTCCAGATTTTGGATGCCTTAAGAAAAGTCTGTTATGCCTACTGTTGAAAACTAACCTTAATTGTTACCTCAGAAGTATTCACCTTTATTCTAATGAGTTAGATATTATCTATTCTGCAATGTTCTTCATACATAAAGGTACACAACTGACAGATGGCTGGGCAAATTAAGAATATTTAAAACAAAATCTTTTAAAGAACAGCTAAGTGTTTCTTTAATTGCTGCCATGCGTAACCCTTTGACAAAGAAGAAAGTTATTTTACTGGCACCAAAAAATAAAACTGAAGGTTTTGACAAAAAAAATTCATCTAGACTGACATATTAATTTAGAGAAGACTATCAATGTCAGTGTGCAACTAGGGAAGTGTCATAAAAGGGTTTGGAATTATATGGAAATCAAAGCAGTAAATAACTACTAATATAACCTCAATCTTGCTTCTCGGACTAGTTTCTGGTTATATAATCATAGAACAGCAGTCAATTCTGCCCTAAATGATGAGGTGAAACAATAACCGGAAAATCCTTTTTTTGACTGGGTTACACAGCCAGCTTACATAATGATTGTTCTTTAATCAACAGATATTACTGAAGTAGAAGTTAATTATCATAACTATCTTCTGTGTGCACAAGTACTGAGGACTGGCTACATTCAAGTTGTATTGTAATAATTTTGTATTATACCTTGTGGTTATAAAAATAGTTTTATCTGTCATTACAGTAGAGAATAGCACAAGAAGAAACAATGGAAAGATGCCAGGAGATACAGTGTACCTCCCCCAGTCAGGGACTAATTAATTCATGTAAGCAGTGTCTATAAATATGCAGCAACTACATGAAACAGTTGATTTCCTTTAATGATGCTTCATTTTTCTAAATGTTTATTACAAACTAATAGCAATCTGGAAAGCTGACTGGCTCATACCAATGTCATATTTACAGTAAAGTTGCTTCATATGAGACAAGGATCACATTTGTAGCAAAGCCATTTCATACGGAGCATAAATTGCAATACTCAGTACAGATTTGCAAGGTAAAAAGGCTACCTGATCTGTAGAACAATGCTGATCATTAAACAAAACAAAAACACAAAACCAAAGTACTTTATGCAAACAATATAATAATAAAAGGTTTTGTTGCTATTTCTACTTCTCACAGATAAAACAGAGGAAGAAGACATTTATTACAGTATATTTACCCAAAGTCCAAGTGAGACTGTAAGTGAAAAATGTCTTGAATTAAGGATCTCCAGCTCAGCCAATGCAATTACTCTTCCTTCAGCAATAGTTCACTGACAGTTTTTGAAGTAATTTGACTTTAGTTTTATACTTCTAAAGTATTTTTAGCACTTCACCAATTACTTTTTTAACTGTTATTTGGTAAAATGAAATCTGGCATTTTTGTTTAATACACTAAGATAGCATATTTTCTCTGTCTGACCTTTTCTTTCATAAAGAATGAACTGTTCTAGAAACTAACTTATTTGTCTGGGGCATTCATACTTAGGAATTTGTACTGCTTGCCAAAGGTCAGATCTGATGATCTCTCTTCACTCGAATGCTGCCCTCTTTCTGTGTAAATATTATGCTGTACTCCCTGAAGAAATCTTTCAGGTCATGTTTACTGATGGTGTTTGTTTCAAGCAAACATCAATCTGACAATGATTAGAATTTTTCAAGATCTTTAATTCCATCTTAGAGGAGCTGAAATCTAGCTTAAAGCTCAATAGACTTGGTATAAGTAAGTCAGCTGATCTTCTTCCTACCAGAGAAAACTTTGCACTTCTCCTAGGTACCATGATATCCCTCTTCAGATTCTTTGCATAGAGAACAAAGGCTTTCTTCAAAGATAAACTGTTCATTTGAATCCATAAAAACACAGATTCTATGTGAAGAAATTACAGACTCAGAGGGACTGACTGGAACATTTTCTTCTATTGATATTTCTATAGGACAGCAGATTCTTTAAATGTAAGTACAAAACTATAAAGTGAATGAGCATTTGTTAGCAAAATAGCAAGAACCTTGAATATTCAAATTATTTTAACTCTTATGTGCTTCATCATAGAGCACAGTAACAGAATTCAAAAAACTGCATTTCTATATATTAGACTATTTAGACCATTCTTATGTGATCAGTCCAAGTGATTTCCAGACACTATTTTGGCTACAAGCAAGATTCTGCCTCAGATAAGCTCGTAACAGTGTTTAGGGAGGGATGGACATTTGCAGTGCAAGAAATATTTATATATTATGTGTTCAGTCTCTTTCACACTTGTGTTATACTTCTCCTGATATCTTTCATTTCTAATTCAAAATAAACAAGAGCAAACCCAAGAAATGTTGAGAGAGATATTTCCTCCTACTGTTTTAGCCATATTTTGTTCTTCATATGAAAGGACTATTTCTGCATGTAAATCTAGGAATTCCTTAACCAAATACTCCACACATCTGAGAAATAAAAAAAATAAATAAAAAAATAAGTTTCCTTTTCCTGATAAATGTATGATTTACTATTACCAGTTTATGAGTTACTTACCTTCCTATTTCTGCAGTTTAATTTCTTTTCCTTTCACAGTGAATTAAATATTTATGGAGACAGAAAAACATAGAGACTAGTAGTCCAGAAATTCAGCGGGACTGAGGGCAATGTAAAGACTATATTATTTGCAAATGAACAAAGAACAATTTAGAATGGGAAGTCATCAACGACAAATGTTCCTCTTATGCCAGAGCTTTGCACTGGTTGTGCTGTTTGTGTGGATATGTGCATGTGGACTGACATAAAGTTTAGGACTGCTGGTATTAAACATACTCTTTCTGTATGCATACTTATAATGTATGCATAAAGGCATTGTGCTCATAATTACTCTTGTACATATCTGGAGAGTACATTATATGAAGTAGATGAATTTAGACCTGAATTGGTATAAACCTTATTTGTGACTTCGTGAAAGTATTATCAGTACAACAGTGCCATATTAAGCACCAGCATGCATGTTGCTATAACCTAGAAAAGTTCTTAGCTGTGTATGAGCAATCTCAGAGGAACCAAATACATCCCATTCATGTCTGTGTGCCCAAATGTATTCTGAATGGGAAATATTTACCCAAGCACAGCAAATGTATTGTTTTCTTGAATATAGACTTTGCTCAATATACCTTCAGGAAACTCTGTACCAAACTCAGTCATGCCTTAAAACTTGAGAAGCGAAATGAAGTTGCATATATTATTTTCAGAATCAAGGAGACTACAAAACATAGAAACTTCAAAGTCTAATTAGATGAGCTTCAAATTCCCTATTTGAGACTTAAAAAAAAGAAATGGCCACTTCCTGGAATGGAGAGATACTAAGTTGAATTATTCTGCTTGAATAGCTTTATAGCCTTCATCACCTTCATTTTGATTAGCAGAATATTAATTCTAATAACATTTTAGTCTAGGAAAACAGATTCATGTTTTACTTTTTTTATAGGCCTGACCTTGTTTATAGTCCATGGTTTTTTTCAGTTTAACCTTGTTGTTCTGAATAGCAGTAAAACAAATTCTGTTCTTTTAACAGAAAAAATGAGTTGCTAATGTTAACGCTATTTTCCTGTCAATGAAAAGGTATTATTAACATCAATCTTGTCTCCTCAGAAAATCTTATTAACCAGTATTCTAACTTATACTGAGATAAATTGCTCCCTTTTACTGTCTGAATCCTGAAATATTAATGAAGGGCATAATACATAAGTAATTTTTTATCATAGTGAGTGATAATACTGCTGTGGTGTTCCAGCTGATCTTCTCACCAAAAGAGATCTTCTCACCAAAACAGCTAGCATCACTCCGTACTGAATTTTTCAATCTATAATTCAGTGGAAAATGTCAATTTGGTTAGCCAGAAAGCAAAAATACAATAGAAGTACAGAATAATGTCAGATCACAAATTGTCAGAAACAACAATAACCACTACTGCCACCAAAGTAATTACAGAAGATCATTTTCAGCAGGTCTTTTGACCCCAGTATAGAATTTAAGCAACTTACTATGATGTAATATAATATATACTGATATAATTGCAATTACAGACATCATTTGTGTATTATAAAGGTGGCAAACCCAAGAGTTTCCTTAAATGATCCAATTGTTCAAAGAGAGATGAGTGATTTACCTTCAATATGTCAACACAGCACAAGCAAGAAGACAAAGGTCATGTACACACCAGCTTGTGTTGATACTTGTGTGGACTTTCTGCCTGTCTCATCAGCCACTACTCATGAGTGGCTAGCCACAGCTAGACTGATGAAAAGTAGAGGTGCTGCAGGGGTGCCATCGGAGGATAAGGAAACTGACATAAATCTGACTGGGGTCAGATTTCCAAAGCAAACACCATTCTGTGAGGTATTTCTTGTACAAGTCTCAAACTGTGCTAAATAATGATAAAAATAACACTGCTTGCTTATAATCACAGCAAAGAAATTCTAGCAGTCCAAAAAGTCTGTTCATGGCCTATAAAGCCCTTAAGGCCCAGATGGACCCTTGCTCGGAAAATTTAAGTGGAGTTTAAGCTTTACTTGCTTGTAAAGGTATCTTCTCTGTCTCTGTTTTACCAGGCTTCCTGCCTAATCTTAGGCCTGGGTCACCCTTTCTGGATGTGTCAGGTTACACTGAAGAGGTAGGAGGATGGCTCCCCCATGACATCCCTCTCTGCACCTCAGAATGACAAAATGAAACACACCCTTCCACTTAAATAACCAAATGTGAGCCTACACATATGGCTTCTTTACCAGATCCTTCTTTACCATGGTGTCCTTGCCAGACAGTCCCAGTCCTAAGGCAAAACTGCACCACTGCCCTCCCTGGTAAAGGGGATGCAAAGCAGAAGGGAAGAACAAGTTTTCAGGAATTCCATTCTCTCTGCCACAGCCATCTTTTTCTGTGCACCTTCCCTTACAGCAGTGCACCTTTCCTTACAGCAGTAATGGGGGGAAGCAGAAGCTGAAGCAAGATCTGTAGTCCTCTAACACATAAACAAAAGACATATTAACACAAAACAAAACAAAAAAAAGGACACATAAACAAAGAGCTTGTTTCTGAAGCTATTTCCCCTCAGGGTCATAAGCAACACAGAGAAAATGCTTCAGGCAGTGTCTAGACCTACTTGCAGGGATACACTGGAGACCTGATAGTCTAATTCTCCAGGCAGGCTGCTAAAAAATACTCATGTTTTCAACTGAGCCTGCACATATAGGATTTTTTTCATGGATAAGTAGGCTGTTCAGAATGGATCAAGATGGCTCAGCATCTACTCAGGCTTCAGATCTGAGAAAAGCTTCTGCACTCAGTAACAAACATATATTCTGAGATCCTCATGGTGCCGTCTCTGCAGACTCAAGCTGGGGCTGGGCATGAAAACATCACAAGTGTTTTCCTAAAGGCCAGTCCCATTAGTATGCTACTGCAGGCACTGTTTTACTTACATCTTAAACCAGCCTGCTAGTAGTGGTCTTAACTCAGCACTCTTTTCTTAGCTAGTAGAGAAAAATCATTCTTTGAGTGCTGAAGCTTGCAATTGAATACCTGTTCCTAGCCAATATGCCATGTAGAATTTGGGTTGATTTTCCCACAGAATCAGCATTTTGCTTGCAGTGAGCCTTCAGTGAAGGAGAAAACAGGATTTTTGACTGTGAACACAACCCTGACCACTCATCAACATTCTTAAGACTCTTATGTCTCAGAAAATGGGTACAAACAGAGGGACATACTTCCAGACACATTCAGTATAAGGTATTTATTTGCATGACACCATGCAGGCCACTGAACAAGGAAAATATTATTAGTCTTTATTCAAGTGCTTGAGTAGATACATATTCATCTCTATAATGAGACTGAATATAATGGGAATGCTTCTGCCATGGGATGCTTCATATTGCAAATTGAAATGCACTGCTTTAAGTAATGTTTCTAATTTTTTAAACCACTATATTACATTCTCTGACGTAAAGAAACTATATGATGTTACACACTATTAGTTTATGTTCCTAAATTACACTTCATTAGCAGTTTACTTCTTTAATTAAAAATGTATTTCACTGCTTTAGTTTTGTTCATTTTATGAATTTTCCTTCAGGTGAAGATGTAAATTAGATTTTACCTCCTCAAATTGTATAGGAAGACAGATTTCCAATTTAAAAACCCTCTAATTACAAACTATTAAATTTTGATATTTGAGTACTTAATTATAAAACATATTTTCTGATTCCCCTAAGAACCACACTGAAACAAATTCATAAGTAGAACTTGATTGGAAATGTAATATGATTAATAGAAAGACTAGAGATTAAATATGAAGTGGAGATGTGACTGCTGCCACAGTTACATGATCGTGAAAGAAAGTTTAGTGCTTTAAGCAAGAAAGAACTTAATCCTCTAAAGCAAAAAATCATCTAAAGGTGAGCAGAGCCAGAGATAGCTTTTCACCTGGTAGTTCAACAAAACAAATCTGCTGAATCTAATAATGTTTTGCAAAAAAGAATGTGATGATTATGCTCATTGGTAGATAGTGATCATAGTGGACCAAGGCAGAACCCTTAAGTTCATTAATTAAATCTCCTTTAGGAGAATAAGAACTATCTATTCTATTGTTAAAAAATATTTAAGTATTCTTTCTAAATATTCTAACCATCTTTACATGTAAGCAGTTCTAAATTGATACAACTTGAGTATATTTTCTAAGACTGAAAATGAAAATATCTGCATAGACCCGGGAATTGATTTGACATCTGTAGCCACCAAAAAAAAAAAAAAAAAAAAAAAAGCAAAGCATTTCACAAGAAATTAAGGGAGTAAAATTAGCCTTCCATTTTTGGCAACAGGAATGCTAAATGTGATAATAGTTTAATGATGTTAATCTATCTCCCAGGATACTTAATTCACAAAAATTACCATACAAATTATTCTCTATGGGTTTGTAATAGAATGGAAAAAGTGAAGAAGGTTAACCATAATGTAGAGAATAAAACTATGGAATGACACACATGTGGTACTTGAAAGGTCTTCACAGACTTTCCCGAGATGGAAACACACTAAACTGCTAAATCTATGTCAGGACATCTTGCCGTGGTCTCATACTACTGTTACCTTTGTCTTGAAGGGTTTGTTCTGCATCACACACTCTTTTCTTGGCCACCCAAATTTCCTTGGCAAGAGCTATCTGCTGGTCAGGGCTTTCACACTGGGGATTAGCAGAAGCAAGGAGATGGTACATGGAAAGATATTAGACTATTTTTCAACTATTACCAGAAACATACAAATAAAGATTAATATGTTATTTGTTCAACACATATACTCTTGTCTTCATATGTTTTCTTCCCTTTCATCACCCTTCATTTGATTTCTTTAGCTGAAATCATAAATCATAGATCATCTCTCTCCTGTTCATCCAAGTATTTTGTTAACAATTTAATGAAAGTCTTAGTTGTCATACCCAACCAAACTTATAATGCATCCTATTTTAAAACATTCAGACAGAGCTCTTCCACTGTATGCTTCTGACTCTAACATTTCAAACAGCCTATGGGCTGTCACCAGATGATCTTCCCCTAGAAGAGTACGTCTTATCACAAAACTGCTTCTGGGAAATGGACAGCCTATTTCCTGACATAAGTGGAATAGTCACTATTACTATAGGCTTCACAAACAGTGCTTTCATGGACAGTGTCTGACATCAGGATTGTTACTTGAAGCATTTAATCAGGCATTAATTGCATTGAGCCAGCCCTCTTATATAATTTTCTGGTAATCTCTTCATGAGAAATATATTTACTGGCGTTATTTCCATACTGAAAAAGGTTAAAGTGAGTTCCACTCATAGAGTACGTACTGTTGTAATTTTATGTGTGGGTATTTTTTCTTACAATTTAAAAAAAATTGTCACAGTTTCTTTAGATAGTAAAATGACCAAAAGTTTTGCAATTCTTTGCTAGAAATAGATTATTAATAGATTACTTTTTCTTCATAAACTCATGCACCAGGCTCAGACAAGGTTTGGAAGAAATTGCTAATGTGTACTACTTGTCTCATGTATGTCTTTCACACTACGAGTTCCATTATGAGGAATAACAAAATGAAGCAAAACAACTAAGGTACTAAGTAATCCACTGATTTGATATTAGTTTTCATAGGATGTTATTTAAGTGTTACCTCAGTGAAGTTCAGAGTTTCTTGCTCTTGAAAGTCATTACTAGAGACAGATGGTCTTGGGAGTGGCATGCAGTGACAGTGTTCACTCAGACAAACCATGTACTACAAGTATACCTTAACCATGCAAAAGAAGAATGCTATTTCACACCAATTCTAATCCAGAGTATTAATTATACTAAGTACAACTGTAATTATTACAAAGTAGTGATCCATCTTCTCATAACTGTTTAATTAATTTGTGCAGACAAAAAAAGTTCTGTTGCACTGGTCTTCTTTTGAAAGAAGATTACACTATGTCAACTCTATTTAAATGTGTACACGTGTCTGGAGAGACATCTGTTATTACAACAAAAGTGCTGCTGTAGGCCTAAATGCAGAATTTGTAATACAAAAAAAAAAGTGCTACTAAAACATTGGAAAGGCCAGATCAAATTCTATTGTCTCTTTTTAAACCTCTGTCCCATATTGTGTTATTTAGAAAGGCTGTCAGACTAACCAACACTCTGTTCATGGTGTCATCCCAGTGGAGAGACCAGGCAACCCCAGGGAAATGCTGAATTACAGCACAATAATCAGAAATGGTCCAGACACACTGGTAAATCACCTGGCCTAGGGACAAAAACTGCGCGAAGAAGGGCAGTTTTTTATGGATCTAGAGGCATCTTGTTATCTGTGGTATAGATATGCTATTTCCAGCCCTCTTAACTGTTTCACATTCTGCTTGGAGTTAATGACCAAGGGATATGGGCCAGTTCTAGTTTGAGAGTTAGAATTCAGAGCAAAAAGGAATTACTGAAAAGCAGGCAGAGATGATAACAGAAAGGTCCCTGCACATGAAGTGTTTTGTCTTGCTTCTGCTTTAGCTACTTTGTCTTCAAAGTTCACCAGATTTTTCCCACATGGGCAATTAAAACAGAAACATAAAGTATGAGGACTCCATCAGAGTTTAAGACACAGACATTTTCTCAGGAAAACACGGTATTTCATAAACATACACAATAAAATGTACAAATAATTAATAAGAAAAATCTCTTCATTTTGCTAAATCTTGATTCTAATAATGGCATCCTTGCACTGATAAACAGAATGATTTTTTTAATGCTGAAGTTGTATTTAAATCCATATACTATCTGTATAGCCATACTGTGCAGATGGTGACATTATTTTGAATAAAGAAGAAAAATGAAGAGACAGGAAAGCCTCAAACACAATTAAAAGTTTGGGAAAAAAGTATAATTATCCATACAATACACTTATAAAAGTTATAAGTTTGCAGTACATAGTGTACTGCAAAGAATGTGTTTAATCTTAAAGATCCTGCAGTGGTTTTAATCAAAATACATCCATCATTTTTTCGGCCAATGAATTCTTCGTACTCAGTAGAATAATTGTTTTATGAAGAAATAATTTGCCTCTCTGAAACTTATCTTTAAGGTGAAATAAATTGAAAAGATATCCAAAGGTACCTTTAGAAGAAGGAACTCTTTCTATTTGCTACCTTAATTCCTGCAGTCAGAATTTTCTGATGATGTTTTTATTTTTCCAGATAATTTGCTTAGATTATTAATTATATAGGACCTTCAGGAAAGAGATTTCTAAACTGGACATGCATCTAATCACCTCTATGTGCTGGCTATGCTTGAAAAGGCTTAATCTTTTCAAGTCTATTCCAAGAATGAACTCATTGATAACATCAGATAACTGTGCTTCTGCTATTGAAGGTTAAGACAGAACCATACAGGCAATTTCTTCCTCATTTTCATCTATGTTCTTTATTGACACTGAGTAATTCAACATAATAAAATGTTACAAAGGATCAACCACCCATGTGGTAGCTTTGCCCTAGTGATGGTTACCAGACAATGCAAATCTAAAATAACAAAAGATCAACTAAATCATCTACAACTCTAGAGCTACATATCTATGTATTCAAAAATGTAAGAAGACACTAGACAGCTATCTAAAATTGAAGAATAGGCGTTGCAATTAAAAAAATAATTCCTATTTTAAAAACAAAGGAAAAACATTGGTTGGAATAGACTTTAAAGGTCATCTAGCTTCAACCCCTTTCCATGGGCCTAGACACATTTCCCTAGACCAGATTGCTCAAACTGTCACCCAAACCAGTCCTGAACACTTGAATCACTTCATGATTCTATGAATCTGTGAACTCTTCATATAATTAGGGTCTTCTTGCACTCAAAATGACTTTTAAAAATTGACTTTTTATTTCAGCCCGTGTAAATGAGAATAAATTCAGACAAGATGCTACTTAACAAGAAATTAATCCAAGCATTTTTCTAAAACTTTGTATCATAGCACGTATCCTGATACTCATGATATTTTTTCAAATGATACATATAGAATGCCAGAGAAAGAAAAAGATTTTTAAGTAGTCATGAAAAAAAATAAAAATTTTTATTTTATCATTTACACAATAGGAAACAACTTCTAATGACTTTAGATGATTATTCTGTCAGTATGCACACTGCCTCCATCTTCATAAATATATTCCATGCAAGATCCAGAGGATATATTTTCATCAATTAACTGGAGAGATTTTTGAGGAACCTATAAAAACAGCTTTCTTTTTAGCAGCCACCTACATACCATTCTTCATTGCAAAGAAGAGTAGAAGTAGTATGAGGACATCTTTTTTTAATAAAAGTTAGAGAATGTTTTCCCCATAGATCTTGCCTGACACTTGAATGAGAACAAGGGAAAATATATTTCTACAGACAAGAAATATTTTCTCAGGAAGCAATCCCTAAATATTATTCCTTTTTTCATATGGTGAAAAAAAATAACACAGTGAATGACATAAAATTTATCTTAAAAGCTGATTATTTTGTAGTCCTTCCCTCCAAGTCTAACTTTCCACCTTTTTTTGGATTCCAAAGGAATGCTTTGCCTCCTGTGAGAAGAAAATTCAGTTACCAGGTCACTGAATTGTAACTTTTGGTCTGCATTCAGTCACCAGGAGACCTGAATGTTACAAGGAAGACAGGTGAAAGTCTACTGGCTGAGTAATGACACGAAGGACACGGCTCCTGAGCTTTGGTACTGATGTCAGCTCATCACATACTCATGGGCAGAACAACTACCTGCCTTATCTTTGCCTTCCCTCTGCAAAATAAGACTGCTCTAATACTCATACTAATACTCATTACATGCCCATAGAGAATGTTGAGGGCAAGTGCAAATAAATGCTATATGCTCAGAAAGAAAATTTGTATTAAACAAATGCCCATGCAACTGGTTTGGGTTATGTTTACATAAAGCATTTTAGTAATTCCTAATTCACAAATAAGCACATCTTTAAAGGTTCAATAAGGTCTGGGCCTGTGCAGGAATGGACTTATGCTCTTGGAAGTGAAAAGGGAAAAGCCACTTCATGTAGAAAATGTATTTATAGATACCTAAAGGAGCGAACTTCTTTAGAATTGCATAGTCTAAGAGTTTTAGAAAAACAAGATCAATGCCTGCACTTCTGAGGATAGTTATCTTAATTTACAGCAAGTATTCACAGAACGACACTTCCAACAAGCAACATTCTTTAAAAAAGAAAGAAAGAAAAAGTGACCTATCGTTTTGCGTTTCCAAGATACTGAAGTTCAGCTGAGCACATCTTACTTGGCAAATGCAACCCACCACTAGACTTGACAAGAAATTAATGCCAGAGGATTACTTTTCTGTGAAGTGGTCCTACTGGTTGGAACCGTGGTTCTGTGGCAGCATTCTTTCCTCTTTAAGTTGATGTATGATTCTGCTGCAGAAGAGGTTAGTTCTCCCACTCGGCTGAGCAGACACTATGATTCGCAGGGCCAACATCACTCTAAATGAACTCTGATCCAGCAGTGCTACTGGCAGATCTTACAGCATATATTTGTCTCTTATCCATGTGATTTGTGCTATAATGTAAATGAATTAAAAAAGTAGAACTTCTCCTCAGTCAGAAACACTTAAGCTAGCTCTGAGCAGCATTTTAAGAAATGGAAGTCTGCTCTGACTTGTCTCTTTAGTATGAGAAGCAATTTTACAAAACAAAATAAGCCTGTAGATTTTGGAAAAAAACCCCAAACAATCAAGAAGAGAAAGCATTGAAGGTAATGACATTAATACAGACTATGTTGTCTTCTAGCCTCATGAATTTAGTCCAAAAACACTGAGAACAGTTATTTTCATTTCATCTTAAATAACCAAGTTCCAAAAACAAACAGAAGCTTAGAACAAAAAAAATTATAGGGGTGTCAATCATTCACCTTATCAACATTCCAAAAATTGCCTGTCTCGATGAAAGCCTCTCCCCATCCTTGCTCTGAAAATAGTATGCTTTATTCAAAACTGTAATTACTGAAAACTACTGTCAAAATTTCTGATCTCATTAATAAAAAAAATTGAAACTGAATTAATTTTAGTATTTCCAGTGAAAACATTGGAGATTTAGGACAGTATATCTGACAGCAGAATATAAATTGATCTGTATTATGCAATTATTGAACAGACAATTGAAAGCTCAAAAACAAAATTTTAAGTGCATATATTTTACCAAATCACTGTAAACTACAAAATAATTTTTGCAGTCTAAGTCAGATGCACAGTCAACATTCTTATGACATTTTCTCCTCTAAATAGTTTTTAAACCATAAATAGTGACCATAACTGTCGTTATGCTAGTTCTGTGTGACCATTACACCAACGTACTCACACTGATACCTTATATCAATGAAACTGAAGTTGTATTGTGCCTCAATACTTTGTATCACTTATATGTCAGTATTTTTTGTAAACCAAATAGGTAAAATTGTCTCCTTACTGTGCTTGAAAGTGTGAAATCAAAGCATTTGTTAGGACTGTGGGGTGGAAATAAATGGATAACAGAAGACTGAGTGGAGAAGTTAAGACGTTGCTTAACATACACTTCTTTTCCATGAAACCTAGTGGGTAACAAAGAGAGATCACATGAAAAACCTGAGAACTTCATGAACTTCATTGTAAATTTTATGGTGCTGAGCCCCTGTTTGCTTCTTATTAGTCAAGGAAGCCTGGAGTGTGAGTTGCCAACTGACTACAATTAATGCTAAAGTTTCACAAATCATGAGCTGTTATCAAAATGAGCAGGAACTCAGTATTGAGCCAACAACCAGCCTCAGATAAAAATCATTCATTGGAAAGATAAAGATTTATTTTATGCTTCATAATCTTGTTTAAGCTGCAAAAGGGAATGAAGCTGAGAGTTAGGGACTCATTCTGCTGCTCACTAAAAAAGTCCTAAAAGGATTTTAGCACCTGATCAAAAAAGAAAAGGAAGTAGAGCGGCAGAGGTTGGAATCTGAGTATTTGACAAACCACTGCAATGACATACCTTATCTCTGCTTTCCAGCTTGGTGCTCTGTGTCAACAGGAACCCCAGCAGAATAATTCTGGTCATAAAGATGAGCTCTCAGATGAGGACACTGAAAAATGCAGCAGAACACTGGCTTCTTTTGCTCTTTTCTGACTGTATGATTTAGGATTGTGAGTGTTTAGGCTCACAGGCTCAACTTCTCAACACAGTTGGAAATCAATCCAAAATAATTTGTGTAGAAAGGTTAAATGCTGAGGGGAAAAAAGTCCCATGTTTTCTAAAACAGGCCTTCCCTTCGGATACAGTTATTTGCCTCCATTTTAAAATATTCAGCCAATAGACTAAAGGCTTTGTCTATCATGATGGGATACTCTAGGGAGTATCTGAAAGGAAGAAGTATCTCAGTTCAGGAATTTGATATATTTAATCCCAAGAGAGCTGTTATTGTATTTAGTGGGTTGAGATCAAAAGCAATAAAAAGAAGTTTTCACTGTTATTGGTCTGCTTCCAGGCACCTATTTCATACCCTTCTGAAATCCTTACCAGTAAGAATGGCAGCTCAAAGTCTCCCAAGCTGGCACCAACCTCTAGATGTCCTTTCCAGCAGAGGAAAAAAGAAAATGCAATTTAATTTGTTTAAATAACCTGTCATCCTCCCATATAGTTAACAGGTAACTGAATAATAATAGCCACACAACAATATGCTTATCTCCAAAACTTATGCTTAGAATTAACAGAACGTGCAATAATTCAGGCTGAAGGGGATTTAATTACCAAGGGATGGGAAAAGTAAATTACATTCATATAGCCTAACAAATTAAACTAGATTTCAGTGATTTTGAACAGCTGGAACTGAGGGGGCCCTTTAAAATCTCAAAGTCCTTAGATAAAAAAAAAAAAACTAAAGGAGAAAAAATTGTGACAACCCCTTTGCTGCAGTTCAATGGCAAACAGGGTTTTAGCACTGTAGTATCACACTGTAGCTCTTAAAAACACCTGAACATATCTGTATCAAAGAAAGCAAAAGTTTATCTAAACTGCAAATTTGACAATATATTAGCTATTACAACTACAGCATCCACTTGGGGCATCTTCTGCATTGTCAAGCATTGATTCCCCTTACCCTTTGCCTTCAGTACACCATAAAAATGAGCCTTGCCAAGTCTTCAAATACTTCTTAGACAGACTTGATACTAGCTATTTTTAAGAAATAAGACGTACATAACTATTTTTTAAACCATATATGATGTATTAGACAGGCTAACTATGTCACGAGGGGCTTTTTTGTTAGTTTTAAGAATAAATAAAGCAGAAATTTTTACATAAATGAATACCTGCAGTTTTTCTATGAAATTAAATACGTCAAAGTTTTCAAAGAGGCCAAAATTCAGCATCTGAAATAACTTTCAGACAGACAGATTAATTGCATTTCCAGAGATGCCAAAAATATAGAAAAATGCATAATAAAATTCACTGAAGTGGTTATCAAACTTCAACTGAAATATCTCCCTAGATCTCCTCCTCATGCTGTAACTCAGAGACTGTTAAAGTGCAAGCTTGCAATATAATATGTAAAGGAAGAAAAAATATTTCCAGAGTTAAGGGCTATGTCAGATCACCATCGATTGCTCAGTAGGCATGTCATTTTCCTGCTACAGTTTAAACAGAAGTAAAAAGAGTAGAGCCAAAACTTCACTGACACTTAGCCAAAAACCTTACCATTTAATTATTTTAGGGGAGGCCATTCTGCATGCCCTCAGTCTGAATGCGTTACAGTTAGTAATGTGCAAGTTAGTAATCTCTAAGCTGACCCCTTAGAGATTTATGGATTTGCAACAGACTCACCACACGAGATTGTAATTCTGTCACAAGATGCCCTTCTTGGGTTGTCCAGAGCATCTACTTCAGTTTAATCACTTCTGAACCCCATCAGTTTTGGAGTGATTGACCAGAAATTGATTTTAAGCTCTAGTAGTATTCCTACTACTTGGCGAAACTTTTATGTTGGGTACCACTGAGATTTTAGATGTAAGAGGAATACTGAGATATAGATGGAAGCTGTATGAATTTGTGACTTTTTTTAAAATCATACACACAGGGAAAAAAAAAATACTTTTTTCACTGAGAGTCAAGTGGAGCACAATAAAGGTCTAAAACTTAATGGTGAAATGGGAAACAACTGAGAACACAAACTGTGTAGTCAAACACAGTCAGTCCATAAATTGAACTGTATTCAATAAGAAACTGAAAGAGTATCACATGCATTTCATTATAATTCCATTTGTTAGACATAATCTCAGCAGAGGAAAAAATGGTGTAAATATGCAAAAAAAGTTTTGATTTTAAGGACTAAGCTTTCCTGTAGTTTGGTATCTCCCTTTTCATATCACTTAAATAGCTGGAGTTTTGTTCAGATTTTTTTTATTTGGGTTTTTATGTTTTGTTTTGGTTTTTTCTTGGTTTTGGCTGTTTGGGATTTTTTTTGATAGACTAATTAGTTGGGCAAATATTACAGGAGGAAAAACCCTACATAATTAAATACAAGTTTTCCCTCTGCTTGTTCTTGCTGCAGTCGCTTTTCTTCATAGCATGCTTTGCTCTGGATCAGTGACTAAAACAGTGTACACAACACATCAATAGACGTAGTGAATAAATTCCTCCTTTTGCTTTGCTTGTGTGTGTAGCTTTTGCTCCACTTATTAAACTGATGTTATCTTGACCCATGATTCTTGTTGCCATCTTTCTGTAATTTCCATTCCACAGAATAGGGGAGTAAGCAAGTGGTTGTGCTGGTGTCTAGCTGCTTTCTGGGGACATATCACAGAACTGAACATTACCACAAAATGTGTTTTTAAATATCAGCATACTCTGACATAAAAAAAATCAAACAACCCCCCCACCCCAAAAAAAAAACCTACCAAAAAGAATAGAGGTAAACATAATCAGCCTTAGCAATGACAGAAATAAGGAGACTTTCCTTAGGAACTAAAGCAATTGTACAAAGTTTGTTGCAACTTAGAAAACTTCTTGTTGTTTCCTCTGTGGACTTACTTGTTTGTCTCTCTTTCACTGTTTAACTTTAGATACTAAATTAATACAGGATATATAATAATTATGACTATTATATATTATATATTATATATTATATATTACATATTACATATTACATATTACATATTACATATTACATGTTACATATTACATATTACATATTATATATTACACAAGATTGCTGAAGGTTCACATAAGTGAGTAAGAATCTAGCTAAATGACAATGTGTAGTGCAAAGAAAGCAGACGTCGTGCAAAGAAAGCAGACATCCTCATGGCAAAGTCTTATATATAATGCATCTATTAAATGGCTTTAACTCGGACAGTAGACTTGCTATGATGAAAATGGATGATCACACGAAGCTGGGAGACATCAATATAAAGGAGGAACAGGATATTATCCACAAAATATTAGGTGTCTTTGAGGTTCATAATTGAAATGGAATGAAGTATAGTAGAACAAGGGCAACGGGCCATTAACATGAATCCATGATACAGAATGAGAGTACACTAGCTAAAAATGATAAAAAAGGCCTGGTTGTATTTATTGATCACAGGCTGACTATAAATCACTGGCATGATGCTTCTCTGAAAAAGGTAAATGTAATTTTAAGATGCATTGGGAGAAGTGTTTTTATAGAAGCACAGAGTTATTACAGCCTTTTTACAAAAACCCTTGTGTGGGAGTGTCTTCATCTGAAACATGTCATCTGGTGCCAATTATCCAGATTTTAAAAAAGTAAATTATATGAACTCAGACTAGAAAACATGTGGAAGGAAGTTCCAACAATGACTAGAAAAACAAATTGCCTATATTATAAAAGAAGTGATGAGAAGAAAACTGGCTTGGTTAGCCCAGCAAAACAAGTTGGAAAATGTAGCACGGTTATTTTTTAGTAGTAACTGGTTAGGCAATATCAAGATAATATCAAGGAAAGAAAAGAAAGTAGAAGAAATATACTGACATCAGGACAGAAACTTATAAAGTGGGAATAAGTAAAGTGAGGCTGAAAACCTGAAGACAATTGCTAACGGAGGCTCTGAAAAAGCCTTTCTGGAGGACAGTAGGAAGCCAACAAAATCAGTTTTCTTATGTGAATAGCAAAAACATGTAGATCTTATTTTTGTGTATTTCTCTATGACAGCAAGAGTTTCAGTTGACAGTCCCTTATGTTTTTTACACCCGTTTTTCTAAGCAGTGCTTGGCTTCCACTTCTAGTTGGTCTACTAGACCATGTCACGACCTGTAATATTATTCTCAATCTGAAGCTACAGTATTTTATAGGAATGTAGGATTTTTTCATATCCCTAATATTTTCATAGAAAAGAACTAATTTATTTTCTTACCTGCATTTCACTATCAAATCTCACTGTAGTTGTTGTAAGAAATGCAACACTAAATGAAGGGTGATTTTTAAAATAAGTCTATAAAATCTGTAAATTTCTACTAAATAAACTTTGCAGCTTGCTTTATTGAAGAAAGGAGAGGGCAAAGAATGGACAATTAGTATGAGAAATAATTTGAGGCAAGCAGTTATTAACTGAAAATAACCACTATCTACTGAGAGACATTTTGCTAAGACCTAACCAGCACACCAATCCAGTGCTGCAGAAATACAAACATCATTTGTCTAGTTATAGTTGCATGACAGATAAGTTGCACATGAGTTTTCTTATGCATTCAAAATAAGTCAGTAGAGCAAATTCCTCAGCTTGACTTTATTCATGTCTATCTGATTAAACATTCCTATTTCAGACAAAATATAGCCTGCATTTGACAGAGCTGGTGCAAAAGATGAGAGCCTGAAGCACGCAATTAAGGCTAGAACTAGGTATTTCCAGTTCCTGTTATCATTTTAGGAGACAGCTGTTAACACTTAGTAGATTTTTATTTAAAGGTATCAAAAAAGAAAAGGGGCAAAAAAAGCCCACACCATTGCATCTTAATATTTTCAAAATACATCTTTACCCCTACACCCATCGCCACAACCAACTACTACCCCACAAAATAATCCATGATGTTATTAAAGGATTAATTGAGCTGCTGGAACATAGAAAATGTATGTTTGCACTAACCAGGATAATTATGGTGCATTTGCTCTAGATCACTCCATTTTCATCAGAGAAATTCAGGGCAGTCCACCAAAACTATTAAATTTATAATCACTAGATACAACATAGCTGATACAGTAAAATCTTATAGTGGGCAACAAATTACTTGAGCAGTAATTTCAGCAGTTTGCTACAAAATATGCATTAGATGTATTCTCAATTCTCATTAATTCCAATTCAATAGACTGGTGGTAAAAGTGATATAAAAATAATAAAGCACATAAAACATGGAGTCAAACTCTGACCCTTAATGCTGTTAAATTACAAAGCAACATCATATGAAAAATTAATACAGAAATGTCTATGCTATTTACTCCAAGAGGCACCAGAGCTTTACAGTTATATACAATTTAGGATTAAAACACCCATAAATTCCAATCTTGCTGGATATCATTAATCCATGAGAAAGAAAAATGGTACAAAAAGGTGTCACTACAGGAGAAACAAAGGCTGCAGACCCCTTTTTCAGCCTTCAGAAGAGCCAACAGTTTACGGCATGGTAGAAGAAGAACCAAAAAGAGTCATTGCATAGTACCTGAAAATTAGATGTAAGATGTTATGGTATTCAAAGATTTGATGTAGGAAATAATGATTGTGTGGAATAAACAGTTCCTGTAGTCTCTGAACAATTTGTATCACCATGCATGTCACCAATGTTTCCCTTCAATTTGAAATACAACATGGCAATATTTCCTAATTTTTAAATTAGAAAATAAATTCAATTTTCAGGATTTTGTGAGGGCTTGGTCTCAATAAATTTCAATTTTTTAACTGTGACAACCGTAAAAGAACTTTTTGTTCAGAGCTTTGTGAGACACTAGAGAAAATTTGCAAAAATTGTTTGATTCACTTTGTTGCTCCTGCAAACACTGTGATTAATTCACACTGAAAATCTCGCAGATAAAAAGTACAGTCTTTCCCTGACAAATTAAACTGAAGAGACAAATTAAGTAACAGAAGTCCCCTAAGCTTCTGTCAGCTGCTAGTTGCAAGCTGCAAATGTATGTCAGCTTGTTTCTATAACTTTGAGCTTTTGGAGTAAAACAAGAGAAACAAATAGTGCATCTATATTCTGTTTTGTTCTGTAATGTGTTTTTGCAGCCAGTCTCCTTATCATCCTCTTGTCATATCATCATGGGAAAGATCATCCTTTCCCATGATATATCTTACATTGTGAAGCCTCTCAGGGAGTGTGAACAGGATCCCAATCAAATGAACCAGCACTGGAAGTTCCACTCCCTAACTACATCTAATGCAACACATTCTATACCTGGAATAGGTCTGTGGGACCTCTGAGTTGCTTTAGATGGTGGAATTTATTTTTCTTGTCTTCTACATAGACAAGGAGTGTGAGTTTGGCTCACATCTCCACCCTCATCGTTTAGGAGGTCACAAGACCTCTAGTTACAAGACTCTTTAAAGATTTGTTAACCAATAAAATACTGTCACAATGATTATTTTTGGTTTTACTCAATAGTCAGTTATCACACTTTATATGTTTTGCTGCAGTGCGGAATTTCTTAACCAATAAGAAAGTTACACATACACTTACAATATTACACTCTAAAACTTATTACCTTTATAACTATTTCTATTTTTCCTATATCTTAAACTCTAAACTCGGAACTTTCCTCTACCTAAATTAACGTCTTTCTATTTAAATTACAAATCTACATTTTTGCCTCTAGTATCTAAATTTGGAAGCCTTTTCTAAGGTCACAAATTAAAGCCTGTATCTAATTTTTAGCTTTGGCCTACAGGCCTAATATTCTAAGAACTCTCTGTATTTTTAGATTCCAACAGGATCAAATCAAACCCAAAGTACAAGTCCCAGAACCCCAGAATCCCAGAACTGTTAGGAATGGAAGAGATCTCTGAAGATCATCCAGTCTAATCCCCCTGCTAAGGCAGGGACTCATCCAGGATGGTTTTGAATTTCTCTGGAGAGGGAGACTCCATGACCTTCCTGGGCAGCCTGTTCCATTGCTTTGCCACTGTCAACGGAAAGAAATTCTTCCTTGTACATTGAGGTAGAACTTCTTGTGTTTTGTTTTATTTTATGGCCATTATTTTAGTTTATGGCCATTGCTCCTCCACCTGTCACTGGACACCACTGAAGAAGAGTCGGGCACCATCGTCTTCACACTTGCCTTAGAGATATTTATCTGCATTAATGAGATCCTCTCTCAGTCTTCTCCAGATTGAATCAGCCCAGCTCCCACCATCTGTCCTCAAAAGAGAGATGTTCTAAATCCTTGATCATCTTTGTTGCCTCTGCTGGATCCTCTCCAGAAGAGTCTTGTCTTGTACTGAGGAGCCCAGAACTGGACATGGCACTCCAGATGTGGCCTCACCAGGGCTGAACAGAGAGGGAGGATCCCTCCCCTCAACCTTCTGGCCACACTTTTCCTGATGCACCCCAGGATTTCATTGGCTTTCCTGACCACAGAGGCACATTGACAGTTCAGGGTCAACTTGTCACCCAGTCTTGTTTACTCCCAGGTCCTTCCCTGCAGAGCTGCTCTCTAGTAGATCAGCCCCCAGTCTGGGTTAGAGGCTATTCCTCACCAGGTTCAGGACCCTACACTTGCCCTTTTTGAACCTCATTAGATTTCTGTCCACCCAATGCTTCAGCCTATCAAGATCTCACTGAATGGCAGCATAGCTTTCAGGTGTATCAGCCTTTCCCCCTAGTTTCACATCATCAGCAAACTTGTTGAAGGTACATTCTATCCCTTCATCCAGACCATTGACAAACAAATTCAACAAGACTGGACCCAGTATGACCCCTGGGGGATGTCACTGACTACAGGCCTCCAGCTGATCACAACCCTCTGACCTCTGCCACTCAGCCATTTCTTGGTCCACCTCATTGTCCATTTATCTGATCCCCTTTTCCTGAGCTTACCTATGTGGATGTTATGGGAGACAGTGTCTAAAGCGTTAAGATGTTGAGCCTTACTCTTATCTATTGAGGTTGATAACATCCACTGCTTTCCCCTTGTTGACCCATCCCACCACGTGATCACAGAAGGCTATCAGATTGTTTACACGTGATTTCCTTTTGGTGAATCCATGCTGACTACTCACAATAAACTCCTTTTTTTCTCCATGCTTGCTGATGACTTCCAGAATGATCCATTCCTTCACCTTTCCAGAGATGGAAGTGGGCTAATAGTTTCTTGGGTTCTTCTTTCCCCTTTTGAAGATGGGAGTAACACTGGCCTTTCTCCTGTCACCTAGCACATCTCCTATATATACAAATATGTCCTGAGACCTTACTGATTTTCTCTACAAATCTACTCCTGCTGAATACAGCTACTTGCTTATGTAAAGGTAGATAACATTAAATAGAGTAAGACAGGGAGAAACAATAATGTAGCTTGTAAAGGCTACACTGGAATGATGCAGAATTGGAAATATTTGTGATAAAGAATTTGTGAAGAATCAGTAGATGTGTGCTTACCTCTAATAATTCTCTTGGAATTAGAGGGAATACAATTATGATATACAAAAATACTCAAAACTTTGCCATTTGTAAAAACAGCTATTTGGTACAAACTCTGAAGGAAAAGGGTCCAAATCTTAGTGAAATTTATTTTAATACAGGAGTCACATGTACAGCATTACTGATCAAATTATATACTTGATTGATGTTTCTAAGGTATGCCTGAAATTACAAAAATCTTCAAGGTTCAATCTGTATTTTTATTGTTGTTAACTGTTTCATAACCACAGCTGATCAATCTTTTCTGTTAATTAAAAAAAAAAAGTGAGAACTTTGTTTTACAACTCAACAGCAGCCTAAATTCCTTTCAATTATTCTATAGTTCAGTATGAAACAAGCAATATGAAGCACATGCTTCAACACTGCAGTTGAGGAATTACATTGAACAGGAATGTTCAATTGCCTAAGCAAAGGCAATTAGATAGTTGAGCTGTTTTTTCCAGGGCTGCGAAACAAACAAACAAACAAGCAAAACACCAAAAGGTCTACAAACACACAATCTTTAAAAAATAAAATTAATTTTAAATCTATACAGATTTTTATGGAATATGAAAAGTCTGATAAATTTATCATCCATTGTTTCCTACATTAACTCTTTATTTTACAACCAAACTGCAATATGAATTTCAGACTTAACTTTGTGCTTAAAACATGAATTTATTATGCAGGACTCTACTTTCAGCAGTTAAAGACAAGCAGCTCAGACAGAGGAAACAATGTCTTGACAAAAAAAGACACAAAGGACAAATTATGAGATGTATTTAAGAAAACGTATCATTCTCCCTTCATATTTACATTTCTACTTGCGTATCAAAACTGGAATTTCTGACAGTTCCCTCAAATTCTTGTCATATTCAACTCAAAATCATTCAGAGAGAAGAGATGGCCAAAACCGATTCCTTTTAGCTCTGTTTGTAGTATCTCGCTTAGTCATCACACCTCTCCAGAAGGGCAATACAAAAGCAGAGAACTCAACCTATTTTTTTTAATAACCTCTGATGAGTAAAGATTTTATTTTAAATGCAATTTCAACAATCATTTAAGGTGTGAAAGAATTTTACTGGAGTAAAAAGAGCCTGCAATTCAATAAGAAAATGTGCTCTCTTAGGTCACTAGATATTTCATGCAGCTATTGTTCTCATTGCCATGTAACACTAAAAATCACAGTGTTGACAGAAAAAGGAAAGAAAATATTGCTACGGGAAGAGGACACATTTCTTGGAGTCTATTACACAAAGATTATAGTCAGAGTGACTAAATATGGAGCTTTTTTTACAGTTCCTTTTTAGAGTATACCTGAGGTTTGTTTGTCTGTCATTAATTTGTAGTTATTGACTGTTGCACAGTTCCAAAATAGATCATCTTCTTGAAGTTTCTTTTTCTTCCTGTCATTCTTACTTCACATTTTCTGGTATCTACTTGAGTTGCATTGTGTTATACTACCCAGCAAAACCAAGTCTTAATGTGAAAATATGCCAAATTACTCAGTTAAAACTGTCCTTGCACCTTTTTTTCTGCTATAATCATGAAAATGGAGTGAAAATACAAACACCCAGAGTTATTCATCTATTCAAATCAAAGTCCTTATCATGTGAACACATCTCTAGGCAAAGCACAGCACAAACAATTCAAAGACAGGGATTCACCAAAGAGGAAATAAAAAAGGATTCTGATGAATTTAAAAATTCAGAGTTGTTTACCTAAAATAGCTTGGTTATTTTGCATTCTAGTCCATGTTCTGAAGCTGATATTAAGAATATATTGCAAAAGGACTTGAAGACATACTTATAGTAGCTTGTTAAGGAAATAGATGTAAATCTGACAAAAATCAAAGGAGAAAAGAATGGGCCTAGAGAGGAGTAGAATAACCTGCAATAGAAAGTTACAGAAAGCATCCAATCTATCAAACTATTAGCAGGGACACTGTCAGCATCCTGAAAAATGAAAAAAAAAATTCAATGCTTAAGACTTCTGAATAGCTTGTGAATGCTGCTATAGTTTTTTTTAGGCTTAAATATAACGGGAACAGGTAAATCACCTCATGTTTCATGCTGTTGCCCATATGTGGGCTACAAAAGCATGACCCAGAGCCAAGATGTGCAGATTTTGTCATCCTTCCATGTTGTCAAGGCTTTCAAGTGCTCCTCAGGACCTTTTGTTTAATTCATACTGAGATTAATTTAACTCTACCAGAGGGAAAGACTCTTGTTTGCAGGTAATTGTGGTACTTCTGAGGACCAATAAGACCAAGTTAAGGCAGGACGATCATGCTGTCTAGGTCCCTGCTTTCCTAGAGCTATTTGCTGTGTCCTCTGGCACTCATCAGACTTCCAGACAAATCTCATGGGCGGTCAACCAATAAGACATATGTGCAGCAGTTATCTGACATAAGTAGCTACGTGACAGTTCACTGGAATTTAGTTATCTGGCCAGATACTTTGCCTCCAATGTACTAGAAGACAACTGGAGCTACTGTTCCAAAGCAGAAATACTAGAAAGATGGCTGAAATGTTATTTTCTGCCCATACAGTATTTCTGGACAGTACAGATGACCTGGCTGTTAACCTTAAGAAGACTACAACAGCATTTGTTACAGCACACAATGAAGTATGTATAAAACTCAGCTCTGGACTGTACTCCTAGATTCCTCTTCCTGCTTTCCTTGGAAGTTGAAAGGAAGTAGAGTTGTCAAGTAACTTGCTCTCCAGTGGGTACATGCTGAGGGCAAGCTGAGACCATAGGAAACTGACCATCTGCAAAGATGTACTTGAGTATTTACATTTCCTTAGTTGAGGGTGGTAAATTACGTTAGATTTTGCACATGGCTACACACAGCTAAAACTGCCGTCTCAAATGCAAGAAAAATACCAGGATTATTCTGGATGCCTAGGAAAATGCTGGCAACATGAACCTTAGGTACAATCTTTGGCTGACTCTGAGAATGCAACTAGTAGAAGGACTTCCTAGGGACTGTTAATAGCATTATAGATTAGTATCATAGAACAGTTTGGGTTGGACGGAATTTTAAAAGGAAGTCTTCTCCAATCCCCTGGAATGAACACGTCTGGTGATGGGATATCTACCACCTCTCGGGGCAACCTGTTCCAGTGCCTCAATACTCTCATCACAAAAAATTTCCTCCTTTTATATTTGAAGCTATCGTTTTTTATTTTAAAGTCATTATCCCATGTCCTATTGCTATAGACTTGGTTTCCCCTTTAAATACTGAAAGGTTGCAATAAGGAGTCTTTTCCTCTGCAGGCTGAGAAATCTCAACCCTCTCAGCCTTTCCTCATGGGAGAGATGTTCTAGCACTCTAATTATTTCTATGTCCCTCCTCTGGACCCAATCCAACAGGTCTATGTCTAGCATTTTAAGGTAAAGCACAAATCTGAATTCCCAGGAAGAACAAACATAGGAACAATATATTAGGGCTATAAAGGACAAATTCACCTGAGAAGGAAAGCGTGGGACTAAGGAGTCATCACCTCCTTCTGCTGTGCAAGAGGACACCTCTGCAAGAGCCACAGTCAGTACTGAACGTCATAACGACACAATTAAACACTAAAAGTAAATGATTAATATGCGACTCAGTATTTTGCTTATAAAAAAATCTTGGTCTTATTTGTATTGATGCAAAATTATAATAATGTCATTGATTAAAGTAGAATTTTCTGAGTTAAAACCAGCATAAGAGTATAATTTGTAATATGTTGATCAGTTGATTGCACACTACTGAGCTGCAGTTATCAACTTCTTGAGTGTTCAGATGCATTCCATGAAGAATCTGATGATGAAGTACTGCTCCAAGACTGCAGCAATGTTCTGTAAGGATTAGCCAGTGGTTAACTCTTAGGAAAAATGATGAAATTTTACTGCTCCCCTTTACATAAAACTAATAAGTTTGTTACCAATCAGTTCAAGTTGTTGAACAATGAACACCAGAAAAAACAGAGGCTGAAATTTTTACATGCCTAGAATAGAGGTACACCAGCTAAACTAGACCGTCTGTCGTGGGGTGGCGCTATTCATTTCAACCAATGAAGCTGCTGCGTTTTTTGTAAAGACACATTCTTGAAACAAAA
>JAWWMU010000106.1:54204838-54224858 GCA_035048155.1 Cinnycerthia olivascens | reverse complement strand
TTGTGTGTTTTCAAGTTTAAATCTACTTGGTTTTCTTTCCTTTTTTTATCCTATCTCACAATGAAAAATAAACCCTCCACACCATCTCATTCAACCTTGGAATTCAAAGCACTATTAAACAATCAAGTAAGAGAAAATACATTTTTATAACCTATTTCAATTTTCTCACTGAAAGTTATTATGTTAGAAGCTCGCTATTCCTCCAACTGTGATAGTACAGCTTGTCTGGTAGAAAAAATTGGAGATGAAAGTTAACAAATATTTTCTGCAGATGGAAATCCGGGCAGATAACAACTAGTGCATCAGCAGAAAATGTTTTATTTCCGTTTTTATTAGCTTTCATCAGTTCCTATAATCTATATGATATGTATATGACTTTTTTTAGTAAAATTTATTCAACAACACAAGAGACTCACCCAATATTATTAAATAGTAACAATAATATTAGTATTAAAATGATTAAATATTCTCATTTGTAAAAATTACCATTCTTCTTAAACTTTGAATAAATGGCAGAAATTTAAGACTGAGGGTAAAAAAATATAGGAGAACTCTGTACTGTTGACAAAGATACAAAAAATGGTAAGGAAAGAGAGTGCAAAATTCTATTTTTCCACAAGTCAATTTATATTGATATTAAGTATCAATGAACAAAGCGAGACAGAATTAGAAAGAAATTACACAAAAAGGAGATGAAGGAATATATTGTGTGCATAATCTATTTAACCTGAGATTGTTTTTCCCTTAAAGAAAGCACGTGCAAAGCAGAAGAGAATCTAAACTTCTTAGATGAAGTGTATGGCAATTTACAATATCCATTATTAAGAGAATTATCATTTTTCTAGCGAGATGGTAGACTTTAATCACATAATGCCTGTTACCCAGTGTTAGGATGCTTTAGATGCACCCTGATGTATTCCTGAAAAACAAGATGACCTGTGAGGCACACAAGTAATGTTAGGCACCCTATGCAAATCACCTAAAGAGGAATACATATTCCAGTGTTCATTGCAGAACTTAATTGCAACACCTTTGAAACCAAATCAATTGCATTGGTTTTCCTTTAATTATAAAAATAAAGGAAACATATTTTTGGGTGAAAAAAAAATCAAGTTGGATTCAAACAATTTCTAAGTCTAATAAGCTAAAAAACATTTTATACACTGTCACAGGTGGTCAATTGCAAAAATTTTATGAATCCAGTAGGAGAACTTTTAACCACTGTTCTAAACATACTAAAAGTAACATACATAGATGCCAAATGCAGTTGACTAGATACACACCAATATCATCTGTGGTTTTGGCAGGAACATTGCTGAAGAGCTACCTGCCGCTTAAGCACATTTCTCAGAGATGCAATAACGAGTAACATTAGGAATTCTGAAAAGACTCTATGATCACACATAAAGATTTAATTCAGAACATTGCCCAGTCTGAGGGTCTCATGAGTACAGCCAGAGCTGAAGTTTCAGTGGATAAATAAATAAACAAGTTTTTTCATTTCTAAGTTGACATTCAAACGAATCGTGCATATTGTCATATATTATTTCATTCATCACAGATGAGGGGAAAGAGGAATGAATGACAAGGGATGGAATTTCCCTTCTTCTTCAATAAAACAACAACTTACTCCTTCAAAAACAGTATATTCTTTTACAGTTGCTTTTTGAATACAGGTTTGCATTTACAAAGCCAAAAGAAAGCTAAAAGAATATGACTATAAAGTTGTACAGTCAAAGTCATAAGAAGTTAAACTCCATAAATATTAAGGTACTCTACTCAATCATGAATTCACTGCACTTGCGCATAGAAATAATGCAATTTCTAATTGACTGCCTTTTCCCTTCCTCCTTCCTAGAAACCCTGTAGTATTGATACCTGCAATAAATGAAGAGTTATTAATGATCAGCTGGTCAATATTTGCTGAAAACTGTTAAAACTTATGGCAAACCCATTAAATCTTTTAATTTGTCTTGAACTTTCTATGGCACTCCTCAGAACAGAAGACTGCTTCACAAAACTTAATCAATCTTTGAAATGGCCAGCAAAATGAAAAATTATATCACTCCATTTTACAAATAGTCGACTGAGGCATAGACAGACTAAGGAAAAAAAAATTCTATTAATTTTCGCACCTAACTTGATAACTCTAGTGAATGATTTTTCAGAAGTTGATTGCTAATACAGTACTTCATCCATTCAAAGTAGTGTTCCCATTGACTTCACAGTTATAAGTGCTCAGCATTTCTGACAGATATTCCTACAGAAATTTCTGGCTGTTACTCTGAAAAATGCGGATTTCCTTTATTAGATATTTGTAAGAAGTAGGCCTTGAGTAATTACTTAGTGTCACAAAGGAGTACAAAGGCAATAAGAAAACCTTAAAGGCAGTAATTAGATCCAGTATCCACCATTTTGTCCACTACATAATGACTTTTAAGAAAGACAGAAGTTCTATGAAAACAGGTCTCTCTTCTATCATACTATGTAGCTTCACTTTGTGGAAGAGTTGTTTTTAATTTTTCAGAAAAACAGAAGAAAACAAAATAATTGACCAACCAAAAATCTGCCTTAGGTAGCAATGTGGGAATACTTACACCATGTATACAGGAAATTTATTGATTAGATAGCTTGCCAAAGAGAAGTTTGGGCAAGTCAGAAAGAAGAAAATACAATGAACCTAAAGAACTTCCAGGTGTCCAAACTTTCACTGAAATACACATGGTTAGAGGGAATGATTGTATTTTGACAAATAAAAATCTGGCAAAGAGGATGTAGCTATTTGCACTATAAAATATATTGAAAATATAGCAGAGGCATCAGAAAATCAAAGGCTGCTTTCAATCAACATTTTCTGACTACAGAGGAATCATAAATCTCTGAAGTCTCATTGTCCGTTCAGAGCTCTGAAAGTGGTTACAACCCTTCTGCACATTTGCCACAATTCTGCCCTTGCCTTCCTAATCCTAAATTATCTAAATACACCATGCAGGCTACCTCAGCAGGAAATCTGCACTTTCTCAGTTACCCACTTTCCCAGTCAGCTGTCAAACATCTACCCCTTATCTTTATTCCCAGCTACTTTACCGTTAGCTTTTGCCCCAAAAAACCTACTCTTTGCCTTTTCTTCTTCACTTAAATAATTCAGCTCCCTAAATTATCTTCTCTGAGAATCTATTTCCCTCCTGTCTCTACTCTGGATTTTCTGTCCTGAATGCCCCACTTTTCTCTGCCAAAAGAGAATTTCTGTCTGTCCCTTTTGCTTCAAAAACTTGTGGCTCTCTGCACACTTCCATCCTGTGTCTGAGTGATGTTGAAAGCATCTCAAAGTTCTAGTACACCCAAGGGAAACCGCGGTACACCCAAGGGTCACAGAAGGAGTTACTATTACTCATCTTTGTTAATTTATTCTCCTTCTTCTTTATGTTTTAGAGTATATTTAGAATATTTACCTTACTTTAGGATATTTTAAACTGAAATAAATATCTTCCCCACTTGAACATCCCTGTGAGACACTGTGTTTGCCTTCCTGTTCTCTAAGTGTGTAGTTCATAACTCTTGTGTTTTCAGGGAATATGCACAAGAAGCAATGTTCCCTTTTTTAAATTTTTTTATTTAATGTTTTATAAAAGATCATGTAAGGGAAGTTAGATGAGTTGATGATTTTACATTTGTGGCAAATACTTACTTTACTCAATCCAGTTAAATTTAAATAATCGGTCCTGTTTTTAAAGGCATTCATTAATAAAAGCTCTGAGATAATGAAGTTAAAGAAATACATAAAGCGTACTGTAAACAATTATTACCACTCTTTTGAAAAATAGAGAAAAAAATGTCTTTCAAAAAGCGCCTGACATTTCTAGCTTACACTAGTTCTTCCTATCTGTAATAACAGTTTTCAAGGAGTCTGGATTATTGGAGCATATAACTGGAGGAGAAATTAATTAGCTGTTTTGTTTTAATAAAATATGCTATTCAAAGACTCTCCTATTTACCTGCTTAAACACTATTTAATAAAAAAGTCTGTCAAAAGGAAAGATAACAATAGATGAAAAAACTAGAAAGAGTATGTTCTGAAAAAAAGCAATGGTAAATTTCTAAGCACTGATGACAGTTGCATCCAGGAGAGAACCGTCTTTCTTTCAAAGAGTTGGACTAAAAGAACGCTGCAGTTCCTGAGCTTAAAAAAAACACAGCATAAACCACAAGATTGAGAGAGAGTATTTAACACAGCTAGAAATTACAGGACTGAAACTCCTCACTGCTACTACATGAGCAAATTTTACTCAAAAGGGAATGAAGAAAGTCCAATATTATAAAGTGAATTGAGAGAGATTAAATGGAGAGTGAAGTCTGTGTGGACAATGCACAGTGAGAGGTTTACTCAAGACTGTTCACAAGCTTCTTAACTCCAGAAGCTTGTATAAGGCAAATAAGGCAAAATAGGGATATTATGGGAATGGAATTTTCACTACACAAACAATGTGCACTTTAAACTTAGAGGATACCTGTCAGTGAATTTCCTCTCAGGCTGGGAATACCAGTTCCTCTCACTCCATCCCTGCCAGAATGAAGCACTCAGTAGCAGCCATAATTTTGTGTTCTGTGTTCTTTATCAGCACATCACCTTTCTCTTATAATAACACTGAAAAAGACAAGTAAGCAACCAACTTGTTTTCAAGAAATCAAGATTAAAAATCCTTAATTTAGTCCTTCTCCTGCTCTAGCTTCTGTATACAGAGTAAAATTTATAGCAACAAGAGGATTTGAAAAATAACCTAAATAATATGGGCTTTCACTTGGCAAAGTGCGTACATTTACAGAAAAGAAAATGTGCTTTAGTTCAGCCTTGTGCTATGACAGGAACCAGTCATACATTTGGTGCACTTCTCTCACTAAAACTAAAGGCAAGCACGAGCAGAAATTGAAGGCAATCAATGGCCCTTCACACAGATTTACAATTTTCTACTCAGCACATTGGTGGTATATTTTGTCTCCGAAAGAAGTTTGAAATAGAGAAAAATGTAATAAAGAACAAAGAAGAGAGGAATATCTGTAATATAGATTTTTTCACCAATGTCAGTGGAGAATGAAAAAGAAACACAAAAGAAAGAAACAGAGAAAACATTCTGCAGCTAGTTAGACTGGGAGAATTCTTTCCATGAAATTATCCTAATGATTTCCACATAATATTTATTGAGTAGGCAGCTCAAGTAGATGGATGGATATTTAAGAAAAGATGCACAGTGATCATTTGAAATGACAACCACATTTAACATTATCAAGAATTACCTGGAAAACCATTTGCCACAGTCATCTTTTGCATCAGGCTGTCTAATGGTGCCTTTAATGAAAGAGACAAGCATAACTTAACTAATTACTTAGAGATACTGAAATCTGTCATGTCAGTAACTTCTTAGCACATATTTTCTTGGATCCTCAGCTTTTTTCTTATAAAGTGGAAAAAATTAGAGTTAGGTAGCTTTCAAAGTTATGAAATATGAGTTCATATTGTGTCAAAGTATACCACTCAAGAATGAGAGCAATTTTAATTAAAAATCCATTTCATTTGGAAGAGAAACTTTTTATTATTAGAAATTGGACATTCCAGTGAGCATGATTTTGCTTAGTTGAGTCATAAGGTGTTAATCAAGACATTTATTAGTTTAAAACATAAAATGAGTGTTCCATTATTCCTTCCATTGAAACATGAGGAACAAATATCCTTCATACATAACTCCAAAAATCTTTTAGGGTTCTATGACTTTTTTTCAGTAGAGGAAAAGCCAATTCAACAAACACCTTTTGGCAATTTTACCTGGACCTTGTTCTTAGACATCAGATAACATATACTCATTGAATCACAGCACCAGAGAATAGGTGAGGCTGGAAGATACTCTGGAGATACCTCTGGAGATACCTCTGGAGATACTCTGCTTGTTCAAAGAAGGATAAATTGAAACATTACTCAGGACTATGTCCACTCATGTGCTGGAGTCCTTCAAGTTTAGAGGCTTCAAAACCTCCTTGAGCATCCTGTGCCAATGTTTGAGCCCACATAATCAAAAGAGTTTTTCCTTTTATTTAAACACAATTCCCTGCATTCTAGTTTGAGCTTTCTTGGCCTTTCACTGAGAACAGTCTATCTCTGCCTTCTTTGTACCCTCCAGTCAGGAATTTATACACACTAACAAGATCCCCACTGCAGATTCAGGGTGAGCAGTCTTGGCTGTCTCACACTTTCCTCATCTGAAACAAGCTCCAGCTTTTAATCACTTTAGCAGCCCTTTGCTGAACTGGCTCCATGAGTGGCCAGTACTGGATACACCAGATGCAGTATTGTCAGTGCTAAGCAGAGAGTAAAGTCTTCCACCTTTGCTCTGCTAGCAGTACTCTTTCTACTGCATTCATGAATACCATTTGACTGTTTTACTGCAAGGACACGTTGCAGTTCATTCAGCTTGTCTAGGGTTCTGTGCAAAACTACTTTCCAGCTGTTGATTCCCACCATGTACTGGTGTATAGGGTTAGTCCTCTGCAGGTGCAGGACTTGGAATTTCCCTTTGTTGAATGTCATCAGGTTCCTGTTGGATCATTTCTACACCCAGTCAAGCACAAAAATCTGGTTTATCAGCCACGCCTCCCAGTCTTGTGTTGCTGAGTATGCATTGTGTCCCATCATCGAAGTCATTAACAAGGCTATTAAAAAGAATTGGACCCAGTACAAACACCTGGGAAATATCAAGTAACACTCAAGAAATATCACATGCTTTTCATATGTGTAGATAACTCTAGATAATTTGCTTACAATATTCAGATGCACAGAATACCTAAGTCATCGAAAAAGTTCTAGAAAATATGCACAGAAATAATCCAGTAGGAATACTATTGGAAAGAAACGAGGAGAAACATTTTATCCAGTTTCTCTCAAAAAGCTTAAAAGCCTGTTTTATCACCATTGTTATTATAAAAAGGAGGGACAAAACCATTATTTATTGACAATAATATCTTGTTTTGTTTCTGTTGTGTATATTAGTATGTACTCTTCCAAAGGTATTACTGATGATGTCTTTTCCTCTATTTAAAAAACAGTTGTTCAAGGATAAGTTCTAGGTAACTTATTTCTGAATCACAGAAATAAGTTCCAGTTCTAGGTAACTTGTTTCTGAATCACAGTCTGCCTTCAGGTCAGAGCTGTGCTAGGGAGCAAATATCTTTGCAATTGCCAACATCAACTATATAGTAGCTACTGAAGTCTTTCTATGCATTTTTTTCTTGTACTTTCACATCTTATGAATCTACATTCCTTGTTCAATCAGGTTTATTCACTACATCCATGGGTGTTCCCAAAACACTGCAGAGACGTTTGTCCTTCGGCCAATTCTGTGACATTAGGCTCTCACCCTTGAGTCACAAAGCAGTTTTCTGTTCACAAATGAACCACAACTGGTTCAAGAACACACTATAAATATAAACACCTAAGTTTTCCCAGGTGATTACCTAGATTTACAGAAGTATGAACTCACTTCAATACACACATTTTTCTACAGTTGCTGGATCATGTTGCTGAATAAATATTTTTTCTAACTCAAGGAACTGGTCATTTTTTCCTTGCAATCATTTGGGAGAAACAAAATTTAGCCTTTCAATTTCCAAGAATACTGAGAAATTGTGTTCCATTACCAAAGACATCTTCTTTTGGAACTCTGAGGTAGGCTACAATGACAGCAATTATACATTTTATTTTACAATGCTAGCTTTATGCCTCATTATCTTCTTTCAGTAAAATGATGGGTTTGATTGTTTGAAAATGCTTTAAATGCTTTGTGATTAATGCTGATTCTGAATACTAATGCACAGCAGAGAGCACCAAACAAAAATGATACATGAAAACTAGTAGTTTTCTTTTTCAGAAATAGTAAGCTTTTATTATAGTAGGAGATAAAAGGATTTTAGAATTTTACATTAAACTAAAACTACATACTCATCAAAAGAAATTGTAATATTTGTTCAAATTATTTAGCTTTAATTGCCTGATTTCTAAAATATTATTTCTTAAGAAATTCCACTAGTAAAAAATAACCTTTCTAAAAGTAGCAAGAATTAATACAGCCTTTTTTTGTATTTTCTTTTTGTTGATATTTAAATACAACTTCACAAAAGCACTAGACCACAGTATATAAATTAATTTAATGATAAACACTTTTTTTAGTGTCCCTCATTCTATCGCAGAAAATAGATCTTCCAACTACCTTGGAATGCTTTTTCTATATAAAATGAGGGAATGTTACAGATTTCTGTCTTCAAATATGCTGAGCCCATATAGTCTTCAATTAGACCAGGGAGTTCATCACCTTAGAGGAGGCTCTCAATTGGTTTCATACTATGTAATATTACTCATGTTCCTGACCTCATCTGTCAGTATTAACCACTGTCACCTTTCACACTCCTTGTGAGAGCAAAAGGTCTAGGCAAAAATTCATGAGTACTGAGCACTGCACTAGTTAAAAAATGTACATATGCCCAAAGCCAGCAGCCCATTTCCTAAGGTAAAGGTTGGGGCTCAAAGGTATTAATATGAAACAAGAAAATAGTAGGAAAAATATATTCTTTGCCTGAAAAGTGTAATGTGGATTGGCACTATATGTTTCTGACCTCTAAAGAAGGGTAAAATGCGAATGACCAGCATGGGGATATCCATCAGACCTTTCCCATATCTCAAAAAGACCATCATGCACATTTTAAAAACCTCTTGACATGAAACAATGATACCAAAACCAAACCAAACCCTCAGTCTTAATCAATATTTTTTGTTCTAGCATATGAAGATAAATTGAGTCAGGAAGAAAAAAGAAAATAAATTTTAAAAGTGGGGAGAAGGAGGTGGGAAACCAAGGAAAAAGAGAGAGAGCTGAAAGTTTCACAAATCTGCATCTGCAGACAAAATCACTTTCTAAAACTGAAAGCAATAAATGGCTATTAATACCGCAGTGAGAAGTAGCTAGAGAAGTATGCATTTATGCAGAATGGAAGGAGTGATTTAGTGTTTTTTGTCAGGCTTTCCTGCATAAATTCTCAAGCAAAAATACAAGTTTTTAAAACCAACTGAAATTAAATTAAACTTTGCAACTGAGACCAACTTCTGGATTAAAACAACATAGAACAAATACTAAAAGTTAACTAATTCAACACTTCGAGCTATGAAGAAGACAGACAGTGAAATTAAACAAAGTTTTATGTCGCTGATCTGATTTTCAAGTGCTTGTCAAAACAGGCCCCAAATACAAAAGGAGTATCATCAATCTTAAATCTAAGCCTATCACTGCAGTCAGCTTCATTTCTCTGTATTTACAGAAGCCACTTGTACAGAGTTGATCATTAAGTGCAAGTTCTTATATATGCACAATAAAAAAAAGGAAAAATTGAAGGAAACCATCAGTTTGGGGTTTTTTACAGATCAGAGATTAAAGGGTCTGCATAAGGACACTGTGGGATTGCCAAGATATTAAAAACATAGGCATGAAAATAAGAAGATTGCAAACAACCAAAAGCTGCCAAAATGAAACTACTCTAAAATTGTAAAATTATGGATATCGGTGTTGTTTTCAATAAAATGAAATAGATTGTGCAAAGGATAAGATTTTAAGCATAGTTAGAAGGAAGTTCAAAATTGAAATTAACAGAACTAGTTTTATATTGAGAAAACACATAACGTAACAGGAAGTAAACCTGCCAAGTATTATTTATTATTTATTTCCATTTTGAAATCAGTGAATCAATTCAAAAGCATCCATGAAGTGCTGCTACAAAGAAGAAAAACAGTGCCCATAAGGTCAATATCAGTTAAGGCCAAAATTTTAAATCCAAATTAACTAAAATCAGCTTTAAGTTTATCACAGCCACCAGCCCTAAACACTGAAATGTATCAGTCAGGTATCTCACAGCTGTGATTACGATTAGGTTTTTTTTTCCCTGCCATCATTTTGGATACACATTCTCAATACTGAACTCAGCTTTGAGGAAAACAATTGTTTGTGTCCTTCATTCTACTCTTCCTTCTATTGTCAAAGTCACCCTATCAGACTGTAAACACTGCAGTGAGAGAGAGGACATGTAAGCACATGTAATCGACTATGACTCTCCAGTTGCCGAACAGGACCAAGAAATGTAAACTTTCTTTACCAGTAGCTTTAGCTTTGATTTTACTCATTTTTCACACCACCTGCGCCATTGCTGTAATGGCAGGTTACCTACCTATGCTTCTTTTAAAATGGAGCATGCACAGCATGCCAGTATCTTCACACTTCAACAGTGTGTTTAAGAAGGCATCAATCAAAGCTTCTAATCAACTCTCAAAACAAAGGGGCCACATGGAGCAAGGGCTATTCATGTTAGTACTTTGTGTTCCTATACATATTTCTCCTTACAAATTAATTATGTGACCACTTTGTCTCCATTTGGTAACCAGAAGTCAGGAGCCTAAGGAATAGACTTTTGTGTTCCTTATGCCATTTTATAAAACATTGCTGTCTCTGATAGGGTCCTGCTACAAAATTTCCCCTCTGGCCTCAAACACATTTTGCAAAGCTTGACATGTCCCAGAATGAAGAAAGACATAGGACACAGTGCACAGTGCACAACTCAGCACAGTGCTAAGCAGCATACAATAAACCCTTGGAAATCCTAATACCTCAGCCAGGAAGTGACAATGGCAGTGCAATGTGGCTAAAGGGGTATCAATCAAGAGCTGCTTAACAAAGCAGATTCTCTGAATCTTGGCTAAAATGGATTTCTCATCCCAAATTACTACATAGTAAGCATATCTCTTTTCAGCAGCTAACTGTATCTAAGTAAATAAGATCAGAAGATTTGTCCCATTTCTTATTAAGTCTAGTAATGACTCATAAGGTAATTAAGAGAAAAAGTAAAGAAAAAAATATATCCTGTGAAGAAGAAGCAGTAGATAGCATTGTCAACCTTTCATGTACAAGAACAATAGAAACATCTTTCACATTGAGACGATGCCACAGTTTGGAGTAAAAGGAAACATTAGCTGTGTAGAAAAAAACAATGGCATAAGAGATAAAAACTTTTTTCAACATTATCTAAGTATGTTTACACCAATAACTACTTTTTAATATTCTCTTTTACAGTAATGTCTCAAGAGTAATTTTATTAAATGATAAATTGCAGCTTCAGGTATCATGAAATTGAATGGTACTTTTTGGACTACACTCAATTTTTAAAACAAAATCCACAGTTCTATACGTGCTGAAAACTAAAGATTTAATGGTCAAAATACACTAGATTGCTCTCCTTTTCATTTTTCAATTAGATCCAGATGTGTGGAAAAAAGATAAAGGCCATATGTAAACCATCATGCAGAGGTATCTACATCAGTAACATATATGTCGGTCGAGAAATTAAAACAGCAGGGAACACAGTAATGGCAGGCTAGCTTATGGAAAGCCAGGACTTAGTAGAACATGTTCACTGCCACATAAATGTAGCCTTTCAGATACCAGGTGATTAGCAGTGCATTGTACAAACAGTAATTGATAAGCATGAGGTCAAAGATCTTTACAGCATCTCTACTGAAAAATAACTTCTTCAGTGTCTACATTTAATTTCCCTTTTCTGCAATATATTGCTAATCAGAATATTTTGTTCAGCTAGAATCTCAATCAATTCCTCTATTTTTTTTTTCCTGGTCACCAGAGGGATTAGTTTTAACTCAGCTTGCTTGTCAAACTTCAGAAGCATAATCACATAATATTAGGGACACATGTTTAATTTCAGAAACTTATTCATGTATTCTCTATTCTCCCATGCATGTTGCATAATACAAACTTGAAGTCAATGAAAGTGTGCATGTACTTTATCTTGAAAAAGAAGTCAAATACGTTGTTTACAATGTATTTGTAAAAGTATTAGTCCTTTTTTCCAGTAAATGCTTTCCTTTACTGATGCTTCTTGCTCACTGCAATTTTTATTTATGCATCTAAAGATGTGTTCTTTAAATACTGAGTAGTCATGTCACATCTTACCAAATCCTTTCAGGTAAGTGTGATCAAAAGAGCTTCTCAAGACATATCATTTCAGAAATTCAGACAATTTGTCTGATTTTGCTTTTCACCTTCTTCTCTAATGACTTCTTATTGTTAACTTACTCAGTGAAAACATTTGAACTAATCTCTCAGATCCAACTTAGAAAATCCTGATCCATTTTTGCATGTGAGCTTCTTGCTATTAACAGCACAACTTGAACTCTTACTGAATATAAATTATTATATGGTTGTCATGAAACAGAATGGCACAATTTAATCTTCAGCCATGCTATCATGAACTCTATAGCAGTAGGAATGGTAAAATATAATTAAAATGCATGTATCAGAAGAGCAGCTTTTTCAACCAAATCCAAGACTAGGAAATTATAGGGGTAACAGCCCCTACTGAATACCATGAACAAAAAGATGCTTTCTAGTTAGGCTGACTGAGACATCAGCACACATTAGCCACACCAGTGACCGAGCAGAGAGCACAGTAGGGATTGCAGGAATGTTGTACACTGACTGGTTTTGCCTGGCAAGCAGAGACAGTGACAGTAATGCTGCGGGCTCCTCATGAGTGTTATTTGATTAGGTAGCACGGCAATCAGCAGCAGACTGGGCACTACTGCCAGGGGTAATCACTAAGGTAAAGCACATCTGCTTCCTGGCTGAGTGAGCAGTGCATGATGCACCTCTATGCTCACTCCAGCACCTAAATAGGCACACTCTGATCAGGGACAATTAGAATCAGGCTGAAAGCTCGTTTCATTTTTCCCTGTGGTATACTGCTGTGGGGAAAAGTGAAATACATATGTAGAATCAACTGTCCAGGAGTTGGCTATAATTTTTAACAGTTCCTTCTGATGGCCTTCCCAATTTGCCTTTTCAAGCTAATTTCCTACATATTTCAATATCTTTGGCCTTGATTTATGCCAGAAATGGCATAATTTATTCACACCTCAAATTTATAGTATGTGACAGAGTTCATGAGCCAGCACATTCTTATTTCTCTCCTGACCATATTGAATCAAATTAGTTTTTATTTTTCCTTTGACACCAACATTTGAAAAGGTTTAAACCCTGAAACACATCTGCATGCAGATATTTTGATAATGGGGCTCTGTGCTAGTCTAAGACCTTCTATCAGAAAATTTAATTCTAATACATGTTTAGAAAAATTATTTAGAAAAACTAGTTAGAAAAACTAATTGATTTTCTCTTCTAATATTATGCAAAAACTTAGAGCTAAATACATCACAAAATGAAATTAATTTATTTGAGAAAACAGCTGAATATTTACTTAGGTTAAGAGGTTTAAGAACAACTCTAGCAGTTCACCCATGGATGAAACCTATCACTTAGAAAAGTTGGAATTTCTTTCCTTGTTTAGGCCACAGATTTAAGTGTCTAACTGTTACTGATCCATACATGATCAAGTCTTTGCACAATACAGGGCTAATTACTGGAAATGTAAATTTAAATTATTGTAATAGAAAAAAATAATGATGGCTTCCTATCAAAGATGATAGTTCCCCTATTATTCATATTTGAGTATCTAACTTAATATGTCCTATGTTATTTCCACAAAATTTAATAACTCCAAATATAAAATTAAATATTATTTTAAACACAACTATAACAGAATACTCTTCCATCTAAACAATTAGAAGTGAATTTATAATATGGACTTAATGAAGCATTAATTTCTTTTAAAGTCATTTTACAAACTTGGAATTTTCATGTTTAGATACCATACATTAAGAAGAACAAAAGCATTCTGAGACAAAAAGAAAACTGATTTTATTTCATAGACCTAAAAAAATCTTACAATCCCTAAATATTCTAACAAGTAATCAAAAAAGGAAGCCTATTTTGGAAGTAATTGAGAATTATGCCAGGGAGATAAGATGCTGCCATCCACAGCATTGCAAAACTTCCTTGATCAAATGTGAAGAGGCACTGTTATTTCTAAATGTCAACAGTGCAGAAGATTTGCTTAATATTCTAATAAGGAAAGTGTTCATGCTGTGGAATTGCAGCAGCTCACATCTCCAATTAGAGAATGGAAGTCTTTAACAATGTCAATAAAAAAATATTTTAAGAAGGTTTCTAAAAAGAAATGCAGTTATTTATTCCAATATTACAAGGAAAATAAAGTTGGTAAAAAGCAAAAGCTTTATTCTGGTCATACTCATTATGAGCATGAAATGTTTCTACGATATTTTTACATTATAAATTTAGAACCAATATCACCTAGAGAATAAAACTCACTAAAAACCCTAACACATACTGTAAACTTTAGCTTTCAACTTTCTCATTTCAACAATGGGTGAGCTTAGAGATAGCCATAGCAAGTACCAAACATATTGGGGAATTACAGTCATACTGTAGTGCAAAGTGAAATGTTTCACCTGGAAACAGTTTTGCAGTTCTAATCTCATCCTCTGGAAGACATTAAACCATTGGTACACAATTTTATTGCCGCAGTTTTTACAAGTATCCACTACAATATCTTAAATAATAAAGCGTGGTTGTCTATACATGCTATAATTAACACAATATCAATATCAGCATGCAGTGGCAATACATGCCTTCATTAGTTTCCCAATGGAACAATTAAGGACTTGCAAAAGCTATTTGTTTCCAGTGAAGTCCGTAATCTAGTAGATTTACAAATTCACACGTTAACAAATAGAATCATTCATTCAAAAGATGATCTCGACCATTTTTAGCTTTAGAGAGTACAAAAGATATTCGGGGTTTTAGGTATTTTCATATTTGATTAATGCATCTTTACAACCCGATACTTCTTTTGAGTCTTGTCTGTTCCTTCTAGTACAAAATTTTCTCGCTTACTCCACCCCAAGTAGCTGAAACAATGGTAGTAGATATATATATATATCTTTGTGCAGAAAATCAACTCTTCTTGTTCCACTTTTTTTCTAATAAATTGTCTTCGGCTCAGCATCAGCATTTTCTGCTAATGTAATGATAAAGAGTATACAAAATATGAAAGTGTCCTTGTATATGACAGACACCAACTTGCCATCTTAAGGAGCTTTTCAAAAGAAAACCTTCATCTAGCAAATCAACTAGTCATTCATCTTGCCAATCATAGTGTCACTTCTGAATAAATCAGACTTAACATTTTCATTATCACACTCCCACTATGTTTTCCTCAAGGCTAGGAAATTATTAAATGGTATCAACATTTTTACCCATGCTCTGACTAAAATAATTCAACTGACTTCTATAAAAATCAGAGCAAATTTCATGTTCAAGTGTTTAAAATGTAATCTTTGATGATACATCATTGAACATCTTTTATTCCTATGTATCCAATTCATGAAAGTCTAATCTTAGCACATATTTGTTGCATTTTTTGGTACATCACTAGCTACAGTAGCTACATCTGTAGTGTGCTAGCCCTCCAATGCTTCTTTCAGGAGAGAGGCTAAACTTCCTAATTCAAAAAATCCATCATATTTCTTTATTTAAAAAAGACGAAAAAAGGTAACATTAAACAGAGCAAAATTTTTGTTTGAATTTAGGATATTTAACCTGTATTGTATCATTTTCTAGAAAAACATTTCCTCTTAATTAAAAAGTAAAAATTGTGGCTTAATGGATCTTCATGGCTTATCACTCATGAAGATTATGCAAGCTCCATTATGGATTCCAATATGACATCCAATGTGCAATCCCTGTGGATAGACAAGATTCTATTGTTCCTAAGCTTTGAGATGCATATGATCTAAAGTTCTTCACCCGTATCACTCCTTCACATCAAGGATCTTATGCCTTAGATCTATGTGGCACAAAAAATGGCCAAAAATTAGGAGTGCTTTGCATGCTTCAGAATATTCTACAGGAACACAGACTCCATGACATTAGCAATAACTCTGAATGGGATAAACAAAAATTGGCTCAATAAATTGTATTTCCTAGATAGATTTATTATTTTTGACTGTGAAATCTTCACCATGAAACAGATTTCACTTTATTTGTGTGCTTTGAACAGTAAGCAAGTAAATGAATTATTTAAACTCGACTGCAAAACAATTGTAAATGTCTCTTTCATCTTCGAAGCTTTCAAACATGAGGTAGAAACACCATCAGATTTAGGCAACCTCATTACTTCAAATTGTATTATTGGGAACAAATCTGTCTTTAGAAAAAGATTACATTTATATGTAAAATCAATTAATTCAGCAAGTAAGATCTATTACATCTCTTTTAAAGAAACTGCATATTATTGGATTAATTTTGTTATTCACTGGTATCTGTAGAACATCAGATGCCTGCAGTTCTGAAATGCTAATCCTATTTTCAGGATGGTTTTCTCTAGGCAAATATGAAACCTTTATATAAAAGCTTTTACTTATTTGCCATATAGGCAGTAATATTATAGAGCTTAAAAACCTTAAATGAAAAATTATTATAGTCTTGTGCCTAAAAGTGATGATTTTACAGTAACCATTTCAAATGCAAGAAAAAACCAGACCCTGAAAAGCTGATGTTCCATTTCCGTGTAATGATAAACAGAATCCAGAAGAGAAAGCATTCAGGTCTTTTCATTGTAGTCTCTGACTGCAGATATTAACTGGCAGAGATTTCAGAGTGTGAGGAAATCCACACTAAGAGATCAGAGCAGAAGAGGATTCCTGCCGTTTTCATACTGGTATCCTCAGGTCAAGTCACCAAAATATCTGCTAGGAATCTGTGTAAAATAAAGTTCCCATTGAACTCAAAAACCCAAGGGTTCACTAAAATACAATATTTAGACTTAAAAATAATCTAACAGTATGCACAGACTCTAGAAGAAATGAAGGATCAGGTAAAGGGATTAAAATCTCTTTTACAGGGTCTACATAAAATTTAAGTGCAGTAGAGCTTTTAGACAGGAAATTATAATTTCAGAATGGAGCAACCCTAATCTGAAAGAGCCTAAAGAGTCACTGCCACTACATGCCATATATTAGTTGTGATCATCTACATATGTATTTGTATTTTACCTCTTTTTTCTTAGTAAGCCTTGCAGAGTTAACATACATGAATGAACTAGAGCTAGGCCTAATTTATATTAAAAAAAAAAAATAAAAAAAAAGACTATCATCAGGTTGTCAAAATACCAGGTCCAGATTCTATAATTCATTAATGTTATCTAAAAAAAAACCAAAAAACACCTATTCTATTTTTCTGGGAGATATTAGAAAGCATTTTTTTTTTTTAAATTGGTGATGTTAAATGCTATTTCTGCAATGTAAAATGAAAAAAACTTCAAGAACATTACATGCCTGATGCCGATATTTGCAAGACCTGTACAACTAAAGTATGAAGTGAAAAAAAAAATTACTATTACTGTTCAGACCAAAAATTAACAGATGCAGCCCAATACCCTGTCTCCGGAAACAAACTGAAGGTGAAACTTATGGAAAATAGAAAAATAGGTGGATATAAGGCAGTTTTTTCTCCTCCATAGGTTTTAGCAGTCAGCAGTTTAAAAGTTCTTCTAGAGAGCTAAGAAACTATTTCACCCAATTCTTGGCTTTTGTGTATGTTGTTCAGTGGAATACTGATGTGTGAGAAAACCAGATTTTTTATTCAGAATTATAAATATTTTGTTTGGCTTTGTGACACAAAATTTGGGTCCAGTTTGGGCCAACTACTGTAAATATGTAAAGGAAAACTAAAAATAGACAATTTAGGAGAGCAAATAGGATAAAATATTGAAAAAAATTTATTGTCTAAACAGGCATTGAAGAAGTATCCTGCATTTCTACTTGTTTGCAAATTTAAGTGCTGGAACAGTAACTAAGAGAATTTCTATCAAAAATGCATATATCAAAATTCTTTCCTTCAGACTGGGGTTTATGATTGCTGTACTTTATCCATATTGCAGCCTAATTATATAATTAGCCCTTGTAAGACATGGGTTATAATATGATCTCAGTTGTAGCACAGACATAAACATTAACATTTATATCTGTTCTGAATAACACTTCTTATCAGCAATTACTTTCCAGGACCTGTAGCCAAAGGAGTAGAAGAAATGTGAAGGCAGGCTGACATCATAAGTGTGTGTCAGATATGTGTGGTTTTTAATGCTAAAACTCAAATACATGTTTATTTTGGAAGCCCATATTTATAATTTCCTTCAGATTTATCTAGCAGCCTGCCTTTGGGAAGTGTTACCGTTGTCAGAAGATGGCAGAAAATAGCACTGTTAGAGAAGAAAGCAGAGATTATTTCCAAAGGTTATGTTATACAAAATATGCCTTGTTCATGAGCAGATAAAGGACAAGGCTTGACAACTGACTATCCTCACTTCAGTAGACTGCAAAAGGGTTGGTTTTGCAATATTTTAAGAGACAGCACCCTCAACCACTAAGGGATAGTTTCTCACATGCTTGTATTATCTGCTTTAGGTTCCCAGACTGGATTTGATTATGGATGCTTTCTGTCACTACAGTGGATCACTGCCAGCCTAAACCATTGATCTTGCAGTCAGTATCCTGCTGCAATGCGACTGTTCATGTTTGTGTCCTTCAGTTTTTCTTCGAGGCTGAAGAAAACCAGGCTGAAGGCCATGCTGGAACTAAGCCATACTGTTTGAGTTGAAGAAATGCACATCTGTAGTTCCAATTTTTTCCTAGCCAAACTTATTATAACAAAGTTTAAAAGTATTAAATCAAATGCAATAGATTGAGGATGTCACTCTGACATGGTGGTGTGTAATTTATCAGACTACTTAGAATGGGGTGCTATTGCACTTCAGTTTCAATGTCCTATTTTTCCAGGAGAGATGGGAGACTCTGAAAAATTAAATTAAACAGTTCAGCAATGCTCATGATTAAAAAAAAAAAAATCATAAATTTACATATGCAAACTTCAATCCCATGAAGACTGATAAACTCTTAATTCTTAAGATTAGAACCTGCAAGTTGTCTTATTGGTACAAAAAAGCACATGTATTAGGGGAATTTTAGCCTGCCACTTCTGGGTAGCACAGGCTGCCCTAACTAACTTAATGCTGTAGTCTTCATAGAAAAAAATCTCTTTTAAGACTAGAAGGATTCATGACTATATGTAAACATTTGACAGTGGCCCTAAGACTGTTTTCTCTATGATTGACTTTTTATTTTTAAGGGACTCCACAAACATTCCCAAGAGGGAATATTTCTTTCCAACTGCCCTTCCACTACACTCACACTCTTTTTTCCATTCTGGTCATCTTTTTATCTGATTCTTTCAGTAAAACTTCAAATATTTACATACAAATATTCCACACTTAACCACTCCCTATTTATTCTTCTATAAATTTATAATTTAGAAATTTTCATGGTTTGAGGGTGAAGGAGGCAGTGCACTCCAAGATGACCACAGATACCATTCTGTGAGGATGTAAAACCCATTATTTCCTCATTTGTTCCATAGACTACTTCCACTTCTCTCGGCTGTTTTGCCCTCTCCCTTTCTGTTCCTGCAGCTCTCTTCCCTCCCTCTTTCAGCCTGCTGCATCCTATAATCCTGGAACTGGAAATGATGAGGGTACCCTGTGAAATATAAAAATCTGCAGTAACTTCCATCATAGAGAATGTGACGTAGAAGATATGGGGAGAGTTAAGGAAAAAAGTTACAATCCATCGATTAATTGTTTAAAAGGCATTACTCCTGTGTCTTAGATTCTTGTGTCTGAAAAACATAAGAGAAAAGAGACACTCACAAGAACGAATTAAGGTAAAAATATGAAATAGACTCTTTCAAAAGGACATAAAACTAAAGAATCTGGAAAAGAGTGTATAAAATGGGAACAGTTGGGCAAGAGCGACCAATGACTGCTCATGGACAGGCTGGGTACCAGTCAGTAGATGGTGAGCAATGGTATTGTTCAGCACTTGCTCCTCTCGAGGTTTTTCTTTCTTTCTTTCTTTCTTTCTTTCTTTCTTTCTTTCTTTCTTTCTTTCTTT
>JAWWMU010000106.1:54157561-54204738 GCA_035048155.1 Cinnycerthia olivascens | reverse complement strand
CGGAGGGATTGATAACCGAGCGACCACCCCTGAGAGATTCCTTCTGAATTTGTCATCTTTTTCAGAGCAGTGAAAGAGTGGTACCACCTAGTATTGTTCATTTTGTGTATTGGTGTCTGTTAAATAAACAGGTTCTTTCCACTTCTCTCCGAGGAATTCTTCCCGGACCGGTGTGGGGGGAAGGGGCCATGTGGGTTTGTTTTCTGGAGAGGCCCCTTTTGGAGAGTCTCTGCCAAATTTGCCCTTAACCAGGACACTGACCTTACCTCAATCCACTAATTTTACCTTTAACTGATTCTCCTCTTTATCCTGCTGTGTGGGTGTGGGTGTGTGAGCAGCTGTATAGTACTGACTTGTCAGCAGGGTTTAAACCATGACTGACCTCTTAATAGCCATTACAGAAATTAAAAAGTAGTATCATCAACTACCAATGTTAAAAGTCTAAGACAGTCGCTGAAAATCGCTGATTTCCTAATTCCTAGAGTCCCAAATAAACTTTGCTATTGAACAGATTCCGGTTTCCTCCAGAGATTATTAGATTACTGATTACATAGTACTGACTGTCAAAAATGAATACCTCATTGGGGGGAAAAAAATCCATCACAATAATGGCAGCAAATATAGAGAAAACAAATTATTGCATGAACCACATACTGATCTCTTTTGTAATTACATTCATGTTATGCATTTTATTTACTGGATTAAGTAAAGATGACAATCTGTACTCCATTGCCTCAGAGTACGGCAAAAACCTAAACCATGACATGATGTCTTAGAGTCATATTTCATGCATGATTCTGCAACATAAATAACTGCTATTCTAATATATCATAAAAGAGGTGTAATTTTAATTGCATCCACACTGTGTAATGTATGAATTAATAATAGTGCTACTAAAGAGTGGAAATGGTGAATCTGTTCCAAAGTCTTTTGGGTATATTTTAAAATTCTACCCAGTAAATGTAACAACGCTCAAAAAGCTCTGATCTAATTTCAGTATTGAAATTGCATTGACAGACTTTTTGCCCACTGCTTATCAGTCAGGTAACAAACAAGATTAAGGCTTTTTAAATACTTATGAGGCAGGAAGAAAAAAAGAACTCTGCTCACAGAGAATGGATCACTTCTTTAAAGGAACTGAATGCCCCTTGATTTCAGCAAGAGAAATTTGGCAAGGCTGACGAGAGGAAAGCATGTCGGCAGGAAATCTTGATTCACAGCTCTGTCAATTCATCCTCAACAACTTTGTTATGTGGCTGAATAAGTGACAGTTTGGAATATTTTAAATAAACACCCCACTAACTGTTGAAAACTATTTTTCTCCACACAAGTGAAATCATTAAAACTCCCATGAAGAAGCTGTCATGTTTTCCCACCTCTTAACAGAAAGAGCAAAAAGTCAAGCTCTAGCAAGTCTTGAAGCTGGTGTAATTTCTTTTTTATTAATTTTTTTTCACAGCACTTAACATAGGCTGAAGTGTTAGGAGATGGCACAGTAACAGTAATGGGCACCCACCACTGTGTTTGCTCTGCCCTGCACTCCTGGTGCACCCTGATTAAAGACAAGAAACAGCAGAGAATATGGGTGCTTATGTCTCAGAAAAAGAACTTTCTATTCATTGAGTTAATGACAGTCTGTGTTTACTGCTCCTAATTTTTTGCAGCATGGAATTCACATGAAAAGAATGAATCAAGGGAAAGAAAAAAAAATCCACTTTACCACTACAAAGCCAATAAGCTCACAAATTGTAGAGTAACTTCATGCCTTAACAGTCTCAAAATATAAATAGAAGTAATTTAACTCGAACTCATAACCTTCAGTCACAAAGAAACCCCTCCGTTTGACAAATTTATGGGAATAAAAAGAGTCCAACAAAACAACCCCAAATGCCTGCTTCCACTGCCCAATTATGCCCAAACCCAAAGCTCTTCCCCTTCAGGTCCAGATGTTATCATTGAAGCTTCTTGTTTCAAAACTACCTTCAATATAATCTAAGATATCAATATGAGGGATTAGGAAAAGAATTACAGTTTATTCAATCTAATTATGAAATACCCCTGAAGCTAAAATTTTAGTGATCAAGAGAAAAACAAAAAAAAAAAATAGCAAAACAAAAAAGCCCACCCATACATGAATTAGCTTTGCTTGGTTTTAGGAGGAAGGGAAGGTGTTGGAGTTTGGTAGGTGGGAAGAGGTGATGTTTCACATATTCCAGCCAGTATTACCAGCACCAGAGTGAATTCACTATCCAAAGATATCAATAATGAGTTTTATTTTCTTGGGCAGGTGCATGTATATACATTAGACTGTTCAGACACATCTGTACTGCAGCTAGGGAGATGAATGATGTTGAGAAACTACCAGAAAGATTTCTTCACATTGCCATGAAAAAATGGATGAATTGTAGAAATTTGCATAAGTGCCAGCATGAGGTTCATAGAATCAAATCCTGAAGTGTGCTTGGGAGGTTTATAAGTCTCATTCCCATCTCTTTCTTCTCTGCTGTTCAGTACATTTAAAAATAATCTAACTATTTGAACTTAAGGTCTTTAAACATATGTCAAATTTGACATGCTGTCTTTAAAAGAAATTATGAGAAATTTAGATTAATGCACAGCAGCAAGACTTATGGCTTCTGTACTTTACACTACTTTCCTGCTTCTCTCCTCAATTTCCCTGCACTGTCCCTAGCCAAATCTTATCAGTGTTTTTGAAACTCATTTGCTCGAGTTCAGTGATAAAACCAAAACTAGGTAACACTTATTTTGGCAGATGTAACTGTATCAGAGTGAATTTAAACACTCAATTTAATTCTTCTTGCCAAGGTTGAGGACAGCAACTTCAGTATCATCCCACCTACTCTGAGTATTATCCTGTCATTGTACAAACTCTGTACACAATTGGGAAGGAGCAGAATCAAACAGAGCAACATACATTTCTGCATTTCATGAAAACAGAGATTTTACTAAAAAAAAACCAAATGGGGCACTTTGACAGAGTAGCGTTACTGGTTTATCCTCCACTTCTACTTGTATCTATCTTCCATTTTTTTTTTCCTTACTCAACAGTAATATACTATTGTTTTCATTAATCTTTCTCTGTTTTGAAAAGTTAAATCTGCTTGTTTAGGAAGTGCAAATAGTTACAAATGAGGGCTTATGCTTCTATTCCATGCCTGTAATGCAACATTGCATCCATGCACTCAAATACAGTGATCTGATCTCTGGATACAATGGTGCTGATATAAGTATGGGTTTTGATCACTCTGTGCCCCCTTCAGTCTCATGTGACATAATCTCCTCTTCTTCCTTTCACTCAAAACTTCTAGCTGATTTGGCTCTCATGGATATCAGGATGGAAAATTCTACTTTTTATTCATTTCCTCGCAAGGATACATCTAACTTGGAAATAAATGTGAAAATTGCTTTCTGAACTTAAGCTCAGCATCTGAGAAGAAAATGCAGCTGTCATCCTGCTCTGTTTTTCGCTACAAATGAATAGACATCACCATAACAATTTTTCAAATTATAAAGAAGAAGTATAGATTCTTGGCTTTCTCTACACTTTTTTAGGAAATATAAGCAATTAGTAGGTAGGTTAGAAATCTATACAAGCAGTCTATTAATTATACAGTTCTGATACTCTTGGAATTTATATTATCTTTCTGAACCAGTCCCTCTGTCTTCATTTGGATTTGCAATTAGTAAGCTATTACGACAGAATTCAGACTTCCTGATATAGAACACTGACTTAATAAATGTAGAATAAAAATATTCAAACATAGACGAGCATTAAGAAAAAACTAGGAAAATAGAATTTTCTGTTTCTTGGAAATATCACCTAAAAAAGCATTAGATGTGTTTAACAATATGATATGTATTTCAGAAATTTTTCTAGGTGTTATATCTTTAATTCAAGAGTTTCAACTCCAGTATCAGAGAGACAAAGTAAAAATGACTTGACTGATGATATCTTATGGTAGAAGCTAGCAACATCTTCTCTTATGATTACAATAAAGAAATAAACAAATATTTTTTATAAAGACATCAATTCCATTGAATATCAATTCTGCTACTGCATAAGTGCAATCATATTAAACATTTTAGTGAACTACTTTTGACTTAAATGGAATAACCAGTGTAATGTGGATGAATTAAATTAAAAGAGTAAGTGCTCCCAGAGAGAGAATTATACAGCTTGAATTTGATCCCATTTGAATTGCTGCTGCACACTTCTGTATTTCTTATGATGCAGACAGTGGAATCTCTCCCTCTTCCCTTTGTATTTCTTTCATTTAGCAATAAAAATTTCTTTGGTAAACTGAAATGTAATTCTAATATTTGAAAAAAATGCCAATGACACCCCAGGGATGAAACAGCATTTTAGTTTTTAGACCAAACATTAGTTATTAAAAGTTATTTTAATTTAATAATATTAGTTCTGATTCAGCTTGGTTAATGAAAGCTGCACTGTCTTAGGCAATTTTGAAAGAAAGAATTTTCAAACTTCCTATTGTGACTGCATCTAAGTATTTGAGCAAGCCTGGTAAACAGTCTCAGGGTGACTCTTCACATCCTTGCTTCAGTTGAATGATGCTAGTAGAAGGTGATGTCTGACAATTCCTTTTTCATCACTAAGCGGGAACAGTGCCTATGAATTGCCTTTCAGAACAGGTGTGGGTGGCAGAAATGTTGCTTACCCCATTCTGGTTTTTTTCTCTCATTTAGTTGTCATCTTGGATATTAGACAATACATGTAAATATTAGGTCTTTGGTGACCTGCCAGTCTTGCAAAAGACAATAAAAGACAAAACCATAGTAAAAGGTCCAGAAAAATATTGAAATAAAAGCTTTATTTCGCTTCTCTTAAGTTTTGATGAAGCTGTCCATTCACTTTTAAAAGGGATGACAAAAAATTGGATTAAAGGGCCAGACTGATTTAGTAATTCAATAGAAATTCAATTAATCTTCACTTTCAATGGATTGCGATTCCTAAACTTTGCAAGTATTTTCAATACAATAATTTTTTTGCTGTGTTAGGAAGTAACAAAATTCTGAATTAATTTGGATGCTGATAAAAGATTGATGTGGACTGAAAATTAATTTTAATGAACTTTTAATCTGATAACTGAGGGGCCTTCCTGTAAGCACATCTCATGCATGTACTATGTCAAGCAGAACTCACTCATCTCTGATAAGAGGTATTACTAACAGATATTATTTTAAATAATTTCCATATTTAATTTTAAAGTTGTTTGTTTTAAAAAATCTGGGATAAATTATATTCTCATATACTTTTCCCATATTTATGGTTTTTTCCAGTACTTCTTCATGTCACCTGACATATCAACGTCAAGCATCTTCATCTGTCAAGTTTCTGGCACTGTGCATATGCTACATTGTTCTCAGTGGGGTTGCCTTCCTTAGTTCTATAAAATCAACTGCAGACTTGAAATTTTCAGAAGAGATCACAAAGAAAGAAATAAGTAACAAAAATATTTAGCTCAGTAAAATTTTCTTCACTCTTTAAATTCAGGGAGGGAAAAGGGAAGTAATTATCACAGCAGAGCTGTTACAGAGCATTTACAACAATGTTTATGAAACATCCCCAGAAAATCTGACTTCAAGAGCTCTAAAATATTAAAAATGTTGATACTGTATTTGTCCATGTACCTCTTAGGTGATGCATGCTGTCCCACATATAGAGCAAAGGGGCAAGAAAAGACAATTCTTCCTAGAATGCTCAATACCAGAACTATGCAAAGACATAAGGGAGTATGTTTGGGAAAAGTGTTGCAGCAAGTGAGAAATTATAAGGGCTTTGTAAACCAGTGTATGAATGAACATGCAGATTAACTATGTTCCACGGTGTAATAGATGTAGAGAGTTTTCCCTTGTTTTTGTTCACTTAATCAAAGCAGGCAGGAAGTTAGTCACTAAGATTAGAAGATGCATATGTCCTTGTTCGAGATGTACTTTCAGGTTCCTGGAACACTAGCCCGCAGCCTTGTCTAACCATATAAGGAAAAACTGACAAAAGGGACGCTCAGGGAAGACTACTAGCCTTCATCCCAAATGACCACCAGGAAGGACACATCTCCCATAGCAACACACTACACATGTGCAGAGTAAAAACCGGAAGAGTACGTCAGCCGGGAGAACGGACTATAAAACAGGAAACAGGAACCCTTTTCGGCGCGGCAGTTTTGCGGAGTGGGGACTCCCCCCCCCTTCTCCCCTGCCATCAGCGCTATTATTTGCTAGTACCTTGCTTGCTGTAATTAATAAAATTCTTTGATTCGGCAAACAGAATTTCTCTGATTCAATTTATCACACACGGCATGGTACTTCTATGGCAATTGAAGTCAAACACATAAAAAGATCCCACAAAATAAAAGATTAAAAATGAAAAATCCACAAAATACAGAACTATGTAAAATCTCAGCAGGACCAAAATGAGTGTAGCAATGGATCTTTTGATAACCCTTTTGACCTACTTCTGGATAAAACTATCACTCGGAAATAAAATCATGATAAATGTAAAAAGCATGTTATATATTAAACTTTATATAAATGATAAATGTTTAAGTGAGAAAACACATAAAACCTCCCTGCACAATCCTTCTCTTTGGATGTTACTGTCTGAATATTTTTCATTCATTAAATGCATTTTTAGAAACATAAGCATATCCACAGACTAAAAGAGTCATCTACTAAAGTAAAATACCAGTATTAGCAGGATATTAAGGTTAAAGCCTTACATATCATTCCACATGGACAAAAGAATTGATAATCACAGAGAATTAGTTAAGCCAGTAGGAAAAAGTGAGGAATGAGCAGGCAGTTGAGAGAAATTCAGAAAAACAATAGCAAGGATAACACAACTAATACCTTCCCATGACTTTTTTCAATAAAAGAACGAGGCATTTATGTAAATAGTCTCTATTTTCCAGATTTAATGCAGCAGTTATCACATGAAATATTTATATCCTGTGTTATGCATAAGGCAGTCTAAGAGAAAATGATATTTTCTTGTTTTTATACTGACAAATCCTTTTGAATGAATGTTTTAGTCATTGTTAACTTACCAGTTTTTTATTTCTATAGAATGAAGTGTAATCTAAAATCTCAATTAGATATTCTATTAATTATATCTTCACTAGAACTTATGAAGGGGCAATCCCATGTAGGACATAACAGAGGTGATAATAGATCTCTTAATTCAGTTTGTGTATAGACATTCAGTGCTAGGAAACTTAATTTTTCCTGAACTCAATCAAAAATATCTTTCACATTTCCAGTTTCCGCAAATGAATATAAAAACATTTTATATTCATAATTAGATATCAGTCCTAATTTTCTAAGTGAGGTACAACTCTAAATAAAAAAATTACTTTGTTGTAAAAGACAAGATGAGCTTCCAACATTTAAATAATGCCACATTTTCAAAATTCTGTGAATGAATCACCAGGATGTCCTTCCATCTCAGAAAATGCAACGTGCTGCACAACAGGTGCAGTGGCAGCTCCCTGTCATTTTTGCTGCTGTTTCACAGTAACTGGCAAACAAGTGCAGAAGTGGGCAGTGCCACCAATATCTGGGCATAAATTTGGTTCTAATCAACCTTCACCATCTTTAGCAGCAGCTAGGTGCATGTCAGTTTGTCCACATTGATTCATAAATTTACTGCAAAAACCCACAGACCTCATCGGGAATACGAATGTTAATCAATTGACAAAACTGTTTTTCTTCTAACTTAAAACAATTGCTTATCTGCATAAAAAACTTTCAAAGCAAATCAAATCAGTAAAATGTTTACTCTGTCCAGAGGAAAAAAGCTAAAAATAAAATAAAATTATAATTAAAAAAAGAGGAAAGACTTGGCATACTATTTCCAAAAATATATTTAGGTTTGGGTGGCTTTGACAATGCAAAATTATCATCTCATGACAGCATGCAGGGGCAGCAGGAGTTCTGATCACTCAGTATAAGCACATCCTATATCCAGCTTTTAAATTTCTCACTGAATAGAATTGCTGTAGGAAAACCTAGTGTAGTAAGCAGATGCCAGGAAAGAGTTCCCAAAGGTTCTTCTGCTCTCCAGAGTTATTGGTTTGGCTTTCTTCTTTTCCTGATGACTAGTGTGGTGATCATGAAGCTGGAAGTATTCTGCACCACATTTCCTCAAAAAAGTCCTGGTTATTGAACTGATTTATCATGTTCAGTCCAAGTGCTGCCCAAGAGGTAACAGCAGGAATGAAAGCAATTGCAACAGAGGGTTGGTGCTGCTTACAAAACAGGATGCAGGTTTCTCAAAGGGCTGCAACAGCTTTTTTTCATTTTGTCTAATAGAAAACTTCGTACAAAATTGATAATGTGATGCAAGATGTTTCTTCACACACTGCAGATACAGAAGGAACTAACTGCAGTGAGGAAAAAGGAATTCAAATTAGATTATTTATGCTCAGATTTTCTACTTCGGTTGTTTTGGAAGTTTCAGACTCTTCAACAATATCAGAACAACAAAATACTGCATAAAAGAGATGGGAAAATCCTCATGGTCATGGTCAATGAATCATTATGATTCTTAAGGTCGGTAACTTGCTAGCCTGAAGGCAATGATATGCTCACATTCCTTACAGGATGGATATTTCAAAACCTTCCAGGAATTCATGTGGAGGTGCTAGTGTCAAATATTGGGTTGTTAGTCAAAGTCTGCAGTAGGCTTTTTGTTGGAATTTATTCAGATGGAATTTTTAGACACAGAATACAATACACTTTCAGTTGGAAAAGGATGGGAACAGCCAGAAGTCATAGCTGCTTTCAGTAATCTGCTGCTTGAGAGGAAGGGTTGATGCCATTTCATTTATACCAATCATAACAGTTTGTATCACTTTGAAGGGGTAGGGAACATCCTACCACCCACCGACTTTTCTACTTGCTCTACGAAAGGTTCCTCCTCAACTTGTTGACATTTAGCCAAACTTTCCTGTTTCCTTTTTTCTTCAAGAAGGTTCAGGATTAAATCTTCAGAAGAACAATATTTCTTCTGTTAGATTCTCCTGGATTTGAAACAATTTACAAAAATTGTGGATTTTACCTATTTTTCCATTTGCAACTATACATTTAAGAAATTGTTCTACAAACATATTTCATCTGCAGATACATGAAAATCTCTAAAAAATGCTTTGAGCATTATTTAGACTACAGTAAAAGAACATTTGATATCTAAAATCCAGGAAAAAAAATATTTGATGATTTCCTAGGCAGCTGGAATAAATTATTTGGAGCATTGTGTTGTCATGCTACAAAGCTAGAAGTTATGTAAATTAAGATTTCAAGAAGAGAAGGTTTAGGATTCATTGAATTTCATTCAATTTTTTCTGTTCTAAAATTCCATTAATCTGTATAAATATCTATATGCACTATAAGTGAGCCTAGGAAGACCATTTCCTAGAGGACAATCTTCACAGTACACAATACAAAAATAACATTAATCTCCATTCTACAGACTCATCTCTTTAGACTGAAAATGTGAGTGCATGAGGGGACAAGCACCATACCAGAGCATGTTTTCAGTTCCAAACACCTCTAAAGAGTTATAGAACTACAAATGCAGTTGTTTAAGAGGTGGATTTGATTGCTGCATGAGGAATATACATAAAATAATGGAGGGTTACTAATTATATGAGAGAGACAGTGTACTTTTCATTTTAAACAGAAGCCAGACAAGCAAGAAGCAGAGTTATTTGATTGTGTCAGGGCAGTCTTAAGTCTGTTTTCTCACCTATAGAATAGTGTAAGATTAAACTACATCAAGTGCTTATATCATCTCAGATGAAGAGTTCAGAATGTCATTAAAGGTACCTATTCTTGACTTGGGGGGGGTTACAAAAAGATTGTTCTATTAATTTTTCCTATTATATGAAACCTTTTTAGAACATATAATTGCATTGCTCGGTGTGAATCTGATTATGTGTAGGAGTGGCACACCTAAAATAGGCTGCTGGCCTGTTTTTAATGTACTTATTACATACCCACTCACAGTAAATAAGTTGCTCTGTGAAGACTGCAATTAAGTTTGAGTTTCCACAATTTACCTAAGAAACTTCCAATTGGATAGACTAAATCTATGTATGCGCTTTGCTTCCTTAGGAAAACAGACTTCAACCTACTTAGCTTAATTCTATTTGCTGCTGATGTAGGCAGTTGCAGGGGCTTGATTTTCAAGGGGAAAAGCATTGTTTTTCCTTCTTCAGAAAAAAGCAAAAATGACATCACTGTCACTGACTCAGCCTTAGATAGCTCAGACTCTCCATACCAGGCAGGAGTGTCATAGGAGCAGAAGTGGGTTCAGTGATATTTCAGGTGTGTTTTTATCTCCACTTTGGGATATAGAGCATTAGAGTGACAGGCAATGGCAGAATAACAAACAGCATGCCAAAAGACAGTGGAATGTTCTTCAGTATTTTTATAAGTAATGAAGTTTAGCAGCTGTAGAAATATTCTTAAAGAAAATTAGCCATCAAGTTAGGTTAAAGCCAACATAAATTATAATTTATTCAGCACTGGTTAGTTATTGGTATTGTGCAAAAATGACCTTGATTCAAAGTTTAGAATACCCCATTACACACAAAAAGAAACCAATTCAGGTGTATTACATTTTAAATGATCACAGTTAACGTGGTACTGAATTACTTCTTCAAAAGGACGCAATATGACAACCTTGAAAGAGGTTATTCATACTAATAGGATTTTTATTATGTAATTCAACCCAATTTATGTTTATATGGTGTCCTTCATACAAGTATATAAAAAACAATCTTTGCAGTCAACTGTAAATTGAAGTGAAGACAATAGCAGACAAATGCCATGCAAAGTGACAGTCCTATGGGGGAAAATGTGTTCTAGGTAAACAGCAACAAGGAGACTACATTATCTTCATTGTGAGTTCTGAAAGCCTATTCTTATGTTAATCCAAGACATCAGGGAATCTTTCAGAAAATCAAAAAGATTAGCATGTAATATAAAAAAATGGATGTGAAAAGTACAAATTGTCTTTTCTTTATGCTTGTGTCTTTCAAAAGACACTAAGGATAAGCTAAAAGTTGAGCTGAAATTCTTTTCTTGTCTAGCAACTTCCTAACGGTAGAAGGGATAATCAAAATGACTTCTAAATACTCTTAGTTCCTCAGGGGAAACAAAACAAAACAAAACAAAACAAAATAAAGCCAAACCAAAACCAACCACACTATCCAAGGACACAGTCAATTTACTAAACAGTAAAGTATCATTCTTTTTCTAAGTATTCCAAGATGGACTGACAGATGACTGCTGCAGAGTTGTGGTTTCCAGGTGTGAGAAGTAATCCCTTCAAATGATGTGAACTACAGGCTGAGATGGGGAAACAATTTATTCTTTAACTTAGAGAATACAGAATTCACTGAGACTTTGAACAGAAACATTTGAGAGACACCACTGTTAATTTAATCTGCTTTCAATGTTCTCTGTTACTTTCAATGTTCTGTTACTCCAGACAGCTATAGCTGGTCTTGTACATATTTTAACATACGAAAGTGTGTAGAATTAAATTAAAATTCACTAACAGCAGTGCACACAAAAATACATTCGATTAAATACAGAAAGAAAATACAATTACTAGTATGCATTCTTATACTGGGTTGTGGACTAATTCCATGAGATCCAATGCAGGAAGAGGCTTTTCAAGTCTAAAGAATACAACCAAAACTAAAGTACATACTAGAAACAGCTAAAAGTAGAAAATAAAGAGAAGTTCTATGAAAGAACAGGAGTGACTGACTCTAAGATAACTCTGCTACTGGTCAGTTCATAACCTCTAAATGCTTAGACCAACTTCTTGTGGCCTTATTTCAAATAGCAATAGCTTGTGCAGTATCACTGGAACCTAGTATCCATGATGTAGACAGTTAATACAGAGATCTAGTCCCAAATCAGTAATTCCTTCAATTATTTAGTACTAAGCAATTATTAAAATATTATCTACTGTACTTTTTCTTGATCAGAAGATGGTCATTAATGTAAAGTTTATTAAAATGCATGCTTACATTTCAAAGCAGTTTCCAAATAATTTGGGGAGTTTAAATGCATTTTAATTCCAAAGCAAGGGAAAAAAAAAAACAAACAAGACATGAAATCAATTAAAGTGCTTAGCCAAGTATTTTTTTAATTTTACATAAGCTCATGCTGTGAAGAATTCAAATCATTCCACTGAGTTGGAAGTATAACTTCAAGTTCCCAGGCTACTGTTTCTAGAGAATTAGAGCTACCTGGGAGAGAATTAAAGAGTTAGCAGGGACTTGGTAAGAGTATGTTATTTATTTTTAAACTAACTACTACTAACTACTACTCAACTCCTTTACACCATCCCATGTCTAGGAACTTACTGCCATGCAAGAGTGAACACACACACACACACACACACATATAATATATGTCTGACCATCTTGAGCATGCAGAAATCCTGCAAACTACATTCTAGGGACAGGGTGGACTGCACATCACATGAAGCACTCACAGGATCTGTCCTACCACTGCCTTTATAGCTTCTGCAGATACTTATATCAGTTCAAGTAATGTAGTATAAAATGGCAGTCTACTATGAGCAAGGGGAGATTCTGAATTAATAGAGCTTTCTTCAAAAGACTTCAAGTCACAAGTGAAAAGAGTGGTAAATTTGGTAAAGCAAGTTTGCAAACTCCTGGAGATCCATGCTTGCACTTTTTCATCTATTTTCAATATCCTCAAAATAATAAATATTATGCCTGCATTAGTTAACAGTTATGCACCAGTTTAAGGTGCAAGATTTTTTTTATCATACTATAATAATATATACCAGTTTCTACTTGATTTATAGCTCATTCTGAGAAAAGTTATCTTTTCCACATTCTTTCTGGCTACTGAGGGAGATGTAACAGTAATCTTTGTGCAATGCCATTTTTAGACTAAATTTATGTTCTGGATTTGCATGTCAAGTGCCTTAGTGGTAAAAGCAGCTCTCAAAGACAGCATGTTTATGCTTCCATTTATGCTTAAATTTGACTGCCAACCTAAAGCCCAGTGAAAAAGGAAAACAGATGCCTTTAGCTCTTTTTGTCTTAAGTCAAATATGGATTGTTTATTTTAACTATTGACTAGGTCTCCTTTCTGGAGGGAAAAACAACACTTAGAATTTGTAGGATCTGCCTGGGTATCATTATTTTACACTTGGGCTGCCCGCTCCACAATTTGTGCTCAGCACTGTACACACATTTGAAGAGCATGATGTTTAATGTGCTGGCTACTGACTCTGCAACATCTCAAAATCATATGTAATGAAGTGTAACAGTTCTTCATATATTTAATTGCTTTCTTTGGATGATTTCTGTCTGACAAGTGTGCCTTCTATTAGCAAAAGGAAGAACGTTACTACTAGCAAGGGTCATTTGTCATAACTTGAGATTTTGGTCGTTTTACTTGGAAGACACATTCTGACATATTTTCGCAGTTTCAGTTCAAATCCAGGCGGCAACATCAATTTCATGTAGTGGATTAGATTTACCAATTTGAGATTTCCCGGCCAATGTACCAAATTTATATGGAGGGTCTATTTTCTGCTGTGAGATAAGATTAGGTGAAAAGCAAAGCAGGCTCAAAGTTTGAAAGGTATAAAGAAAATTCTATTAACAAAACTAAAAGAAGTATAATAAGAGTCAGAATAAAACCTTCAGAACACTTCTCCTCCTCTCCCCACGCCTTCTTTCCTTCCCACAAACAATGTACAGAAACAAAACCCAGAATTCTCAGTCAGCTTTCCACCTCTAGAACAGTCTTTCTTCAGTTCACTTAGGGAGAGGAGTATCTCTTGTTATGCTAAGGAGAATTCTCCAAGAGAAAACAGTTCTCTCGTGGCTTCAATTTCCACAAACAGCAGCCACCCGGAAATCTACGTTCATGAAATTCCTCCCTTCTCCTTTTTTTCCCAGCTTTTTTCCCACAGCTATGTTTATGGGCCCTGACAGCTTATATGGGTGCTATTTTAAGTATGAGCTGTTCTAGCAAAAAACAAAAGTTCTTTTCATCCATCTCTGGAATTGTTTTCTCATGCAGAATTGGTTTCTCATAGAGACAGTGGTCAAACATGGGAAAGAGATGTAGAATTCGTTAGTGATTTAATGACTAGGAATAAAAGTTTATTTTGGATGAAGATTTGTCATACATTATACACTTAATGTCTCCACTAGTGTATTAAAAAATGTTTGAATATTTAATGGATCAGAGGTTGAAGTCACATGCCAAGACACAATTCAGAGCACTGCCCTTGTAATTTGGATGCAGGTTGCTTCATTATTTTCTTCTCTTTGCCTGCCTGGCAGGCATGCATGATTGTCATCTGTGAATTTTGTTGCCAGTAAAGATGCAGTGTGGACACACAGTCCTAAACCCTAGGATGTTGTAGCAAATGAAAACTCTGTCCTCAATTTGGGCTGCACTGACCTTTGATGTAGACGTAGTCAGGCTGTTCTCAGTTTGAAGACCTACCATCTGGAACTCCTTTTTGGTTCTCTTCTTAGTGGTAGGGAGAGCTCTAGTATCTCTTCTTCCCCTTTGGGAAGGTTTTAGGTCTGCAGTGACTGCTGATTTATGCCAGAATACTTACGAGTGAGGTACTGGGACATGCAGTGGATGTACTCCATGTGCGAAATTAGAAGTGCTAAATTTAGAATCTGCCAGAATTCCCAATGGTCAGCTTGTCCTGGTGTAAACTCACCAATGAGAATCCCTGATCACCTTGAAACTTAGAATTGGAGTCTTCCTTTACCTGTATACAGAGACCAACAACCCCAGAATTTCTGCTTTTCCAGCTGTCAGATCCATTTCTGACCTGTAAGTTCTATATAAACACATGGCAATGTTGGAGGTACTCAGCAGAACAGTAATTATAGAAGAAAGTGAAAACAAGATAGCTTCTTACTGTGTCTAATTCAAATAATTTTGAAAACTTTTGTTTGATTTCAAAGCAATGAAAGAAAGTCAACATGACTTATTCTATGACTTATTCACTCAGGACTGTTGTGTGAACTCTAATCTTACTTGCTATGAAAAAAGAGGCTTTTTAACAAATGGAGTGCATTTAAACTGGGGATAGAATTGTTCCAAACATCTTTATAGCCCTATTCTCACTTTGTTCTGTCTTCTTCCTTACCGCCTTCTAACAGCTTTTGCAGTGAGAGCAATTAAAGAGGGGATTTTAAGTCACATTAGAAGGATTAAAATTGCAATAAATTAATGCGTACATATAAAATAATAACTTAAGGAATTATTTGCTATTAACACCCCACTGCCAAAGTTAATGAAGATTACAACATTTCAATTTGCCATTTTTGATGGTTTTCTTGTTGCTGTGTCATCTCTGAGGGGTTCATAGCATTTTATATATATATTTAGAGAGAGATAGATGTAGATATATAAATTTAAATATTGCCCTTAACGACTGCTAGCAAGTCAGATAAAAGATGAGACCACTGGTCAAGCCTGAACATAGCTTGCTATAAATTGCTAGCTCCTTTTGTTGTAATATAATATATTTGCCTATCCTTATTCAAGAAAAGAATTACAATACTATTCAAACTGCATTTAAAAAATTGTAATGAAACAAATTGCATTTTAAATGACCATTAAGAAACATTTAAGATTGCAAGATCAATTCAGCAGCTGAAAAGAAGAAATTCTGCCACTAGACCCATGCAAAATTGAACTATGAAATGGCCCAGAAAATATACTGCTGAGCCCTTTGCCAATAGGGAAACATGTTAAATCAATGAAAGAATATTTGGGTGATTAAATTTTTATAACCTGAGGTAAGAAAAAGAATGAGATTTGTCATAAACAATGAGAATTTTGTTCTAAGTTTTTGATTAAATAATCAAAAGCAAATTATCAGCGTTCCCATCTGCATTCTTCATTTTCCCCTGTGTATTTATCCCTAAGAAATGATCTCTCAATTTTCTATCAGTATGAGAGGAACTTATATACACAGAATAGGTGCTCCAAGGTTTTTCCAATAAATGTCTTTTCTATTGAAAAATACAAGTTCATAAAAAAGTAATATGTATCAGGAAAATGTGGCTATAGTTGTGATTTGGCATAAGAGAAAAAACAATTTAATAGCATGGATCACCGTTGGAACACTTTATGAACAAAGTATTTTTTTCTACCATTTTTAAATTAAAAATTTAATTTCATAAACAGCTTTCAGATTTTAAATTTTGAAGTCCTAGTTTAATACATTAATATTAGTTAAAGGAAACATTAAGGTCATTTAGAAAAAAGATCCAGGGAAGTGTGTTTCATTCCTCTTTCAAAAAAAGGGAAAAAAATATATTTTCTATGAAAAGAAGAATTAACTTCTCTTTCTTTCTGGTATATTTGTACATTACTGCATACTATGCTGCATCAGGTCTATATATGCTCTCTCTATTTTAAGCAAATTGACAAGGATGTGATAAAGAGAAATGAATTCAACAAATTCCTGGGAGAGGATATACATATATATATAGATGCAAGCACATAGCATATATATATGTCATATAAATAGCCATGGATTATAACAGAACTCAGTAAGACTTATTTATCTTTGATTTTTCAAATGGTTTAAATGGGTCACAATATTCAAAATAAATTAGTTGCAGACAGACATGGAGTTGGACGTCCTTATGTTCACTTCCTTAAAAACTAAACTAAAATCTAAGATATATTTTGGCCAGGATAAATTTCTTCTTAATGTCAGTTCAAATTGAAATCATAGAGATTAGAAAGATTGTTTAATTTAGAATAAAATACTAGTAAACACTAGTAGATACTATTAAAATCAAGTACAGTTATCAAAGCGTTTTCCCATTCACACAAAAGATCAAACCTTTAATTTAGGCAAATGAGTCCTGTGTTGAGCTAGGCTGGATGTTAGAAGGAAAAAGCCTCTGACCAAAGTCTGGCAAATTCTTTAAATATATGCTTCATCTAAATGATCCCATTGTATTCATTTTGCCCACAGGATGTGGGGAAGTATCACTGAAGTCACAAAGGCAGCATTAGCAGTAAGATATAGGACATTAATCAGTGTAGTTTTACAAATTTTATGTCTTTCAGGAAAGCATTTGATGCTTCATTACCAAAACCTGGTTGCATGCTTTCTCTAATATCTATCAAATATAGATATTAATAAACATTCTTCTTTTTCAGACTTCCTGCTCAGTTATGCCCTGCTCAATATGCGGCATTTGGTGTCAAATGATTAGAATGTCTTGAAATAAATCCATATCTTGTAAAACATATTAATGAGGATAAGCATATGGCCTGCATATTCAGACACTTATTTTAGGTTGCATGCTCTACATACACATTTATCTCTCATAGACATAATAGCACCAAGAATAAAAATGTGCATACAATTTTCTGCAGAGTCTACTTTAAAGTTAGGAAATCATTGTTCTACATTGAGTATTGAAAGATTTAAAATACTTTAAGGAAATTGTAAGTCTGTTCCAATTTATAATATTGTCATCCATCAGCAATCTCTTGAACAAACAAAATTCATTTATTACTTGTTTCATATTCATAAATGCCATTGGTTTAATTAAAATGTTTTCTGAGTACAAAGCACAGATTTTTTTCCACAACTAAGCCTGAATTTAACATGCAAATATCTTCCAGCCATGACTTATGGTGAATAATTGACTTAAAGAGGAAAGAAATGGGCCATAATTTACATCTTTTCTGGTTTTCCCTATCAATAATGCCAGAGAGTGAACAGAATGTTTAAAGTTCCGCATTCCAAGGATTTTCTAAGTTTGCATAATACATGTGACAACCCTCCCACAGAATTCCTTTTATCATATTAGTTCCACAAACCAATTTATCTGTGTGCATTGTTCACAAGAAAAAAAATCATTTATTTATAATTGCCTAATCAACAGAAACTTAATTGCATTATGCTGTAAATACCTTCAATGAAGTTTTAGAAATCTGTATAAACATTTATAATTTGAGGCCCTAATTAAAAAGAAAAATTCCCAAACTTCTAAAGAAGCAAAAAAGTTGGTTTTGATTTGCTTTGCAAAAACTATGTGATATATTTTCATCACCATTTCAATTTTCTGTTTATATAATGAAAAGCAGTAAACATGGAGACTTTATTATAAGGAGGCGTTTAAAGGCATCATGAAGCATTAGCATATTTTTTTACATTTAAAATTCCAGTAGTTAAAAAACTTCATTAAGTTAATTTTCCAAATAAAATGTTTATAATTCAAAATTCCTTACCAATTTGTATAGGACTTGATATAACAAAAGGTTTCAATGCTGAAGTATTTTTGAAAAATAGGATATTTCTCCATGCAAATATGCTGCTAGAGTGGATTGAGTTGTGAATCTTTTGAAAACAACAGTCTTGAGAAGATAAAGCAGAAATAAATTATTTAGGAAATCACAGGCAGCAGTGCTGAAGGAGAGAAATAATACTGGGTGAAAGCATAACCTGTCCCAAATATAAACATTGCATACCAATGCACATAGGAGAACAAAGCCAAAAAGTCCCAGTTTAAGAGCCTTATGGACCTATTAAGATATGGAAAAGTATCAAATAAAAAATGTATGGAATTATGCTTTCTGATCTCCTTCATAACAACACCAGCAGTGCTAAACAGAAATAAGGATGAACATGTTTCCAAAGCCTAGGAGAATATTTGCACAGATATCTGTTTTATTAACTCTTCCTTTTCTATTTGCCCTCTTATCCTAAGTTTGTGGGAGATTCAGACAACAAGATGAACATTTTCCAAAGTTATTACTGGAACGTAGTGAATTTACTGACCTGCAAATAACCCCTTTTAAATAGAATGTTACATATATTGGAAATACTTAATAATTATGTTTGGGAAGTTCATAAACTCACTAAAATACAGGAAAAAAAAAAGCAAAGGAACATCAGCATTCATTTTTCTATGTAATTTCTACATAAATATGTAATTAAATTAAATTATGTAATTTCTACATTAAATAGATTTTTTCTGATGTACTCTGGTCATGAATTATGAATTTACCATACTGAGAAAATTCAATAGTGTGAATTAACTTAGGTTGTCTATATGACCTAACATCTGAGAATTATCATATTCTAACTTATTCTATAAAACTAAAACAAAGAAATTGTTACATAGTTTTCTGCTTCAAGACTCCACACACTGTGAATTCAGCAAGAGACAACCAGACAACACTGTCAAACAGGACAACAAGCCAATAGATCATAAAAAATTAGACTTCAACATTGCACAGTTGTTAGTGAGTGAAATAGGGAACAAATTTCACAAAAGTATTTTAAAGTGGAAAATGAAGTGATGTGATAAAGGTTCCTCATAAAACTTAATAGGAAACACAGCAGAAGAAACTTGGTTTGGGGTAAGGGGAATAAAAAGAGCATATGAGGGAAGCTGGTAACTTGTATTTGGGTAGGAAAAAGGGGATAGGAAGAAGGAGATGTATAGGGCATATGACAAGATAAGGTGAAACATGGGGTGAATAGTAATGAAAAAGGAGACTCCCACTAAAAGGAGATCGCATAATGTGCCATATCTTCAACTAGTGTCAGTTAACATAATTTTACTGGATCCAACAGAGTTAAGCTGATTGACAGGAAAATAAAGAAATAAAATTTAATTCCTGTATAGATCTCAATATCATTATTGTATCATTTCTTCTAAGGTAGATTTTGAATATTAAACAATTCTACCAAATTGAGTCTGAACGTAATGCTCTTAATATAAAAAACAATCCCTAATAAGAAAAAAAAACAACTTTGTTTTTAGGAGCACCTATATAATAAGATGAGGAAAAGAGAGATTAAATTGGAAAATAATTCTGATTTTCTCCCCAATATAGCTAATGTTTGTGCAGTACAAACTTTATTATTGTTTAAACTGACTCGAATCCTTTAAATTAAAGATGAATGATCTAGTAATTTCATATATCATTGAAAATATCAAAATATTTTAAAGAGATTAAGAGAGCATAAATTCCAATGAGTCAATTTATGCCTGTCAAGTAGTAAGTCTGCGTGATACAAGAAAACAGAAAGAACATCAACCAGTGATAAACTAAAATAAAGAATTAGATACTATGATGAAATAGCAATTGATTAAAATGAAAGCAGAGATTTTTTTGCCTAATTGTTGTTCATTTCCATCAAAGTTTACACCCAAGTTTTAAACAAACACAACTGGTAACCAGAAATAAAGAGAGAAAAGCAATAGGATTGAGTAATACTCTGGATATTTAGGATAGAGGTTTGAATTTTCAAATTCATGGACTGCTTGAATCAAGATGTAGATAGGGAATATTTATAAAGTCATACCATCATACTGCACATAAAGATGCAGCCCAATATTTAACTCAGAGATGTAACCTTCTATTTTTTTTTAATTACAGTATCAAGGTCCTCAACAAATCTTCTGTACAGTACTTAACATTTACAGGTGGGATTTTTTATATCAATTTCACCCTTGGAGAGCATCTTTTCACATTTTTCCCTTAAAGTTCACTTACAATATTGTCTGTCTTCAAAGAATCTTCATCCCTGGAAACCACCTAAGCCATTATAGGTGTGTGAAGGCAAAATTTACCTATCATGATCTGAAAGCTACTCTATCTCATTGTATAATGTGCAATTTGGGGTTGCATTTTCAATGTGCAGTTACTGGTACAGCCCAGTTTAATGTAACATAAATGATCAAAAATACTTCAGGGACAAGGGAACCAAATCAAGCTCTTTATTGAAGACAGACTCATTGCAAATGGTATCGTACAGACCAAAGTGTGTCTGTCATTGTTCTGAATAGCTAAACTCAACCTAAAATAAGTGGAGTAAACAAAGGATCACAGTTTATCGTTCAATTTAATTAACCCTCTCAACTCTGAAAAACTGAACCAGTATTTGTTCCTCCTTGCTGCAAAAGCACCTGTCATTCTTCAGGCATTAGCTTCAGCATATAGTTTATAAATATAACAGCTCAGATAGAAATAGACAGGTTTTGTAGAGCACTGAAAGGAAGATCCAAATTCAGGAGTACAGAAGTTTCTTCTACATGGTACATATCTAGAACTACTAACTTCCTTTTATTTAAAAAAGCCTAGTTCATTGAGTAGAATTCCAACAAAAACCTGCTTACTCATCTATCGCTGACTTATCACTACTCACCACCAGTTCAATTTCCTTTGCAAATAATAATTTGTCTTTTTTGTTCCTTTGTGTAATGGTACCATGTTTCTACAATATTAACAAAAATCAAAACTTTATCATCTGATATAGAGAATAAGACCAAAAGACTTATCCAATACATAAAAAATTGCACATCTTTTTTTAACTTCTGATAACAAAAGTCGGGGGATTTATAAAAAAAAAAAAACAGATCTGATTTGTGACCAAACTAATTTATCATTCCAACTTTAGCTGTCTCAGGCAAAACGATAATTTTCCTGGTTTTCTCAAAATAGAACACTTTTCCAAAATACTAAAAATAAAACAGCAAGTGCAAAGTGATGTATCAGAAAGAAAAAGTGGTTTAACAGATCGCTAGAAAAAAAGTGCAACAAATGCCTAAATGCTTTTCTGGACTTTGAAATTACTATTTTATTCTTAATAAAGAAATAAAGGTCTCCTTCCAGCCCAGGGTAAGATTTTGTCATTTATTTGTAGATGATCACAGCAGTTTAATACACTTTAGTAGGAGCCAGGCTGTGTATTTGACTACTCATATTATTGCAGTACACTTAAGTAAAGGAGGGTGAAGGCTATTAATTCCTAGATCATTTAATGTCAAAATGGCTCATTCCCACTAAGATTAAGAACGAGTGATAAGTTTCATTGATTTAGCATCTGTATGTCAAAATTGGAAAAATGTAAAAGAAAATGCAAAATACCAGATTGTCCAGGGTAAAACATATTTCACTCTGAAATTTTCAGTGAACCAACAGAAAGAGGGGTTAGATTTGTCCTTTGCTGAAAACAAGGAGTTCATAATAAGCCTTTCAAGTACAAGAAATGATACTCAGCTTAACAAATAGATGTTTACTTTTCTAACTAAAAACCACACATTAATTTGGTGTTGCAATCAGAGAAGGAGTAAGTAGATTACATGTTGGATAGGAAAGAATTTTAACTAAGTAGATTACATGTTGAATAGGAAAGAATTTTAACTATCTGAAGATTTTGAAGCTTCAGAGGAAAAATTGTCTGCAAGAAGTAAAATATTAGAACAAGAAAAGTAAATTCTGATGATGTAATTTCAAAGGGGAGCTTCATATACTAGAATAAAACTATAGACATAATTGCATAATCTGCTTCTCTATCAGACACCATGTTAAGATTACAGCTGAAGGAGAAAGAGGTTTTTCAGGTTTATAAGTAATTTAAGTACAATTTTCTTTTAATTCTTTGCTAGTCTGGTATTGAATCTCAATACACTGTATTGTAAGTTTACGGTGCTATTAATTCTTCTACTTGCACATTATTTTACCCTCACTTTAAATCATCTAATGTAACTGGGTAACTGCAAGGTATTCCTCACCAAAAGTCATACAATAGGGTAAGAAAGCACTAAGCAAGATGAGATTCTTTTTATATATTTCACAGTGTTTGGGGTCTAAATGAAAGGGGGATTTAATACTGAATGAGATACAGGAGATATAACCAATGCTTTAGGCAAAATAATTTAGAAACACATCTACTTAAAAGAGGAAGTTGCAATAAAACATTTCCACACCATTAACTGTAGGTTGTGCACATATTATATAATGATGAAGAAACACTTGCCATAATAAAACTGCACATTCCAGATTGCAGCCAGAAAGCACTGACAGACTATAGGACTCTTGATACTGAATATGTTTCAGAGTTATGTTTCAAATTCCCGAAGCTGAATTTAGGAGGTTTTCAAGGTGGCAGAAATTACTTTGCAGTAAAACTAACAGTGCATGCCAGTTTTGTACACAAGGGAGAGAAGGCGGCAGCACATCAGAGCTGGAATGACTCATAACCCAAAACGCAAGACTACAGGAGCTGCAGTTTGCTAATAAGCTTCTCCTATGAGAAAGGGACACTATCATTTGAGAGTTAGACAGAGTTTTCCTCAAGAATAGGAATAGTATTTGTGTGCCTTGCATCCTGTTTTAAAATTTAAGAGTTCAAAATTATATAAATATATAAAAGAATGTCAAATATTTTCAACTTATCATGGAGCTTTTGAAGGTGCTGTGTTGATGCCAGTGAAAGAGAAGCAGAGCCTCTAATAGCTTTGAAATAGCTGTGTCGAGGAATTTAACAATGTCTGCAGATCAGTGCTCATCAAATTAAATTCCAGGCAATTCAAAGAATAAACCCTACTGCAAGAAATGATACCTTGAGCTAAATATAACCTAGTGGAATTTACTGCTAAGTTTTCCTGAGACACAATTCACTTTTCCAATTTGGAGGGAAGGGGAGGAGGGGGGTGGAACAGGGGACTATCCACACACCAAACAAAAGCAAACGATGTAACCAAAAAACAGTGATTAAACTTCATGTGACTGTGCCATACTTTTTGAGTGATGGTTCTATTTTGCCAACAATATCTAGAAGTACATTTAAGAAAGCATAGGAGCAACACTGGTATAAAAGGGAAGCAAGGAAGAGTGAACAATGCATCTGCAATTAACTTCTTGTACTTGCTTCCTATGTTGTATTTCTGTCTTTGCATTGTTTTCTTCACACACTCTCCTCGTAATTGCAATAATAAAAGGTGTGTGAAGGGGAGATAATGGAGTTGGCAGAAATGTGCAAAACACAGGAAGTCCAGGATGTACTTGTCTTTTTAGGACATTTGGAGAGTTATAATTCTAGATGACATTTACAGCATTGTTTGTCTTAACTATTTAGGCTGTTGTAGCACATATTCTCATTTAAGCTACATCCACACTGGCCCATAAAAATCTCACTGCAACCAAAACCAAAACAATTAACCCTGCTCAAAAGCCACAAAAAAATCCACAAAGGTCAATAATAATTTTACCTGCTACACAACTATAATTGATTGTAATACATATGATCAATTCATAGTAGAATTAATTACCCAGAACAAGAATTGAAGCAAAGAGTCCCTTAAACCCAAAATACTTGTTCTTCTATTGCTTACACATTCACTGCTTATGGGGTATAATAACAGGTAAATGTCAGAAACACTTTAAAACTATGAAGGGCAAAGACACTGCTTTGAGTTCTGTTTCTTTAAAAGAACTTAAGAAAAAGACAGGCAAAACATCTTTACTGAAAAGAAGTTAATAGATCCTAGCTTGGTATGGAGACTGGAATCAGTATGGGAATACTGATGTAATGTTTCTTCTAGGAAAGACTGAAGAAGTAAAATTAAGCAAACAGAAACCTGAACTTCTGTAGAGTGAGAACTCCAGTGGGTAGTTTCCAAAACATTTAGCATTTGTTTCAGAAACTAAGAAAACTTGTCTTTAAAACAATATTCAAATCTGCCCAAACCTCCTAGTGAGAAAATTACACAGTTTGTTGTTTCTATGTATTTGATGAATCACAGAAATCAAATGCAAACACTTTATTGCCCCCCAGCAAATAATTATTACCTTTCATCTGTTCAGACCACTACAAAACCACCTGACACTTAAGACTACGCCAAGTCCACTGTAAACCACACACTTCAGAACTTGTCAGAAATTGATAATTTTTCCCCTACTGTCTTTTTCAGATTCTATTTCTATTAGGTTTTTCTTTATTTATTCTATGACACACAATGGGAAGGTTACATGGAAGACTTTTACGTAGAGTTTAACTTATTGTCAAACAATGAATTTTCCTGATTTTAGCACTTCATGAACAAAATTAAATGCACTACCCATGCAACCATTCTGTATTGAGAAAATTTCTGGTTGCATAGATATACTCAGGATCTCCTGTTTTTCTTTCTTTTCTTTCATAGAGACAGCAGCATCACACAAACTCTCGTGAATTTTACCTGCCAGTCACAATACTTACATGATTATTTAATGTATTTTAATGCCAATATGAGGCTCCTGGTTTTTTATCTGACTTGCTATATCACTGTGTTGATGTGTTATTCTTATTTGAGTCTTCATGTTTAAGAAATAAATCACTGGGAGTTTATTTATTATTTTTGTTACAATTTTAATGATAAGACCATTAAATTGCAAAATAAATATAAATCAGTACACCAAAGTGTTAACAGTAGTGCATATTCAGTCCTTAATTTTTTTTCTCTGGTAGTCGATCAGCTAATTGTTGCTTCTTATTTAATGGTTTTACAGCTAAGATGAATAATTGCTTCCTAGCCACATTTTGCCAACATCCTCACTGGGAATATTGAGTATAAGGATAATAACGTGCAGCCCTCTGAATCTGAACGCCATAGCCAGTAATAATCAAATGAGGTCCAAATATATATTATTTTAGAATGCCTTTAAATTTTTTTGTTTACTGCTGTAGACATCATTGTCTGGATACCAACGTGTTAACTACTCAGAAACACATGCACTTTTACTCTTGCTTTCCAAATTTTTATTAAGGGCAGTTAATTAATAAAGATTTTGCTAAAGAAAGTAGAGTAGTTAACATCTCTTCAAAGCAGAACATATTTTTCATGAAGAAATAACCTCATTCAACATTTTTATACTAGAAAGGTTGCTTTGGGAGAAAGGGATGCAGGGGGGAGATTTACTTTCTAGAGATATTCTTTCACCCTTTTCATCTTATTCTTTCTTTTACAGAAAAGGCAATTTTTTTTTTATTTTTTTAAAATTTGTTTGTTTGGGGCGTTTTTTTGATGAAACTTCAAAGATTAAGTTCTGATTTCATTGCAAGGTGCAAGGGTGAGAAAAAATATAGGTCCTTTTAAGATCTGGGATGCTTAATGTAATCTGTCCATAGTGAAAATCAACTGGAGGAATTTTGTGTTTTTTCAAAAATACATTTGCTTATTCTGAAATTTTAACAAGGGCCTTAGTACAGTTAGGAGGCTTTAGCATGAAACTGCAAATGAGACTGACAAATAATCTAGGTATCATCTGCTGGGAAAAAAAGAGATTCAAGGGGAGGAAAAAATGAACATTTTTGATAAACCACAGTACAGGGAGTTTCTAATTTTGTTTAGCTTGAGTCTGATTTTCACTTTTCAGTCTTATTAGCCTATAAATAGACCACATGTGTTCCCTGGTCTCTGCAGTGGAGTCTTGTTTACCCTGTTTTCTTTATGGATAAGAATTATCAGGATATGACCTAGGCATATTTCAGTCACCATGTCTCCTTGTCTGTTGCTTGTAATGGGTCGGTGCATTTAAATATAAGCTAAAACTAAATGGCGAACGTCTTATGTCCTGAGTCTGTAGGATGATATGTAATAACTAAAAATCAGATTCAGATGCAAACTTGAAATATTCAGAATTAAGGTTTCAAAGCATAGGCAAAGATCAACAGTGACATAAGGTTAATGATTCATACAACAGGTTTGCTTACAGACCAGATGTTGAAAACTTTGGAATTAAAATTGCTTTAGAGATACTTGAATTTCTTATTTCAGAATTCCATAGAAAATCTCTACTTCAATGTCTCTTGATTACCTCTGCACTTTCTCAGAAAAGGTCACCCAACCAAATTATTAATAAAAATCCACCTGAATTACATCTGCAGCCCTACACATGTTTTTGAAGGATGTGACTAGGCTGCTGAGCGATCAAAGGAATTGCCAGCTCATCGCTCTATCTGTAATCTAACATGGCACAGCATGAGAGAGGATATCACTACATTTTGCAATATGTCAGGGACAGTAAAGAAATAGCCTTTGTCCTGCATTATGCAAATCCAGAGCTCCGGCTCTGCTCCGGCAGCTTATAGCATGTACCCACTGCCAGATTGTTTGTCAAGCTAACCAAAGTCCAGCTGTCCAGGAGACCAATCATCTTGCTTTGCTTTGACTGAGCTGGCATTTCTGCATTAGAATCTGGAATACCCATATGTCTTTTGGAAATATTCCCTTTGCAACATAGACACGGTGACTGTTGTGCTCTGGAGAGATACAGCACATTTCGTCAGATGTTGAGCATTTACCAGCACTTAGTTAACATGCTGTAATGGTAGTTCACAGAGCAATTATTAAATTACTTTGTTCTACTGTAATAACCAATGATTAAACTTTCATAACACTGACATTACATGCTTTATTTATCAGGCTCCTATACTTATTAAATTATTGGGACAGTGGGGAGGGATCTTAACAGAAGTGAATTTGTGCAATTATCTTTCAAGGTCAAAAACTGTCTCCTGCTGCGAAAATAGACAAATTGCATAAAAATTACTTAAGAAGTTTTTAATGTTTAACCTTTGCATTATCTTAAAACAAAGCTTGCATAGTTTTCTGAAACATCTGCCTGCCATCCAAAGAGAAACACAAACACACAATCCCCTTTTCAGGGACAGAGACACAGTATAGCAATAGTGAACTTGAAAATAAAATAACCAATTCAAGATGATACTGTTGGGAGACTGGATAGTATCACATCTATCATGGAGTCACAGAATAGTTTGGTTTGGAAGGGACCTTAAAGATTATCCAGTTCCAAGGACAAGGACACTTTCTACTGGATGAGATTGTTCAGAGCACCAACCAACCTGTCCTCAAACACTACTAGGGCCGAGATATCCTCCACTTCTCTGGGCAGCCTGTTCTGATGCCTCACCACCCTCGCAGTAAAGAATTTCTTCCTAATCATTGGACAGGAATTCTTATACAGGAAATACCAACAGTATTGCTGAGAGATGTAATATTTAACAAATAATCCTAACAATTAAATTCATTTAGTTCAGTAAATTGTTTTGAAGCTTTAAATAACAAATGTACTCAGAATTTCCATTCTTTCCTATATCCAAGGACAGATGTTTACCCAAAATTCCCTTAAGCAAAGGAGAATACAGCATGTAAAAATTTAGAGACCATACTTCCCCCATGTGCATTGTTTTGCTCATTGCAACGCAGACTAGGCCTCTGCAGAATTTGCATTACATACCTGCTTACAGCATTACTTCATAGATAATATTTTATTTGGAAATTAGTTTGTGCATGCGTAATAAAACTATGAGATGATGTTTGTTTTGCTGAAGCCGCAACACCAAATTAGTCAAAACAGCTCTGTTTCTTACCATATAAACAGCTTCTAAAGTCAAGTAACTCAGGGATCCATTAATATTAACTCCTGAATTTTTAAACTTTGTTTATATTTTCCTACTGCTCTTACATTGTGTAAGAAATCTTAAATTTATAAGCAGGTTATATCAATATGTTATAATAAAAAAAATAACATGAAGGACTTGGCCTGTGGCAGCTTTTGTTGTTCAGCTATATTCTGTACATCTAATGTGCTTTGAACCAAAAAGCTCACAATTCGTTATAAAATCTCTATTCCTGAATCTTTGTTACTGAAAGCATCTTATTTTTTTTTTTTGTGCAAAGGACATTCTTTCAAATTCTGTTTATGTTGTGGAAAAGTACCTGAATATTTAGGGATTTTATTGCTACTTCTTCTTAATAACAGGTGCTGTCATCATGTGCCTCAGCTCTATTCCAGTAGACATCCTTGTATCACTGTTTCAATAGAAAGGAGAGGAAAAAACCAGCCAACTCAAAATCCTATTGAAGTGCTGATTTCCGGAAGGCTTGAGAGCTTTGTTAAGTAGCTTGCAATAACAGCGTGCTGGGGGAATTTGAGTCTGTTAGTCATTTTTCAGGGAAACAGTTGAATAGGTATTTAAAATTTTTAAAATAGAAACAAATTGTGTAAGAGTTCTTTGGAAAAGAAAAAGGAAGATAAAAATGGCATTAAATTTTTTTATAGAATAAATCTCTGAAGGGAATAGCAATTTTCCTGATTTTCAGGTTCTAGATTTGGCAAACATTGAGGTGAATTGTTGGGAACTCCACAGAGGCAGAAGGACTTGAAAAGAAGCACAATATAAAGTAAGCCAGATAGCTATGAACAGTACAACTAATCCACACCATAGATCCTTACAGTGCAACCTCTCTACAACACTTTCATAAACTGCGGAGATACTAACTCTGCAGGCTTATTAGTGTGTATGTGCACAACGTTAAAGTTATGACACAGTTAAATAGATTTCATCCCTAACTGCAATTCACTGTGTAGCTGGAAGACTGAGCATGGCATATTCATGGCATTTTAGAAACAGCAGAACAGTTTTTGCATCATTACACAATTTGACACATTTTCTACAAGCCCAAGCACTGCTCATGTGGCAAAGTAACATGAATATCTGACTAAAGAAAAAAAAAAAAGATTGCAGAGAGCAAAACCAAGCAAAATAACTTCAAAAGGGTGGTGGTGGAAAGGAGAATAGGTCTTCATTGTAATGAGCCTTGCAAAATTCTAAAGGGATTTTAAACTAGGGAAAAAATTCTCTGTGTCATTCATAGGCTTTTAACTTTCCTTTGATGAAGAGGAACACCTGAAAGCCTCCTTGTAGCATCTTTGTTTATGAAAATGAAATACTTTTCTCTGATATGTTCTTGTAGGGCCATGACTCTCTAATCCCTTCTTTGTTTCCCTGTGCCCCTTCCAGAATATTTCTTGACATTTCCATCTTTAATATCAGCATAAATTAAAAAGATCCAGGGAACAGTAATTACAGTCTCAAGTATTCTTCAGGAGAAGCATCAAAGAGTTTGCTGAAAAAAGAAATGTACTTTTTTCTAACATCACGGAAGTTCTATTAAATTCTTCATGTTTTGTGGCAAACCCCTTTCTTCAAGCACACTATTTTTCAATGTAACTATGGTGGGTGGCCAAGAAAATAAACAAGAATCAGTTTTAAGTTCTCGAATACACTTGATATTTTTAAATGCCTCTTGAACACGAGATTTGTGGATCAATCTCAACAATGATGCATGTTCTTCTCAGTCAAACCAAAGAACTAATTACAGTTATTACTGCTACCCCAGTGGGTAAAAAATCCAACTATTACCAATATCATGATATTCAAACACCAGGTGCCTTAAAATGACTGAGACTCTGCATAGGGGTGAACAGTGAATATAGAATTATAGAACAGTTTGTGTTGGAAGGGACCTAAAAAGATCTTCTAGTCCAATCCCCATGCAAGAGCAGGGACATGATATGCATTGGATCAAAGTGTGGCTATAACTATTACCCTTCAAGAGAATAGAGTGCTCCATAGTTTTTTACATCTCCATCAGTGACCCGGACATCTGAAGACTCAGAAGCAAGTTTCTGGATGGCACCCAGTTTAGCGGAGTTGTTCATACACTAGAGGGTTTCCTGTGCCATTCAGAGATATACAATATACTGGAAAAATGTGCTAGCAGGAACCTCATGAAGCCTGACAAGTGCGAATGCACACTTGGTAGCTGTGATAGAAATGAACCCATGACCCAGTATAGAATGTAGTGGTTGGGTGGGTAGCAGCTATGCAGAAAAGGGCCTGAGGGATTTAAGGCTGGGTGTGAGCTGTGTGCCCTTGTAAGTTATAAAGACCAAACACATACTGGACTGCATCAGCAAAAGCATAGCAAGTAACTTGATGGAAGGTTATTAGTTCCCTTTATTTGGCATCTACAAGGTTGCATCTAGAATTCTTTATCCAATTTCAAGTCTCCTAGCTCATCAAGAAACCGCAGAGTCCAGTGGAGCATAACTAAAACGGTTAAGGACAGGAGCATATGGTAGTTGAACAGTGACAAAGATAATTGGTTTTGTTTACCGTAAAGAAGGCTGAGGGAGATATACAATTGCAGCCTTCAACTAGCCAAACAGTGGTTGCAGAGAAGACAGAGCAGTACAATGAAAGCATTGGTAGTAACAGTAAGAAATTGCTGCTTGAAAATAAGAAAATAATACCCATAATGAGAGGTGCAACACTGGAACAAGGTGCTCAGAGAGTCTGTAGAAAGTCCATCCATGAAAATTTTCAAATCTCAGAGAACCAACCTTCTGCAAAGCATTCTAGCTTGGAAGCTGCTCTGGCATTGAGTGGGAGTTTCAGCTATGACCTCTGGAGGCCCCTAGCAACCCAAATATTTTTGATTCTAAAATTCTATTGCAATCTTGGTAGGACTTGGTAGGAATAAAGTCCACCAATGTATAGATTCTGTTCTTCCTGGAAGCAGGCCTGGACTTCTATATACTAAGTCAGACTAAAGGAGCCATAAACACTACAATTATTTATTGTCCCTTTGGCCCTCATGAGGGTCCCTATCTGATGATAAAATATACAGCTGGTGAGTTCAGTGTACCGGCATACATGGTTTGCACACTGAAAGTAGGAGAATGGATCAGGAAATAAAAGAAATTGGTCGAGTTTATGATGTTTAGCTGAATACCTAATTGTGGGAACACAAGGTTCGTCTCTGGCCGCACTTAAGGTGCAGAGACCTGGGCAGGGGGCTCGGAGACCTTGGAACAGAGCCCAGAATAACTGTGGTTTGGATTTTAGCCCATGGGAATGATTGTCAACCTTAAAAGAAGAATTACAGGTCACAAGAGTTTAAATAGAGTAATAATAAGTTTGTCACAGGGTGTAAAAGTAGATTTTGGGTTTCAGTACAGGGGGGTAGGTAATGCCAAGACGGAGGAACCTTTGGCTTTTTGGATTTCTTCTTCTTCTTCACCTTCTCCATTTCTGCTGTGGAGGTGGCACGGGTGATTGGTTTAGAGTAGAGACCGACTGTCTAACATAGGTGATAGGCATTGGAAAGTAACTGTAAATAATGTAAACGTAGTTTTTAGTATAAAAGATAAACACCACCTCGAGGGCATGGAGTGTGCCTTCGACTGTCTTGCTGGAAGGAGTTCAGCAGGTCAGGGAAAGCGTGTTTTAGATAAGATTAAATAAACAACCTTGGAAGCAAGACCTGAAGAGTTTCAGCTTCTTCTTTCATCTCGGGCTTGAAAAAAAGGACTTTATTTGCTCAGGAAAATTTCAGCAAAAGCAGAAAACTCGACACCTAATCTGTTGAAGGAGATAAGTTAAAATTAATTGCTGCAAAAGTCCCCTCTCAGCTGAACAATAGGAAGACAAAACCTCTGGATAAGGAAGAGACTTCCTCTTGCAATTCCTGACATTCCTTCTTCTACCTTTTCCACTTGCAACTTCAGCAACAGTCAAGAGAGCTTTCACCTCAGGAGACAAAGTGGGGACATGTTGTGAAACATTCTTTCAAGCTAGAAGGGAAAAGATGACAGATTTTCAAAGATTTAGCAGCCCATCATCACCAGTTCCCATCTCCATTAGGATAGATAATAAATGGAAAATAGATAAACTCTAATGAAGTCTTTGCTTTCTTCTGTCTCAGAGCTGACTGCTCAAAGGACAGTTGGATATCTCTGAGCAAAGAACTATGAGGTCCCAGGTTTCTGGTCTCAGTTTCTTCTTTACAAGGGCCATTACACTCATCTGAGTGGTTCATTTGTTTTTCTTGTCACTTAAAGTCTTATATAATGGTGGTCATCATTACAAAAGAGGGTCACTAGTGTCCTAAATTAATATGTCAGCTTAATTCTTGCAAAAGTGGTTAAGATTTTAATTTTTTTTTCTTCCATAGATGTTGTTACCCAGGTAGCCTAAACAAGAAATTTAATTGTCCAAAAAGGTGGCTATATTGGCCTAAATACACATGTTCTTAAAGTGTGATAATGAGCTTATCTCCAGGGAATACATTTAAACCACATAATTTCAATGTCTGTAATAGTTATACCTCCTGGGGAAACTATATACAAGAGTACTTTAGAAATAAAACAGCAGTGTGATAAAACCACTTCTGGTGCACTAAGTGAATCATTTTATTGGATCAGACAATATTGACAGATAACAATATTTTGATAAATGTGGAAAAGATCTAAGAAGGTCTTTTGACAGAGACCAGGTTCTCTTTTAACTTCTTCTGATATTTATTGTTTGGTTTTCCTCTTATTAGGAAGATAACTTTGTTTCCACATGTGAAAGCAAAACGGTATTTGGAAAATTCCAGACAGACCTTTTAGTTCATACATTTGCTTCAGGCTTAACAGATGAAAAACTTCTCTAGTACTCAGTAGGTAGAAATCTGTTTTCACAGGAAATGTTTATTTGGATATGTACAACTGAGCTAAAGTAAACTAAAATGGCAATAACATTCACTAACTGTACACATTTTTGGTGTTGTGTTAGGAAGGAAACTGGTAAGTGACTGTCATGGATGAAAACCTGACATAGAAAATTTCTGTAAGCAAACAATAATGAAATAAATATTTAAAAATTTAAAGATGTCATTGACAGTAGCTTTATAGGTATATCTCTGTTCCTAGGGTAAGTTATAAAATTCTTGTGACAATACTACTCATTTCAAAAATCCCAGAAAATTAGTTTTGAATAAATGTTTCAAAATATGAACAAGACTGAACATTCATCTTTGTTTTTGGTAGCCCTGTGTATCTGACAATCTTTGTCAATAGTTAATTTGAGAATACAGTTACCCAGAGTCTATGTCCTGTACCATTTCATATCCTTTTAGTTCCAGGTGGGTCTTTAAAAACATTTGGGTCTGCTATGCCCCATTGTTGGACCCATCCATACGGACCAGAAACATTTCTGCCCCTAGTGCTATTGTGCAACAGACTGCTATGTAAGCATTCAAACTATTTCCCGGGGGTGCAGTACAAAATTTTCTTTGGGGAAAATGTTTCTACTTTTTAGCCTAAAGAAAAGGATAGAACGAGTATCTTTCCACAAAATCTTAACACTGCTCCTACAAAAGCTTTGTGTGTAGCTTGTTTCAACTTCAAAACATGTATGTGCATAGACAAAATCTTTCTTATATTATAGGATTGATGAAACTGAGACTTAAAGAAAATTATTTGCACTTGTCTTCTTTGCATATTTCAGATGGGATGCTGAAACTAAACTATCAGTTTCATCTGTGATTCTAGCCAAATATTTTTTTCTTTTTTGGTCATTGCAATATTAGCCTGGCAATAAGAATTTCAGGATTGCAGAAAAAGGAGGTTCACTCTGTTTTTCATGCATCCTTCTTTAAGCTTACAGAATACCTTAAAGGTATACCATTAAGGTTTTCAATCATTGTTTGCAGGAGTCATATATCAGGATTAATGTTTCATAACTCAAATGAAATGCTTCAGAGAAAAGCAGAATAAAGATAAAATCACATGGAATTCAGAATCATTACCACCAATTGGGCAATTTAGGACCTCTACAACCACTAGGAATGAATTCTATGTGTTCAAATCCAGACCTGTATCAATAATTAGTTATAGTGTGTCAGTTTTATATCAGTATTAAGATAATTTTGAAAAGTATATTTGTTGTGTTATTCCAGGTTTATTAGGAAGGACAATTGTCCCATATAACTTGTAACAGGAATTTTGACGTAAAATTTGATTATTTGAATATGATCTAATCTGATACCAGAGCAGTTCTCTGCTGATTTATGCTAAACTAATTCAGCTTTGCCCATTTATGAGCTTTACCATTTCATTTATTTTTAATTCTGTTTAATAATTGCAATACTGAAGAACTGTTTAAGGAAAAGAAAAAGGCTGCAATACATGTTCCATTTAATCTCTCATGGGGAAAACAAGCTTCTTCATTACCCTTCTTTCCTGGGGTTTGGAGTACTACCCAACTTCTTAAAAAAGATTTATGAAAACAATACATATACGAGCAAAATCTGTAGGAATTAATTATATATTTTGCTCAATTGCATATGCCAAAGGAGTTTAACAGAAGCTTCTAGTTAACTGATTTGTCTCTCTCAGAGCTATGATGTGCCTGCTGCCTAAACATCCCTCACAGCCAGTCAGTCTCAGTCTCTTCATTTTCTCAGCTGTTCTTCCAAAATTTTCACCTAAAAGAAGTAGGGCATCTTCACTATGATCACGCTTGAGAGGGAAGCATTGGAGTCTTCCAGATCAGGCCTGCAGACTGCCTGGAAGGCAGATAACTGTGTGCTTGAATCCTCAGAGAAAGAAGAATTGTATCTGCAGCCTGGAGAGCTCTCCCTGTTGTGCCAAGGCCTCTCAGCTGTACCAGAAGACAGCAATGTGACATTTCTATTCACTCTAGCATATTAAAGGACATATTAAAGATTAATCCCTAGCCGCAGCTTCATATTTTACAGTTCCATTGGTTTGTTTTAGTCATAATCTTACAAACTGCATATTTGAATTTAAGAGTACTTGCTCGTAATTCTATTTCACTCCTAAATAAGTATTTTAATATAATGTTGGGTTATTAATAGACTGTTTCCTCACCACAGCCAGAGCCAATTGTCAAAAAAGGACTGGCTGAAGCCCAAGGGCTGTCACGAGTGATGTGCAACTGATTACGTGATTCAGTTTAGCAGTGAAAGACCAAACGGTAAGTGTTAGTGAGAGATAACATATGCTTTGTGAGTGTTGTCAGAAAGAAAGTGCAGCCCTGTGCTTCCAACATGTGGCATGTGCTATCACTCATTAAGACAAGTCTCAATATATCTCAGAGTGACTAAAAAGCATGCAAATAAAAAACCCCACCTGCATATTAGTGGATAATTAACTAATGAAAAACTGAGAATCTGAAGCACTGTCAAGAAGTGTTTCACCTTGATCTGTGGGAGAAACTGAGAAACAGTTGGGTTTCTCATGTTTATGTCACATGCATTTATTGTTTTTTCTTCTACGTGCTTCTAATTTTTATTCCATTGCATTCATGGCTTTGAAATGAGAAAAGAGTTATGCATTAGTACCCAGAGGTTTAAAATTCTACTTTCAAGTTATAATACAGAATAAATATTATATTCAAGTTAATGAATATTTAAGTAATTTTAAAATAGTTTGTATAATAGCAGCTTAACTATTTTTAAGAGAGCTTCTATGATGAAAATTTCAGTCTTTTGCTATTCAAATATTCCTCCTTAATCCTTCTTGGGCTGAAAAAGAGCAAATTTTGAAGACAAACAACTGTAACTGTCCTTTACTTTCACCTACTTACACGAGCATGCTTCTACTTTGAAGGTTTGGCAATGATGATGAAAAGTCAAGATATTATTCTAATGTTCAAGTATTTATTTATTCATCCCAGTTCAGAATTTGTGTAATACTTTCTTATGTCTAAATTAATGTATTTTACATACTTTACACATATGGAATCAAGATTACCTATAGGAAACAGCCTTTTTTTCCCCTAGTTTTAAACTCTGAATCTCATCATGTTGTCGCAAAACCACTGTCATATTTTTAATATTCTCAGTGAGGAAGGTTTGTGAGAGATCATGCAATGAGCATATGTACAGGGAAACAGCTTCCATTAAATCCTTGAGCCAGGTTCAGTGGCTTACCATGAGTTGTTCAAAACCAGCAGTTAGTGACAAGTCCCAGAGACAGATTCCCAAATAGATTCTCTGTGAAATTCCACAATCATTGAAAATAAAATATAACAAGGAGAAAAGAAAATGTGATTGCAAACTCAAGTTATAAGCCAACTATCTTGGAACAATAAGATGAAGAGATATTGAAAAAAAAAAAAGATTTCTGTCCTGCCATAAGTCACATTGTCTAGTCACATCACTCTCATGACAATATAGGTTCATCTTACACCTGACTGCAAAAGCAGCTTCCCTCAGAGGCATGAGTAAAAGTTGATATTGCCCATATCAGAGACATATGTTCCACCAAATCCTAAAAGTTATAGTATGTCACCATCTCCAGCTTTTCTCATCTGAACTTGTTTTCCCAATAAGTTATAGGGAAATTAAGCCTATGATGAATGTCCCCCACGATGCATGCACATCCATTAGTCTGACAGCTGGCTCAGAGAACAAAAAGCCAATGTATATTGACCTACTTTTTACTGGCAATATATTAATGAAGCCAAATATCTGTGGTTTTTTATAACATTAGAATATGCAAATTAGTTTTCCTCTTACCTACAAATGTCCTTGATATTTTACATAGTGCCCAGAACATGCATTTTTAAGACTTCACACCTGGTTTTCCATACAAAAATCAGTAATACACACTGCATGCAGTCTTAGGCTTCCTGAGCCAGGGAAGCACAGGATAGTTTTTATCTTTTTTGCTTTCTAGATACATGAAAATAAGGCTTTTTTTTAATAAGAATCAACTAAACACACTGCACTTCTTCATAGACTTACACATTTGGAGATGCAGTCTCTTCTGCACGCAGAAATTCATTATGAGGAGGAAACACAGGCATCTATTTCCAGATGAGCTCTTGTTCCACAGTGCTCAAACTCTGCATTTCTGAATTACGGCCAAGCATGACAGTTCTTCTTACTTACAAATCTTTGTCCTGCCTTTTCATTCTTGAAATCACAGAGGCATTGAAAAGCCTCTAATTTTATTAGAATTCACATTTTTTATGCTCCTGTGAATCTGGTCCTAAGCACTGCATAACAGGTCATCAGTACCAGAAAGATCAGATTCCTTATTCTTTATCACTGTAATTCAAAGGGAGTTCAGAAACATCCAGCTGGCATTGGAGCTATGAAACCTGAGAGTCTGTTTGACATCAGGCGATGTCTTCTTCATGTTTCAACACAATCAGGATTGAAAACAAGGCCTACACTAAGAGCTTCTCCATGGAAGCATAAATCTGTTTCATGGAATCTGAGTGTTCAAAGTTTCAGAGGTTGTAGTTTTATCATTAGATGTGTGTTCTATTCTAAAGCATAGAAATTTTTTATAGAAATAGTGCATTTAATCATCCTTACCACTCCTCAAGACCTCAGTGTATTCTGTGACTGTATTTATGTGTGACCATAAATCAACACATTTCAGTTAATCTATTGAGGTATTTTAGTTATTTTACATTCAATATTGTATTGGAAATTCCCCTACTTGCAGCACATCCAGACAATTAGGGAATTTCTGGACAAGATTTTTTAAAAGTAATTAAATGTGGCCAGAACAATCATGTGTGCCCAAGAATATGTCTCAATTATAGTTTGTTTGTTTAAGTAGTTACTTGTAGCTATTGCACTCTATCAGACAGATTACAATGTTCTTTATAGCTCCTCATATCATGCAACACTAGTACTTTTAAAAGAAGTATTTTTCTTCTCATCTCTAAAAATTACTCAAAATGTGAAAACAAAGTTAATCCACTGACACAGAAGCTTTTCCTTCAAGAAACTATATAGTATATCCCACAAACTCTACACAGACTTAAGCTGACAAAATTTCACCATTTGTCCAAGTTGCACCTAGTTTTTTCCTCAGTCTTTCATGAGTTATGAATCTGCAATGTTTTGTTCATTCTATAACATTTTTACAAGTGTGTAGTAGATACACAGTTGTGTATATAATGTGATACTATGTAATTTTTAAAAATTCTTTTCAACTGGCAGAACTATACAACATGCAAACAATGAAAAGGAGCAGTCACTATGAAATACAGAAGTCTCCAATTAATTTTTATAGCATTCAGATCCCAAGGTTCTTCTAATTTTATTGGTACTAAAGTGGTTCTTAGAGAAACAAATTCAAATTAATGTATTTTAGCCCACTATTCTTAGAGCTATACAAAGTATTACCTTTCGGTTTTACGAAATGTCACATGCATGGATTGCTTTCTATCGTTTCTCCTCTTTGGTTCCAATGGCACCACCTTTTCTTTCCTTCTTTCTTTCTTTCTTCAAAAGGGAGCTCAAGAGCATTCTGATCTGTAATTGCTCAATGTTCAGGACAACAGCATTTCTTTTAGACAGACAGTTTTTACAATGATCTCTTTGACTGTGATATAATGGGATCATCATCCCAGGTAATACTTTGTGGAGAATGTGATGGGTGAAGATACGGAGAATATTTTTTTCCTTACATAAAGGTCTAGGTGCAGAACAACTCCCCACAGAGAGTCCAAAAAGAACCACAAAAAGCAGAATAATGTAAACTACTGAAATTGTTTGAAAATAAGAAAGCATACAGCTCAACTGAAAGGCATATTGAAAATGGATGAAGAAATACTGTAGAGAAGAAACAAAATACACTTCTATTCTTTCTCTTGCAAGTCAGCCTTTTTATAATATCCAAGTGATTTTAGAAAAAGACAAGTTCAGAGGTCTAATAAAATAACTCCACTTTAACTTAAATGATGCATAAATGGACAACAATGAAAACGAAACAGATTTACGCTTGGCTACTTTGATGGATGACCTCTGTACAATTCATGTTATAGCATTCTCCTCTTCAGTATCTAGCAAGCAATTTCAATGGAGAAGTGATGTTGTAAGACCTTTTCTCCCACACACCAATTATTATTAAACAGAAACAATTTTGTGGGAGAAAGCATGGGAAAATAAGTCACAATGCACTTATATTTACTTTTAGTTGTGGGTGTTTTGGCAATGCATGCATATAACAGCCTACAAAGTCTATTGCTCTGTGACTAAAAAAACCCTGAAGTTTCTTAAAAGTAGTGAAAAGAGTTTTTATCATTGTGATCACTATTTCAGAACTTTATATATATTTATCCTTTAAACTCCTCAAAAACATCAGTAATTGGCAACTTTGTTTCACAGACATTGAATAAGTTAAAGCGTGACCTTGCCAAAAGAAAAGTCCTAGATGTGGCACAGCCTCTAAACAGATCTAAAAATCATCTACCGCTGGACCTACATTTTCTTTCCTACTTTCTCTTACCAAAGGCAATTCAAAATATCTGTATTAGCATGTGGGCAGGGTATTACTTGCTCTTTCGGCTCTGAGGAGTTGGGATGATGCCTACAAGAGGAATGAATATTCGCCAGGGGACTACTCTCTTGCACTGAGGCCACTGCACAGCACAACTGGTGTATACACACCTGAGATACTTTGCTCTTAAAAATGCTTTGGTGGCATCCACTCTTCTTGCTGGCAGCGCTGGATGGCACATGCCTATGGCCACACTGATGATTAAACACTGTGAGCAATCAGGTGCCCTGACCTGATTGACCTGTGAGCTTGTTGATATTGATGCTGCCTGTGACACACACCAAAGCAGACAAGCACAGAAGATCTTGGTGAACATTCACCATTAATATTGTTAATGATGCACTGTGTTTTTACAGTAATTGATTCTACTTAGGACTCTAGGGTTGTATAATCACTTCAGCAAATAAATTAGATTTGGTTGACTCAACCTGACATAAGTGATATTGCTAAAAAAGACAAAATAATAAAATGATAAAGAGGAACAAAACAAACATAAGCAACTTTGAAGTGCTTATTAATAAGTTAGTCATATAGATTTAAACTGAGGAAAACTACTTGTTGTCCTTGTGACAGAGATGAATTATTAATTCTGTGTATATGCAGCTCAGCCACAACAAAGCAGGAAGATCACTTGCTGAACAGCAACTGAAAAGATAAATTCTTCCAGTAGTTCTTTTTCTTTCATTTAATATCACATTTCCAGAGTTTCAACAGATTTAAAAATCTCTACTGGGCTCTTAACCTAAGTGTTATCTTGGAACAGAAAGCTTCATAAATCTCATGTGTTGGATGATTAGTTCTTTTCGTCAGTTTTAAAAAGCACTGCCTTTCAATTTCCGTGATTATTTTTTGTCCTTATGTGAAAAGTAGTAAATAGGGGCCACCATTCATCTTGTCAGTGGAGTCCATTATTGTGTTCGTGCCTTCTTTTTCAAAATATCATGACTGTTTCGTTCAATCTCTCTTCCCACAAAGCTGTCACTGTGTCATTTGCCATTCTGGCACCTTCCATGAAACCCACACTTCTGCTGGCCTTTCTCGATTCAGTCTCTCTTCATTTGAATTTACAATATAATATAGGAAGTGATTTATGTAAAGGCGCTTTAAGGACTAAAATAACACTTAGGTCAAAGTCCTGTATTAATCTCAAATCTGTCATTTTGCAAGAACAATCATACCATTCCTTCCTGATTTCATCCTCTTGTACATTCAACTTGTTCAAGGTACTTAATATTAACAAATGTAATTATATGGTACTTATTAAATTATTGTCCATCAGGAATATCCCTGCAGCATCAGTCCCTCCCTGGTAAACTAAAGCAAAATGAAGGGTTTCATTTCCAGATAATTATCTTCTTCCCAGCCATGTTTATTCTATGGCCCTTCAATGCGATAGCTACAATTGCATAGTTTTGCCAAAGCAGGATAACAGCAGTTTTAGTCATAACCATAAATAAACACCTATTAAGAAATCAGGTCTAAAACAGCCATGTGCCAAACATGAGCTCATATCCAGCTTGTGTTCTGGACCCTCTCACTAAAATGGATGCTCCCATGTTCTTGTATCTCTGTCAAGGAAGAAATTTAATAATGCCTTCTCCAACCCTAGAGTTTTCATACTTCATTCCCATTCCAAAACTCACAGACCCAACAATTTACAAAGGCAGGTGTCTGTTTATGCCAGATGTTAGATTTATTTTTTCTTCTCAGATGAAGGCAGTTGGTTGCCAGCTGAAAAAAAGGCCCATTTAGCATCTTCATCCAATAACCTACATCAGTTCAGCTGGAGTTTAACCTCAGGTATGCTAGGAGAGCATGTCTGAAAGCTATGTGCAATACCGCAGGGCACAGAGTTGCAGAGGATGCAGATTAAAATGCCTGAGAGCTAATTTAGCACATTATATTAAGATGCTACTCATACCTGCAGGAACTCTTACTTGATGAGTATATTATTCATTCACCATTATACTTCTCCTTCAACTAACTTGGCCTAATACAGGATTAACTAGTTTTTGCTTAAGTCTGAGAGCTTTCCATTGTAAAGTGCCATTTCAGGTAATAGTAAGGCAAGGGAGTAATGCAGCAGTTTCAGCAAAGCATTCAAGATACTAATCAAGATGAAGCATTTTAAAAGAAGTCTAATGTTTTATTTCTAAAGAAGCTTTGTACAATTTGTTCCTTAAGGAACATGAAAACCAAAGCTGAAATATTATTTTTAAAATTGATATAGCTTCTGTTTTCAATACTTTCATTCCACAGATAACTTTAAGATTATGTACACAGATATGGACATGTGTGGTGCAGACTCATATAAATATTTCATTTTTATTCATTGTTAAGAATTAATTTTTTAACATTTAATTTTTAATTCAACACATTTTTAGTACTTGTTCAATTTTATTGAAGCTAAGTCTTGTATTATACTTTCTCAATTTTTATTACATGGAAATTTCTCACAGTAACTACTGATGCTCACATTTACATTGCTTAAGAATGCACAAGATCACAAAAGAAAGCTTTCAAAGGCTGCACACCACTCACAATGACTTTTTTGAATACTTGTACACTCAGGTATCTCATAGTTTTTTGATACATAAGAGCACTTACTACTCAAAGCATGCTAATTATTTTAGACATGCTCTTCAACAAATACTTGCAAATGCATGAAGAGCTGCTGTTTTTTATTACAATTTGACTTCGACACTGCAAAACACTTATAAAAAGGACACATATCCACATGGACAACTTGAAAGGTGGACAGTTGTTGCATCTCACTAAAGAAAAAGCATATGATTAAAGGACATGTTCCTTGTTCACTTTTAAAATTGCTGAGTAAATCAGTACTAAGAGTCTTCCTATTAAATTAAATGAAATACCACCTAAGTAATATATATGTGTTTCAACCACTCTCTCTCTATACACTCATATCTACTTTAATATTTTAAATAGCTATAACTTCATTTATTCTCTGCAATAAAATCTAAAGCACATTTTCTCTCTAGTGAGGTTTTTTCAATTTCAAATATCACTCATAGTGAGCTTCAAACAACAAATCAAAATCCAGTAATACTGGAGTCCATGTCACTGACTGCCATGAACATAAAACTCTTTTTTTGTTGTAGGTTTCCAGAGAAGATTCCTTGACGGTACTGAGCAAGTTGTACTTGTCAGTGTTATTTTATATACTGGATAACATGGTCCCAGCTAGTCTATGACGAGGTATGGCAACCAGTTGTGACTTGCAGAGCTAAGGGCCACTTACCAAATCTTCACAATTTCCTCCAGCTAGGCTAGTTTTGAGTGTCTAACTGGCAAACATTTGTTCTGCAAGAAATTTATCTCATGACAAAGACTGAATACAGATTTGTCAATATGACTGCATTGCTGACATTTAGCGTCTGTCCTCCAAAGGGGCAAAGTTTACATTGGGCTCCTACAGAAATTCTCATTAGCATAGCTGCTAGCACTTACTTATCTATATGCCTTTCCTACATCCATTAGTCATGCTAAAATTGTGTTACAGGAGTTTTAGATGTCTATAGTCAGGTTTTTCTCTTTATTCCCTTTTCCCTTCCCTTCCCTCTCTTTTATTTTCTTTTTTTATAATCTCTTTTATTTTTTCACCCTGGGTACTACAAAGTGTTTGGTGTTTACCTAACTGTTTCCACTACAAGCAGTCCTTTGAAATCCATTCTATAATTATGCTAGTTGCATCTTTTTTAACATCATAGGCTTCAGTTAAATGTTTGAAGGCAAACACAGTATGTTAGTACACACTCCAGAGCACATCCCAGATGCTGTGATTTCCCTGAGGCCTGTACATGCTAATGCTATATAATCATAGGCACTGTCTAGAAAATAAGTTTTTAGACATAATATAAGGAGTAATTATCACAGGTAAGCTCATGACCATGCACTTCAAGGCATCCGGAAATGCAAACAACAGAAAGTAGCTAAAAGAACAGAAGAGGAGTGACAGACAGGCACAACACCTGAGTATAGGTTGAGAGCAAAAAACAGTTCTTTCACATGCTTCTACTAATGCAGAAATAACTAGAAGAATTTAAGAAAACTATTACCTGCTCTATAACGGAGAAGAAGCAAAATTTCACCTTAATTAATATGGGACATGGCATATTAAAAACTAGTTTTTCGGAAGTTATGATGAGAAACTTCTAGAAAAATCCCACCAGGGATTCAGAAGTGAAATTTGTTTCTTGAATTCTGGTTTATTGGTAAAATGTTGGTCTCTAAAACAGGCCTTTCTTCTTATCATTGGGTGAGAAGGCAGGGAAATGTGATAGCTAAGTATCCCACACAGCCAGAGTAAGACTATTGGAAAGACAGCAGTACAGACTTCCTTTGACTGCCACATCCCAGGTCACAAAACACATTCAATGAAATTCAGAGCCCAAAAGAAAGAGAAAGAAAAAACTGAAGGATTTCACATATCTTTTGCCCGTCAACTGTGGTGCTCATATGGCTTATGTTAAAGCTAATCCTGATTAACTGGAAACACTCACGGCTACTTTTTAAAATAAACCAGATGGCTGCTTTCCATGTATTGCACACTTTTGAGTTTGCAGGAAAGATTGTGCCTTTTAAAGGCTGTTTCAAACCTACGGGAAAACACCTCTTAAAGACATATTTTAAACTACATCCATAAATCCGATAAAGAGAGCTGCTGAAAGTAAACTGTGATTTGGCTGATTTTCTTTTATAAAAGGCATTTTCTGCATTAGGTTTACACATTATGTAGACAGGTTATCATCATCATTCAGAGATATTTAGCCTGTTTCCTGAGATGCATTTGAAAGATGTTCAATTCCCAAGAGCAGGATGATTAAATCATGCAAAAGGATGTAAAACATGGTATTCTGAAATATTTCATAAATTTAAATTGAAGCTTTGACTCCCTAATACCTGAACCCCATGCTGCTAAACAGCATTTCCTTCTACTGTCTGGCTCTATTGTATGACCTCCTCCCGCTCTGCTAATTAGACATAAATCTATTAAATAAACCCATTTTTTTACATAGTCTACCATGCTTAATGAAGAAGACAATCTAAGATCATTATAAAATTTTTTTCTTTAAATTTTAGTCATTTTTTCAGATGATATAAACATTTATCTTCCTACAATTTAAAATTGTATATCAAAAGAAGTATTCCTGAAAGCTTCCTCTTAATTTCAATGTGCAAATTAGAATGCAGGGAAATGAAGATCCTAATTCTCAGAGCGATATTCAAATTTATTCCTATTAGGATGCACTGGGCATCCTGACTATTTTTTAGCCCACAGTAGGATGGAGAAATTATGCATTATTCTATACCTGCACTGGTAATCAAAGCCAACAGATTCTTCCCCACTTTTATTTCAATATCCATAACTACAAACTGATTTAGAAGCCCATCTTCACAGTGCTTAGTGCTGATCTAATTAGAATTTTATTTTTGTCTATTTTGATCAGTTTATCTTATCTCTTATTTCCAGTGATATCCCCCTTTCCTGGGATATCATCAACCCAGGACACCCCCTTGAGCCTGAACATCACAGACCTCGTTTCCTGCCAGAAAGCACATAAAGTCTTTTACTTTGCTGGTCTATTTGCACTACACACAATAGGATTTACCATGGCAGGCTGTGCATAGCTCTGGTAGTCAGATGGCATTGCCTTAGCAGAAGAAATAGATAACAGCCCTCTGATTAGCTGCTGCAGTATGTGTAGCACCTGTCCTCAAATCCCATAGGTCCAGAAAACATTAGCAAGTACACAGGTATAAATATATATATGTTCTATTATATATTTATATCTATAGATATAAGTTCTATTAATATCCTAATTTTGAATTCAATGGATGTATGCCTGCATATGCCTCCATCTATCAGCAAGACTTTCCAGGGCCTGCTTCCAAATTTTATCTCTACTCAGGCACCACTTAAAACCTGGGTTTTTTCCCTACAACACTGCACACAACTATCAAGTGTGCTTGCACACTGCTGCATTGCATGGCACCCAGCAGAATCCATGTGGAAGATGACAGCAGAGCAAAAATCACCATTTTAGCTTTTCCCGCAGTGGCAAGATAATGAGTTGCAATATTTTTAGAGAGGGCACTTTATCTATTTCCTTTTTTCATTTTTAAAATATATTTGTTTTTTAAATCAGGATTCTGATTAATTTCCATCATTTTTTCATCTGCTTTCAGTATCTAGGAATCAGAGTGATCCCTAGATAGATCAGAGTGACAGCATATGGGTCACATGCAGAACACAGCAAAGTGTCCTCCTCATGAACATTACTATCGTCTATTAGGGGATATGTAGATTTTCATGGGAGAGGAATACTTGGCTGGTGATGAAAAGCTGGCAAGAATCCAGGCAAAATGTATGTGAATTTTCAGGCTATGATTTTTACTATATAGATTAAACAGTAGAATGTATTAACAGGACACTGTACACATCAGGTCTAAGGAATTCCAGTGGCATAGAAATAATTGTAATCATATTGGAGAATTTTTCAGTATTTAACACATGTTATCACAAACCAAGTCTCTGTAACTTGTTTAAAACTAAAAACTATTATATGCAGCTAAAAGATGAGAACTGAGGCATGTGAGTCACACACGCTGTTCTAGATGATAAAATAACTTGACCCATGTTTTCCTCTCAGTCTTATACTTTGAACAAGACAGAAACAAATCATCTGGTTAAAAGAAAAAGCTAAGTATTACAGAGAGGATGTTGGGTTTATTTTCTTATTTTCATGGATTGATTAAAAACTTTCACCAAAACAAATCAAGGAAAGGAAAAGCACAAATATTACTTAGTCTTCTTATCAACACTAGGAAAATTTTGTGAGTTACTAATAGCTACTGGTTAATTGAATATAATTTATTGTTGAATCAAATCTGCAATACGCCTCCTGTCCAGATCATCTTGACAGCTAATCTAGGTAAAATTGTTCAACTTCCAGGAGCAGGTGTTTAATAAAAGATCTGATTATCTCTATTCTGCCAGGTTCTGGGATGTCAGGCTCTTCAAACTCTGGCCTCAAAGGTATTGCTGCAACAATTTTAATTACTGATAATTTACTGGAGCTCAACTGAAAGAATACCACTTGGACTGCTGGTTCCATTAAATTAAAAGACAATCTCACTTATAAACCAATATAAATGGAGAACTTCTCTTCAGGAGAACTCCTCTTGCCTAAACACTGCAATTCCAGATCCCCTCCAAAGAATTTTTAAATGCACTTGCCTACAGGGATGACTGACCTGCATAACCCAGGCAGCAAAGATTTTAGTTCACCTTTCCTTGTTGA
>JAWWMU010000106.1:54145454-54157316 GCA_035048155.1 Cinnycerthia olivascens | reverse complement strand
TAAATGCACTTGCCTACAGGGATGACTGACCTGCATAACCCAGGCAGCAAAGATTTTAGTTCACCTTTCCTTGTTGAAGATTACCACATCTGTTTTTTGTCATTAATCCTGAAAATGTTACACTTATTAGCTTTTCATTCTTTGTGGGATAACCTCTCCCTTTTACTAAGCTATTTCAAAAGCTCAGAATAGGGGTGGATGGGGTATTTGTACAGGTATTTGCAAAATCTGTGACAACCAAATTCATTAATCATTTTAGCCAAATTGAATAAAGAATTGTCACCATAAATTAAAAAAAAAAAAATAATTCTACAGCATTTCAGATTTTGACTGGTTCAGTATTTATAGAAAATTATTCTTTCAAAAGTGACTTTACCCTGCTAATGTAAACCAGACCAGAAATTCATGGCTTCTTAAATCCCTGAGTCAGAGTATTTTGAGAGATGGAAGAAGAAGGAGAGACAGAGAGAAGGAGAGAGAAAGAAATGAAAGGCTGATTGTTTCTTTTGGCTTGCAATTTAAATCACTTAAACTGGAAGAAATCAATCTCATTCCTCATCGAAGAAATATGTAATTATTTTTTAATATGCAACAGCTCCAGCAGGACAGTTTCTTAGAAATTCCAAAATGTAGAAGACTCATTAGTCTCCTAAGTCTCCTAAAATAAGTCTCTGAAGAAACACTGAGACAGACTTGAGCTTATTTCTAAAGTAGGAAGAGGTGGCTTTAAAACTCGTTTTCTATATTCCACTTGAAAATTAAATCACTGAACAAAGGACATGAAGGAAAGAAAATCTCCTCTTCTACGAAAGACACCTGGTCTCAAAAGTATTATTCAGCTGAACTAAAAATGACAGTAATCTGTCATATATCACTGTTTGGGAGTCTTTGCTGTTTGGTGGGTATGATAGACCTGATTTAGATTTTTTTCTGTAAGTCTACATAAGGCTTAAGATTCCAGGTAAAACGTTTCTATTTAAGTATTCCAGATGAACATGTATGTGGGGAATATTGACACCCTGTATACCTGTTTCTTCTCTTAAAGAGGGAACCAGTACCTTCAGCAAACAGAAGTAAGGGAACAAACTGATATATTCTTATTGACACATTAATGCTGCAAAGTGCTCTTAGGGAAAAAAAAAATAGTACAAACAAAATATGATTTAGAGTTGTTTTATTAGTGATACTAGCTTCTATGACATTTGACACTTATAATTTTCCAAAGGCCAAGAAAGGTAAATATCAGTTTGGACTAATTTTAGCATGCTGAGGTCCCCTGTTACACAGGGGACACCTGAAGATGTTGGGACACCCAATATTCTCCCATATGCAATTAAATCATGTCTTTGTGAAAGCCATTATAATAAAGAATGTTGATGATTTATATAAGGATAGATTTAATTAGATTTCAGCATCTTTTAATAAAGTCTAGCAACTAGGAGAATGGAGTAATACTAGTTCAGTTTAACCACAAGCTAATTCCCTGTGAAGCACAGAGTTTTAGGAGCACTCTACAATTACTACACAAACTTAACTAAGTAGTCCAGAGACTACTAGAAGTGCTCTCTAGCTTGATACTCCATTTTCAAAATATGTCATGCTGTATTATTCAAAGAATTACAGGAAATAAGAATAAATTATCAATAAAGAAGCATATAGAGAAGGCTGCATTTTGATAATATTAAAGCTCCAGAAAATGCTTGCGATAAATAAATAAATAAACAAATAAATAAATAAAGTTTGATTTATTCTACATATGAATGAAATACCATTATCAATCTTAGTGCAGTTCATATCTTCTGAATGGCACTAGGGAATAGAATAGAATAGAATAGAATAGAATAGAATAGAATAGAATAGAATAGAATAGAATAGAATAGATTATCCTTTAGAATAGAATTATTAACCCTATCTCCAGGAAATTTGTTTATGGTTTGACCATCCTCTCGGTCAGCACAGCTGACCTGTCTTGAGTTTCCTGTCAACCAGCACACCCAGACTCTTTCTACAGGGCTGCTCTCCAGCCACTCTTTTCCCTACTTAGATTTGTGTCCAGCATTACTTCATCCTAGATACAGAACCTGGCTTTTGATCATCTTCAATTTCATCGCACCAATGATTTTCCCATACTTCAAATTATCCGGATCCATCCACAAGAACCAAGTATACTTCTCTTTTGTTAGAGGGTTAGCTACAGAACTTTCACAGGAATAATCTCAATAATTTTAGCTAGAAATCTGAAACCAATACTTCGTCATAAAATCTATTCTTCAAAAATCTTCAAATATTTAGCATCCCTTCTTATTTACCTTGTTCAAACAAGAACTTCAGAACCATATATTGCATAAGCAGCTGCCAGTTGGTAGAAAAATGTTGATTTAGAGGAAGAAACTTTCTTCGTCTAGAATATTATTAATCACACACTCCTTAGAAGGTCTTAGTTGATGAAAAATCACTTTAGTCTAGCTGCTGTCATGTTCTTTTACTGGGAAATAAGGGAGTTATATGATCATAAAAGATAGCAGAAAAAGAGTCCCAGTCAACACCTAAGTCGTTTTAATAGCACAGCAATTTGCAAGGGGAAAAAACCCACCTCCATATCGTAACCACATTTCAGGTGCAAATAATAAATTAGATCAATATTATAATTTTAAAAAAATTACAAAAAGCTCTTTCATTTGCATCTGAAAACTAAAAACTAGACATTAAATTTACCTCAAAATATTTAAGTCAAACTCTGGGAAGAGTTACTATGAGCAATTTCTTAGAGGAAGGAAACAAGCTATTTTAATTGGACCACAATTTGGCCTGTTCTCTAGGAGTGTGGGACCCTTTCTGACACAAAATTTTAAATAAATTCATTTGAGTGGAACATTAAAAAAAAAAAAAAAATTTGGGAAAGATACAGTTTATATTCAGTAAACAGAGTGTTATAATTTTTTGGTGACACTTTTTTGAAACTTATGAAGACCAAAAAAATGAGAACATTTAAAATGTTTAATTTAATAAAAATTTGAAGAACAGTGCAAGCAGGCATAAAAGCAGTGTGCATTGAAGTTCATTCTAATCAATGAAGATAGCTAAGCCTAGCTATGGTAGCAACTGCTGCTTTTGGTGACATCAACATCCTTCAGTCACTTTAAAAGAGTCTAACACAGTTAAATTTACGGTTAATATCTGGCAATCTAATATCTCATTTAAGTTGTCTTTTCTAAAAGTACTGGAGCAGGCATTTAGTTTACAAAATGATTCTGTAATTTCTTCTCAAAATCTTTAGAATCCTATGTCCTTCTGCATGTTTCCCAGGTTATGAGGAGGGAAGTTTTTGTTTGTCAGGACAGGAATTCTCACTCACCACAATTTACTTTATAAATCTACTTTAACCATTGACACTGGTGATATTAATCAGAAAAGTATTTTGCAATGAATGCTGCTTCTGAAATTATCTCTGTGCAGATAATTATGGGATCTACCTAATAGTTATGTTTCATAAATATATTTTCATAACAACACAGATTCTCTTTTAGGTACACCAAACCTAGCTTACACTAAATTATCCAGACAAAGTTTTATTCAGAAAAAAATCAAAATACAAGTAGAATTCATCCTCCATTAGGAACCTTCTTTCCTTGTGCATAGCTGATATTGACATGACCACAAATGCATAGATTGGTACTTTTATATGTTTACAGACATTCCTAGATATTGTCATGTCACAATCACACTTGGCACCTGCACTTTAGAAAGATACCAAGTGGTTTGTGGGCTCATTATTACTGACATGAGAAATGCATCTCATTTGGAAATATGTCTCCATAAAAAGCAACCTAAACAAAAAACACAATTTATCATCAGTCTTTCTAACTCTTGATTAAACATTTCTGCGAGCTAACAAAGTGAATGCAGATGGAAAAGTTTCAACTTAATGAGTCAGATGCGTGAAAGCCTTCTTTCAAATTTCTTGCTTCTGGCAATTGTCTGATGCATTCATTCTTTCCATGGTAAGGAGAAAAAAGAACTATAAGACATTTTACTATCCACCTGCTAAACAGATTCACTTAGAAAAAAAAAAAAAGTTAAATTTTAACTATACATATATAAAAATTATGTTCACAAAACTACTAAATCTTTTGCCATGAGAGTGAGCTTGTTTTTTTAGTTTTCATGGGCTCTTGAGAGAATTTTTAACAATGTTGTTAAAAAAAAAAGTTTAATATTAATGCCACGATTAGTATCCATTTCATTACTGTGGTAATGAACCCCCACCTCCCTGTGAGCCACATTATGAGCTGAGAAATTCTCTTTAGGCCTCAGCTTTAATAAGCAGGACCTGCGCTAAACTCTTTTTGAGCTTATCAGAAACACTGTCTGTTCCCAGGACCTAGTGCTGTCTACCAAGCTCCTGTTTTTCAGTGAACAGCCTTGGAAACTTATTCTTGTCTGAACCCAAGTGGAACAGCATTTTTGTTATCAAATGTTCAGAGGCAGTTACTGCCCAGAATTGTGGCCAGGATGAAAAATTATTATGGTTAAAGCCCCCTCTCTTGAAACCCTGGTCCAAAGTGAGACCGTTTGGGCTTTTCTGGACCTCAACAGGCTGCGACCAGCAACCTTGCGCTGGATGAGACACCTCACACAGACAGGGAAGCATCGAGTTTGCGGCCCTTGGAGCACTGGGGAATGACAACAACAAATCCTGGGCTGATATCCCACTCCTCGAGGTTCAACCCTTTGTCCATTGAGAGGATGCAAAGGCCTCTGATGTGAGTATTCCACTGAGTTTAAGGGGAATTTCTCACAGGTGCACCTTTACGTACTCCTCCAGGTCTATGTGCGTGGGAGTTATGAATATACTGTAGCAAATGTAATATAAATGTTGCTCTCCTGGGTTCTAAGTACTTTAAATTTGTAAGTAAGCTAGGCCTGTGAGTGAGTTACCATTGTGCTATAGTAAATTCTACTTGAATCCTTTGTTAAAATGTTTCACTTAAGCTATGAACTAAGTGCTGTTAAGTCTGTAGGCCTAACCTGTCAGTGAAGTCTGGCAGCCAGTTTAGCAACTCTGTAACTTAACAGGAGGTCTTTCTTACTCCTTTTAATCCTTACCCTTTCCTACTCTTTCCCTTCCCTCTCCTCCAGACTCTGCCTAGGTAATTTCTGAGTTGATTTTGGTTTGCTTTGTTTCTTACCTCTGTGTGCTTTAACCACTTAATAAGTAGTAGAGGGAATCTTGCCAACAGAGTTGTGTTTTTGATTTTATATTAAACCTGCTTTTGCCAACACCTTTTCTGGTGGTTCTTTAAATGACCTTCAAAAATTCATTTGTGAAAGTTACACCTTTAGATTTAATTTCCCTTCAAATATGAATTGCTATAACAGCTGTAATTTGGCAAATCTCAACTACATTTATTTGATTAAAACAGATTAAAAAACATAGCCAGAATTTTGGTGTATTTTTCTTCTTATTTATCATCAACATAGGAACTCAAGGACTAATAATCAGAATTGCATTTTTCTGGACTTTCTACCAAAAAAAAAATAATATAGCTACTGCATGACATGAAACACGTAAGATATAGGTGACAAGTCATCTTCAAGATAACATATCCTCTTGCCTCATGAAAACTACTATATGAATTTGGAGTGTTGTCATACTAAACTTGGCATTATGAGTTTAAATTTTATAAGGTGATGTTTCTTCAGTCTTTCACTTGTTAAATTCACCATGTAAAGAAGGCAGTTACCACAATTTTGTCCTCAGGTAAGTCAAATATTGCTACTTTTCCCTAGCTAGAATTACACTGACACTGTGATTCAAAATCACAATGGAATTTCCAGCATATCTTTCCTTTCCATTAAAGAAAAACAAACAAACCACATCAAAGTAAACAATTTAACTTAGTTTATTAAGGGGAAATGTTGTAGTCCTATTCTAACAATTATTTTACGAAATTATCCTCTGCATCTTTAAACTGAAAATTTTTCATACTGTATACAGGCAACTTTTTTGAGTATGTTGTTTTAATCTCCTCTGATTCCAGAGTTGTCTGATGTCTGGAAAGCCTCTCTCCTACATGATCACCTTATCACCATATTATAAACCCACATCACGTCAGGGGAAATTAGGTGTTACATTGAATGACAATCCTCAAATAAATCTACAGACACATTTATCTTTATCCAAATAATTATTGACCAAAAATATTCATCAAGCCATTGGATAAACAAAGCATACAGAAAAAGTAGATGGTTTAAATGTTGAGGAATCTTTATTCTTTGTCCACTCGTTGAAATGTCTTATTACAAACTCCTCTCTGTCATCTTTCACTGGGAGAAAAAACATAAAGCCATAAATATTCAGAGAATATCAGAATTTATATTCACCTGATAAGATCTCTCACAGGGTGACTAATTGAAAATATGTTTTCTTAACAATGAGAGTTGCTTGATTCCTCATCTAACAGAACAAGCCTGCTCTAGAAGATACATGAACTAAGTAAATGGAGTAAGTTGTTTTGGGGGCAGAAAAGAACAGCACTTAATTCAAGAGTCATCTCTGCTTAACAGTCTCTGCTATAGTTTGATACCCAAAGCAGTACCAATTAAGGATTATTAGATTTTCTCAGCTTAATCCAGTTTAAGTTAACAACACACAGTTATGCTCTATGTTTGTTTTGTGATGTGCATTCCTATTTACAAACTGGCTTGTTTCAGGAAAAAGGTTATTATTCAGGTTATAGAATAGGTCTTTAAGTCATTAATGTAACTTTTCATCACTACTTCCACCTTTAGTTTGTATTAAAGAACTGGCAAATCTGTATTTCAAGAGTTGCATTTCAAGGGCATTAACTCTGATAAAGCTTAAGGTTCCCAGGAATCAGCATATTAATGGGAAGATAGTTAAAATGATATGTTGTCCAGTTTCATGTATCTTCTAAAATATTTTAAATCACCATAAATGGTCTCAGATATGTCTACTAATAATTGATTAAATTTTATATATTTTTTTTAAGATTTGGCTTTAGTTATCTTCCATAACACTGATCTATTCCTGCCACAAATTTAAAAGGAAGACACCAAACTTCATTCATGGCAGAGTATATACATTTCCAAAAATTCTCTAGAAATTTTTCAACATCACAAAACATTGTTTTGTAGGACACGGAATGAAAATCATTGCTTTTTATTTAAAATTATCCACCATCAGACTTGGAAACAAGCAAATCTGTCTGGTTGTCTTGGCAGCAAATAAAATGGACAAGAGAGGAAGTGCTGGAAAAACTTCTTGGAGATTAAACAGAAAACAGATACATCAAACAGATAGCTCCTCAATATCAGGTAATGTTAGGTAATTTGGTAATATTATCTATAATTATTTAGAAAAAATTGATTAGTGAGAACATTGATCACAAAAACCTTTTTCAGAGCTTAGGAAATGGGCATTCACCTCTGGGAAAGAAAACATTAAATGGCTCATCCATTCATATTAAAACAGACATGAGAAATGTAGCTTGTCGGGGTTTATGCAAGTATAAAAAACTGACCTTTTAAAGCAAAGTTTGCTTACAGCCTCATCATTAGTTGGCAAGGAATAGAGTAAATAGACTATATATTACATGGTTTGTATATGACCCCAACAGAACGGGCCTTGGGCTTACTTAAATTTTTGGTTACCTTGTAGCTAACATATTTGCAAAGATTTTCTTAAGGAAAAAAATACAGCCCCTGAATAGGGCATAAATGATTCTCCAAATTTCCATAACAATGTAATTCTCATTAGTACAGCTCTGGAAAACATATATACATACTCTTAATTTCCCTGTGCAGTATTATTGTAATTATTTTGCTTACAAGATAAACATATGTAAAAGAAGGTATGTAAGCTGGTCATACTTCATAACATTGGACATTTTCATTGTACATACAAAGAAGTTATACACTAAAATAAATTGGTAGTCCAGGAGATTTGTAAAAGGGTGTATAGATTTCTACCAGTAGTTACCATCAAATTCACTGTTAAATACAGACAGCAAATCATTACCAATTGAATTCTAGTTTGTCCAACATTAGATCATTTAATCCTATTTTCTAATGGGCAGATGTTTTCAGGACAAAGACCAATAAAATTGGTACTAAACATTATCCTTTTGCAATCTTAGCAAGAAAAAAATAAGAACAGAAAGGAAGTTTTAGTCCTTTCATTCTCATTGCTGCCAAATAGAAGAGAGAAGTAAGATAGTTTTTGAAGTGAAATGGAGAAATTCCTAAGTACTGAACTACAGATATATATCATTATCTTATCATGCAGGATATTTCATTTGCATCTTCAAGACTATTAAACACCTTCTGTCATAAGCAATTAAATAATAAGAAGTGCTTAAAACCTGACATACTATATTTCAATTTATTACATCCATAGTATTTGTAGTGTATTTTATCTTCTGTATAGATTTCCCTCAGGATTCTACATAATTTCCAGGAATAGAACTCATGGCAGAAAATACTCCAGATATTAGAAGAATAAATTTTGCAGTTGGCAAGTTAAAAATTAATTTGATTATTTTCTGGACCCTAGCATTTTCAATCATAAGGTATGAGGTCAAGTAACATCACTACTTCTATCAGCAGAGCTGCTCATTCTGTGACACTCTTTTTCATCGCTATAGCTTCAACCTCTGTGACAAACATTTGACTTGTGCACATACATGATGTTGTTTCTGTACCAGAAGTGCTGTGTCAAGGACTTATGCAAAACACTATAAATTGTTTATTAAATATTGAATGCTCTCTGTTAGCAACTAAAAGCAAAGCTCTGAGAGGCACACTGCTTTTATGTTCTGTGTGACTATACTTACATGGCTTGAGGGTTGTTGCAATGAATTTGTTATCACTGCATGTCATCTGAGAGCAAGTGGCAGATTCATTGCAATCCTGAATGAGAAAACACTACAGAGAAAAAGATAAACAACCACAAAACAAAGGCTTGTTGCACTAACAACAAAAGTATTTAAAAAATACTTTTGGATAAAAATATTTTGGATAAAAGTATATTGGATAAAAACAAACAAACAAAACCCCTTCTCTTAAGGTATACAGTATTTTGATGTTTTTACACCTTGTTTATATTTATGCCTCATAACTCCACCACTGAATATTTGCACAAACATAACATCTTGAATAAGTACATTTTCAGATAAACCTCTGAATTACAAAGTAGTCACAAGCTAATGTTTTTATTCCACATTTTTACAAATTAGAGGCGTGTATGCCAACCATCTGATACTTTGTATTTTTGTAATCAATTGCCTCTATAGACATCATGCTTGGGCTACTACATATCTTTCAAATTCAAACATCTCTGTATTAAAATATCCTTTATCTTATTTAATATATACACAGTCATTAATGAAAATAAGATTTTAATAACATCATTTACAAAGAAATTCTTATGATTGTATACTCACATGCTGTTAATAAGGCCAACTGCATATGAAAAGGGAATCCAGAATATCAACCTCAACCTCTAGTTCCATAGCCTCTAATGTACCATTTAACTACATGTTTCACTGTTACATGTAATATAAGGCTATTCAAAGGGCTTACAAAGATCTGTAAAAATTGTTTCCCAGTGTTTAGCATTTGCAGGTGTTAAATAGTAACTAACCTTTACTTGCATTGTTATTAATATCAAACTACAAAAGCAGCAAACAGTTCAGTGCCCATATTTAGGTTAAGATTTTCCCCAGTCTTTTTGTAATCCTTATCTCTTTCCTGTCTAATTTAGCCAGTTGTCTGACTTTTTCATTTCAGATCTCCAAATGCTGCAAGGATGACTAAGTCAAGTGGCTGGATTATGCTGTGCCTATAGAAATTATTAGGACAGATTGGCTATGCAGCTTTCATAACCCCTGCTCACAAAAACAATAATGTGCTTCTCACTGATAACTTTCAAAGACCCTCATATCTGAAAAAACTCTTTTTAATTCTTCAATGACTTGAAAATTGAAATATTTGCATGGAAATCACAGTCACTTGTTCTTGTGACTAGGATTCTGATAAAGCAAAATTCAATGTTTCTTGAACTCAAGCCTTAGCAAAGGAGTTAATTAATTTTCTAATTCAGCATAAAAGTGGAATATAGTAACATCTGTACCACTCCAGCGTCTTTGTGCCAAGCAGGGAAATAATTTATATGATTGGGGGGAAAATATATATTTATATGTTCATATATATGTGTGTGTGTGTATATATATATATATATATATATAAATGTGCAGAAATCCACATATTACCAAAAAATATATTTAATATAAAAATGGTAATTCTTTAAAAATAAATTTAGAAAAAGCACATCCCTTTTTCATGTTTTTTTATTTCTAAAGAATTAAATAATTAAATCATTTATCCACCAGCTTCTTACCATGTATATTTTAGGAAAAAATACATGTCCCATTTTATTTCACATGTTATGGGAGAACAAGAAAAATTAATTTTCAACAAGCTATTTTTTAGAAGTTATCTAACACAGAATGCGGATTCAGTGACTATCAGCAGGAGATTGCTGATAGTGCCTACATGAGATATTAACTAGAATAATTTATTAGAATTGCATAATAGATTTGGGCTAAAATACACAGAAAGTCTGTTGCAATACAGAAATTTAGAAGTAAAAATTCAATTAAATTTGGTCTCAAAAATTGCTTTACAACTTTACAAGTGCTTATTAACATTAAGATTTCCTCTCCAATTTTGGAGAAATAAGGTTGTTTAGAGGAAGAAAAATCCTTGATACTATTTTACTCATGGTAAAGGCAGAAGAGCATGCACCTAGGTCTTTAAAAATGACACTCACTTTAAACCTGGTTGTGTATTTCATATATTTGCTGTGTACAAGGCAGCCAAAAACTCTCCATATGGTGCTGGCATGATCAAGCTTCACTATAGTGCATTATCCAAGTTTCTTTTGCTAAGTGCACTTCACTACTTTGGTAAGCTTGTAAAGGAGAAAAGATGCCCTCTTAATAGAAACAAATAAACAAGTAGTCACACATTCCTCTACTTATCCAGGGAGATTTTGCTATGTATGATTAAAATTTGGGAAAAAATGGCTCCAGAAAAGATGGGAGAGACATGTCTTCAAAACAAAACAGAAGCCCATTCCCAAGGAGAGGGCAGTGAGCAAAAGACTGGGAGAGTTTTGACGGCTGGCTGAGTTAAGCCCACTATGACTTTCTTCTCTATAATACTTTTTTTTTAAGCTAGGGCAAATTTAGCAATGCATTTACATCTGAGATTATCTCTAAGTCATGTTTGTGCACCACAATAAACACCATGCAAACACCATCTTTCCTGTTCATACAACAGGAAAGATGGTGTACTCAATAAAGTACATTTCCACAAGAAAATTATTGTAGGAAAAGCCATACCCAGCCCAGACTAGCAAAATTAAACTTTATTTTCTTATTCATTCCTAATGAGATTTATTAAGTAATTAAAAATTTTCAACTTCTTTATTATATACAGAGAAAATTTAAATGGCTAAAATCATAGAGTCATAGAATCATAGAATGGTTTGGGTTGGAAGGGACCTTAAAGGTCATCTAGTTCCAGTCCCTTGCCAGAGGCAAGAACGCCTCCCACCAGACCAGGTTGTTCAGAGTCCTGTCCAGTCTGGCCTTGAACACTGCCAGGGATAGGGCATCCACAACTTCTCTGGGCAACCTGTTACAGTACTTCAACACCTTCTTAGTAAAGAATTCCTAATATCCAATCTAAACTAGTGTCTTGGGTTGATGCTAAATTGTATTTCCATTTGTCTGTTAAGCTCAGAAATAAGTGTTGTACTTTTAAAAACTGGATCTG
>JAWWMU010000106.1:54134589-54145354 GCA_035048155.1 Cinnycerthia olivascens | reverse complement strand
GTGTTATTCCTTCATTTGTTAGGCTGGGGAGTGCTTTGTCTGTTAAATAAACAACTTTTTCCACTTTCTTCCAAAGAAATTTTTCCTATCCCAATTCAGCTAAAGGGAGGGGTGGTCCATCTAGAAGTTTGTTTTTTTTCCCCTTCTTTTCCTCTCCCAAATCTGCCCTAAACTAAGACAACTAGTCTTCTTCGATTTAGGTTGGCACATGGTTTTTAATTTAAAATTTATTTAAGGCTTTTTTTTTTATTTCTTACACTTTTATCTCAATTATTTTTTAATATTAGCTGCTGGTTTTGGGGAAATCAGCAAATGAAGATAAGGAAATGTGCATATGCTCCCTTTTTAGAATAAACTGGGTGAGAAATTGTGATCATTGTGTTAATATTTAAATTAGTCTAATGAATAACCTGACGGTAATAACTTCTTTCTCTGGTAATGAACAAGGTTTAGAACTGAGATCCAGATCATTAAATCCAGTGAACAGAGGTACACTGCCACAAGCAGGCTAAATACTCATTGGAAAAGATTGATTTCATACAATTTACACTGCACTCTGATGTTCTGTAGATATGAAAAGATTTTCTCCCATACATGCCCTCCCTTTCCTCTTGTTTGTAAAAGTTCCCTTCAACACTCTGTAAAAGGAGGTTGTTTGCTACATCTTACAAAGGTTTTTTGAACTTAAATGTAAATAAGTACATCAAGGATCTCAGAAATACTACCAAACCCCCAAAAGACTCTTGAAGAAATAAATTTTTAGTCCTAGAGAGCAAGCTGTATTTAGGGCCTTTTAACTGAAGTATCATTTTCCTGGGGGAGATATATCATGGAGAAATTATTCATGCCACCTATCTTGAATAATTTAACTGAAAACTGGAAAATAGGGGCTATGTGACACATTAACATTTTCCACAGGCACCATACTGACTCAGGGGAATTCTCACAGGACTGATGCTTGAGTGCAGCTAGAGCTCATCTGGACAGGCTTTTCTGAACCACCGAGAGACACAATATGGAGTCAGAGTTTTCCCTCCATCCATGCTGGAATGGTGTAACATTCATTATCACACAGAAATACCTTCTTCCTTTGGAACACCCCAGTAAACACTTCTTGGAAAGTTAAAACATGACAAGTTTTAGACTGTGAATGTTTCTTCCAAAGAGGGACATTCTTCCCTTTTCTTCTTCTCCCTTATTTTTGTTTAGGCAAATAAAAGCTATTGTCCATATGCTGAAGAATGAATTACAAGGGAATTAAAGAGAACAGACACTTGAGACATGAAGAATGAAAGGTAGACAACTGTAGAATAGTTTCTTTATTTTAGTTACACTTTGTTTCCAAAGGTTGGAAATAAATGTTTTTTTTAGGTTTTTTCCTTTTTATTAAGATAATTTTCTGATTACTCTTTTGAAATAATTTCTACTAAGAGACAGTTAAAATACCCTCATTACTGCAAACACCATTTTTAATTGGCAGATTGTTTTTGAGGACCAAAATAAAATAATGCTTCAATATGAGCATCACTTTGTCTAAATTTCTTCCATTATATTTAGACTCCAACAAAGACCTAAATTATTTAACACTACCAAAACAAATTAGGTCTCTTTCTCAAGAAGCAGCAATACCAAAGCTCAGGTCTTTGTCCAGGTCATGTTTGAGAAATATATTCTATTATATTTATATTTATAAAAGAAAAAGATCTCCCTTCCTTACTTCCCCGATATAGTATTTTTAACTGATTTGTGTCTTGTACTTCTGAGCCTTCTGACTACTTACTGAAAACTATGAGTTCATCTAAGGCATGACTATATACATTTTTCTTTGTTTGTCTGAAATGAAGGCAAAGTGCCGAAGAGTTGACCAAGGAACTGTCCGAACAGTTGTTAGGTAAACAAACACTCCATTTGTGCTTGTTTACTAAACCCTAAATTTGTGCTTGTTTACCTAACCCCTAAATTAGCATATGCTAGCATTAGAGGAATGGTGTCTGTGCCTGTTAAAAAATATTTGACTCCGATATTAGCAGTCCTTTCTATGGGCAGTATAATATGAAAGGTTGCATGCTTTTCAGGTCTACGGCATGCCCACAGTATACTACAGTTGGATTAACAATTTTTATATAGAGGGGACAGTACAGGCCTTCCAGACTAAATCATAAAAATCTCCTCAAGGCAGAACAAACACCCAAAAGAAAACGAATTATTCAACAGAGACAATTTCTAGACAAAGTTAAAAATATTGACTGAAATTCAACCATTACGTTGGCACAGCAAAATCCAGGATTTACCTCCTGGCACCCAGACTGCAGCCTCCAGCTGAAGTGAATGTGAGCACAGGAACAGCACTGGGGAAACAGCTTCCCTCAGCTGAGGTTTTAAACGCCCTGGGTAATTTTAGTCAATGAAAATACCCTGAAGTACCTGCATGATGTATTTCAAAGCTTGAGATCTATCACTACAGGTTTTATAGATATCTTTACATTTGAAATAAGGAATACTTGTCTAAAGTTTCCCAGAAAGAAAACGAATGTTAAATATTTGAACTGCTCATTGTTCTAAATAAGAGGCTCCTAAAGCTGCTATAGCATCATCAATTTTCTCCATTGCTGTGACCTGTACAAGTAGCAATACTCTGGTGCAGAAAGAGCTTTCAATTTGTCTTCAAGGGTTCTTAATTCAGAGGGTACAACAAGCAAATAAGTACAATTTAAATTATGTCATATTTTAATTTACATATTCTTATAATTAAACAATACTGCAATAGAAGTATACTTGTCAAAGGAAGTAATATACAATGGAAATATTTTTGAAGCAATCATTTTAGATAACCAGCATATTAACAATAAAGGTCTCCCTCCTGAGGAAAAATACTTCACAAAAGAATGTGAAATATTCATAATGCTGCCTCAAAACAAAGTATTTACATGAAGAGTTGCAGAATATAAATGCTACATTAATGAACCTAGGTAGTACTACTTACTCAGCAAATACCACAGTTGCAAATTGAAGAAAAATAGAATTACACATAAGAATGCTACCAAAATGCTAATATACAACTCTGTGGAGGAAAACATAACAAGAAAGAGCTTTTTATTTGCATATGGAAGATTTTAAAGAGTCTTTTGGCTCCATATTTTGGCTTTTTAAACATATTACTTACTAAATGGTTGTCTAGGTTTGGGTAAGCATTTGAGCAATAAGCAATGTTAAGCTTCAGTGTTCTACAGTTTATCTTAATGCATTATTACTAAGAATGTGCCAATTAAATGTTCTTACTTGCTTGTCTTTTCTGTGCTTGCAGTTAAAGGATATAATTGCCAATTCATCTGTGCTTGAATTTGACATTTAAAGCCAAAGCAACTCTAGCTGTGGCTTCCATAAAAATTGGAAGATATGCCTATACATCTCTCACATCTCATTTATACATTATAGGCTACTAATTTTCTGTCCACAATCCAAAGCCATGCTTCTTTCAACTTTTAGAAAAATTTTCCTGCTTCAAATTGATAGGCAGGTTTAGTGCATACATTATTTCATATGTAGTTTATCATTAATTTCCATTTTTTATATTGAGTTTCTCAACAGTCAAAAAATTCTCCAGACATCAGAATTATCTGAAAGCTAGGTTTACCAAAATAAGCACATCTGAAATTTCCCACCTCTGTAAATAAAGAATTCTACCACTTTTCCATTCAACCCAGACAATTAAACATCCATGGTTCACATGCTTCAGAACCCAGTTCACTATTCACTGGGTTTTTCTAGAATTAAAATATCAGTTTCATGTTGTTGCTTCAGTTACAGGAAATGAAGTAAGAATGACTATTTCTGATTAATTAGTCTCTTGCTTTAAAGAAAATTCACTTGATTGTGATGTAAGATACCTAGCCAATGTGACAGCATTCATGTTGTTCCCAATTAAACTCCAGATATATTGTTATTGCCAAAGATTTAAGTGGATATATGCTGTAACTCACTACATAGCCATGCAGGATTTGACTGCTGTAGCCTACAGGATTTCATCCAAAATGGTGAGGCAATGCTGAGTGAGAAAAACATTGTTGGTACCCTGTCCTGAGAAGAGCCATCTTTGCTGCAAAATATACACTAAAGCTGTGGAAAATTGTTCCTTCTTTTGCCAGTCTCCTGCTGAAGTAGGAATAATTCTTAGTCCTCTTTCTCTCTCTCTCTGAAAATGTCTCCCAGCGGCTGCCTGTTCTGTAGTCCTTGCCCTCAAGCCCAGAACTGCAGGCATGAGCTGTTCCCTCCTTCTCCTCCTCCATCCAACTGCCTGGAAAATTTGGCTAACAAATGGATACTCCATCTCTAAAATATGAGGCCGTTATTTATCCATAGATTAGGGGAGAAAAAAGGTCTTTAATCTTGTCCTGACTTTGCTTTATGGTTTGATCCTAGTCTTACCTTACATCAGAAGTTACAGACTTGCTGTCAGTCCGGGCTTTTGGCTGAAGCTGACTGCCATCACTTGCTCTGTTTGTGAGACAGCCCCTTAACCTTGGATCACTGTCCTTGCTTGCCTTGCTGTCACAGTTGGCTCCCAGTTTTCCTTCCTTTACGGAACAGCACCCACCAATGCTTCTCCCCGATACTACCAATGTTAATACCCATAGCACATGGTCAAAAGACAGTGCATTAATACAGAGATCCAAGGAAAATTAGAAAGTAGCCTGAGCAGGATATTTCTAGGGGTAGGAAACTCACTGTAGCATCTCTTCTTATGAGTCCTTATTAAACAGTCACAATGAACTGCTAACAGCCTCACAGTAATTCTAGAAAATGGAAGGAAAGGATCAGGGACAGTGGGAGCTCCCCAGTTAGCAGAGGGATCCAGGTGGAAAGTGGCAGGACATTGTGGAGCAGCTGTTTTGGATGTGGAATAGCTGGCTGTGCACTCTTAGATTGACACAACCATCACTTTTACCCAGACCTCTAAACACCCTCTGCATGGAATTAAAAAGCCTACCAGATCAGTTTGCTCTTTGAAAAATTCATGATAATAACAGACATAACCCCTTCACCACCTCCCTGCCTCAGTTATTTCTGTTACTTCAAAAAAAAAAGAGCATGGTACATTTGACAAATTCTGCTTCTAAGTGACCTATACAGTATTATGCTATATTTTAATAGTATACAGGATAAAACTATTAATACACAAAAGTCTTGCTGCATTAGAAGATGATCTTTATGTCCAATGCACAGGGAATTAATCTAACCAGCTAGCCTGGTAAAAATTCAACCAACAAGAGTCCTTCAACCATCTTTGCTTCTGTGATAAGCAGCCATAGCTGACAGAACAAAACATAGACAGAGAACAGTGGAAAAAAGAAACCTCTGTCTGAACACTGTCCCTGTCTTTTCCAAGAAGACTGAAATATCTTTTTCTTTAGATATTTATTATTGCAGTTTGCTCTTGCAAGGAGCACAGAAAGAAATAATTCAAGTCATGCTAACTTACTGATGCAAATGCAAACCTAGGCTAATAAGGTATTAGAATAATATAAATATAAATAATAGCTTCTGTGTAGCCAATAACAATGGTAGGTAATTTCATTTTAATTAAATGTCAGTGTGAAAACTCTCTCTGAATTTATCATAATAACTATTCTGACCATAAGGCAAAAAGAAAGGAAGAAAGTGGCTGAAGTGGAAGAAAGTTATTTCAATATTCTATTGTCATGCAAGACATCAAACCTGATGGCATTCTGATTAGCACTGACTTCTTTTGGCATTAAAAAACAAAGTCAACTCTTCTCACAGAAGAGAGTGTTATCAGCATTGTGTAACATAGAGCATAAAACACACCAGACCCACTGCTTGCCAGAGTATGTCAGTTCCTCTCAGTTCTCCTCTGTAAAGAGCTGGAGATACAGACTTGGATATTGCCGGTACTCTAAAATGGACTGAGTCTATATCTTCTCACTAGGCTTTTTAGAAGGCTTGTTTATATTTTCATTAAAACGATGAGAGAAAAGTACCCAGCTGCACTCAGATGGAAAGTCAATGAGGATGAAAATGTCTCAATACAAGTCTGTGAGTAGAACAAAACCTGGGTGAACCAGGCAAATCAACTCCCTGAGCCAATCTGTAGCTTCAGTCTTGGTCTGCTCTGCAGCATTTCCAGGGAGAAGCTTTTTTCCACTCCAAATACTGCAGATGCTGGACATCACCAAAGAAATCTGCCAGCCTTTCCTTTAGCCCTCTCTCTTGCAGATATTTAAGCTCGTGGATTGCACAAGACAACAAATCCAGGAAAAATGAAAGCAGGAGGCTACAGAAAACTATAGTAAAAATGCAAGCAAGACAAAGCAATAAGAAATCTTCATTTTTGCATCGAAAGCCTTTCAAGTATTCTGCTTCTGCATGAGGTTTCTCTCACAATGCTTCTCCATACCTTGTTGTGGTAGAAGGACAATGCAACTTCAAAGTACAAGAAACAGACACCAGGATATAAAAGAGGCATAACACACAAAAAGGTGTAACAGTTGGCAATCTGACCTCAGCATCAAGGAATAATTTTTAAAGCCTTTCTTGGTGTACTAACCATTTCAAAGACCGTGTGAAATTTTTAGAGCTATCTTCCAGGATTCATTAAACTCCCTAGTCTAATTATAAAAGAAAAACACAAAAACACATTCAGAAAGAAAAAAAACAGACTAAACTAAACTTTCCTCTCTTAGTAAACATTACTTTTTCAAGAACAGAAATGCACTGAAATTTATAAATTGCTGTTCAATAAAATGTTGATTTGATAATGCAGTTTCAAAGGAGTACTGCATTTTCTGAAGTTATGCATTTTTCATTAAAATAGTCATCTGAAATAATAATATTGGTCAGAGGACAGTCTCCATAGTACTCATAAGGTTTTTAAATTGCTAATGATTAAATAAACAGCTTTTTAAAATAAAAGGAACATTTAATATAATTTGGTTTCTGACTTGCAAATACATGGAAGATGACAATCTTAATTTTGTCCAGTCAAGAGTTGACTTATACAAAAAATGTATAACGGGCATTTTTTTCTATAAAGAAACAGAATATTAACATTTTAACTTAGCAATTTTTAGAGAAAATCACTTTCAAAGAAAAGAATATGAAAAAAAATTAATTAAAAATTCTTTGAAAGAATCTAGCAAATACACATATGCAGTATGCCTTGAGCAAATATTAAAGTTAAGATCTATATGAATTACATAAATAATTAAAGTTATGAATGCATTAGGAGGTAACAGATTAGCAATGTATTCTGAGTTAAAAAGAAAGTGCTTTGCATGTATAAGAACACCTGCACAAAGTCACACCAAAGGCCATGTAGTTTTGTTATTTCCCATGCCACTAGTAAAAATGATCACATTAGGGAAGGACTGTAAAATAAAGGTAAAGAATAAAGTGATATTTTTCCCAAATGCCAGTACATTCTAATGACTAATCTTGTGTCCATGTGTCGAAAAGTTTCTCAGGATAGTAAAATTGAAACCAAATGAAAGCAGTTTAAACTACCTATAGGAACTTTCTCCTTTCAGTGTATAAAACAGACTGTTTAAGATGCAGGCTGCCATTCTAAATTGTTCAGTAGTCTATTTCATCTGAAAAAGCCTTTGTTCTTTATTCAAAGGAGCTACTACTTGAAATATAAACTATTTCTGCTATATATATGTGTAGCAACATGATTACTGAGCACATTTAAAACACAATCAAAACTAAAGAAAGTTTTATAGCATTCAGAAAGCATTTCTGAATGAAAAAAAAAATCACAAAAAACATAGGGAAAAACCCACTGTTGCAGATGGGTGGTCATGTTGCCTGCATTATTTCCCTTTAAGACCTTATTTTTAGATTCTCAATAATGAACCAACATTAAAATGCTAACATTGCAAGATTAACAGCACTGGGGGGAAAGCTAATGAGTAGTGGCTATGTTTGGCTCTCCAGGTTGTTCACACAGACTGCTGAAACTTGTAACCAGACAGTTCTCTGAGTGCAATATTTCAATCTATTATTTTTTAAATTCTATTTTCTGTTTACAAAGGCTTAGCTAAAATAAAGTCAGATCTTTCTTCAGAAAATATTTGTTATTTTCACAGATCTTTTAAAATATACTACCTTGTAACTACTAATTGCTGGACTTTGCATTTTTAACACTAATTTTAACCAACCATCTTAGATATTATTATTATTATACAATATAGACTTTGCTTGAGCAGTTTTATCCTTGCGTTCATTGGAATTTACTTCTATTTACTTAAAAGAGGAATGTATCTTCTACCATAGTATTTATGGTGGGGAAGTCCATTTTATTTGACTTCATTTCAAAAACTAAATCATATATTAAATCATATGTACTTCACTTCTGTTTTAAGGACAGATTAAGGTCTGCTCAAAGTAGCTCAAAACACTCCTCGCCTTTACTCCCCCAGGTATTAACCTGCACTGTTAGTGACAGCTGTGGCTCACTCTGGAAATTCTAGCACAGCCAGGTAGGCATTTCCAAGAAAAGCCATTTTCTGCCCTTTTCAATCCTGGAAAAGCTGACAACAGCAGGAATACAAATTTCCTTAATCAGCTAAATCAGTGTTCTGGTGAGACTGATACTTGCAGCACTCAAAAGGGCCATGTTCAGTCACATCAAGGCTGCATCCTTCTTCCCTCGAACTACCAAATGCCTTTTCTGAGTGTCCTCACAGATGGCTACAGCATTGAGCAACCCCTTGGAAACAGCTGACAATATAACTATATCCTGAACTCCAGCATAATCCCCCAGCTAGACGCACACATACATTTGTTTGAAAATGGTGAGAAGTCAAACAGTTTTATTACCTTCTGAGAACGGACAGACTTTGGAAGCACTGACACTGATATTGCTGCCGTTTTTATGCAGGGGCAAAGATCATTAACCTCCATGTACACAACTGCCCTACAGTAGCAAACCACTTCAATGATCCCAACTGGTCTGCAAGTTTCCAGTGAAAAAATCACCTCAGACTGGAAACGGTTGGGCACAAAGCTCAGCCTTCAGATACAAAACAAGCAGCATAATGAAGTTCTGGAGACTCTCACTGCTGCAGAGAGCATCATCCTTTTAGGGCTGCAGACATTTTCAGAATCTCACAGTATCAGACCCAGGCTGATATTCTTAGCCATTACACCACACTCAGTATGTATAATTTTTTAATTTCTTTGATACAGGAATTTCCTGATCATAGTGGGATAGAAATCAAGATTTGAGATTGGAAAGTCAACATCTTAAGCAAATCCAGCATAAAGATTCAATGTACTTTATACTGTTTTTGCAGAAGTGATTTTTATCTATAGTGCATATGTATACAAATATATAGGAACATTATAAACATATACACATTCATAAACGTATAGATACATGGATACAAAATGTCATCTTGGCCTTAAAGTATAGCTCATTTGTAACTTATCCAAAATGTATTTTTCTAATGGGGCACATACAATAAAAGGACAGTGAAGATTTTTTTTTAACAGCTACAAATAGATTATTAAAACTTTTAAATAAAAGTACACGTTACCTCAATTTCAGTCACACTCTAGCACATACCAGCCTTTTCTGCCATCACTGCCTGAAAGAGTCATGAATTTGTCAGCTGCACATTGTCACATGTCAGCAGCAGTCATTTGCACTTAGAAACACTGGTGCCATATGATATACAGTGGGCTCAGACCTGCTCATAGCTGGGCAAACTCATTAGTTACTGCAAGATGCAACTTTCCAATTTTGCAGCATTGTACAAATACATTTTACAAAACACTGGGAAGGTCATGCCCCAAATCTTAAATGGAATAACTAAGCCTCAGAAATGCTGGATGAGACATCTTTTTGCTGCTGTGTTTCATTTGGTAACATCTGCAAGCTCCATCTTAAGGATGAACAAAACAACAACAGTGACACCTGGGAAATATATTTTAGAGAGGCTTCAGTCTAGCTGCCAAATAGGAGACAATTACTCATAATGGAATGACTGAGCAACTTCATTTGCCTCCAGTTGTCTAAAGACCCAACACGAGGCTTGAGGCAATACACAGGCACTGAGGCAAACAGTGAAGAAAGCCATAAGGCTGATAAAGCCCACACTGTTTACAGACTACTTTTAAGTTGAGCTATTTGCTCAAGTGAGAAGCTATGTTAATGCAAATATATTTCCAGGACTCGAACTAGCTCAGTAATCTTTCCATGGCACTGCTCTGTACCATGCTGATATGCACCATCCCTCAAAAATTACTTCTGTTAGATGGAGGTGTTTGGAAAATGAAGACAGTAAGAATTTGAAACATTCAGCTACTTTAATGCAGGATCAATATAAATAACTCAGGGTGTTTCAAACCACAGGAAAGAGCCTTTGTGTTTGTTTCAAAACCCCAAAGGTTAATTCCTTAAGGAATAATAAACGAAAACTGCAACTGATCAAAAATTATTTCCCAGTAATTTTTCTTGATATTTTTAAATCTAGGAAGACTACCTGAAAAACATCCATAAAGATTCATGAAAACATCCTAATAATCTACATTCTTAGAATAGAGTGGGATGCCAACATGAATAGTTTAAGCTACTTTTTACTCAAACACTGAGAAGATTATGCAATCTTTCTTTTAAGTAACTAGTGAAGCGTAGATGCAGAGAAAGGAACTAATTTGTTTTAGTGGTTGTCCTGGGTTGATGCTAAAATTGTATCCCCATTCGTCTGTTTAGCTCAGAAATAAGTGTTGTACCTTTAAAAAC
>JAWWMU010000106.1:54121244-54134489 GCA_035048155.1 Cinnycerthia olivascens | reverse complement strand
CCTTCACTCTCAGATCCAGTTTTTAAAGGTACAACACTTATTTCTGAGCTAAACAGATGAATGAGGATACAATTTTAACATCAACCCAGGACAGTGCTCTTAAAATTATTAATGAATAAAGTGTTGAATGAGTAAAATATACAAACAGCAGCACAGTCTAGAGACTATTCATTATCTCAAATAAAATATCAACTTCCAAAATGAGTTCAGAGAAGAACTGTCCTTCAATGTATTCCAAATTATTTCTCAATCTTTTAAAATAGATGTAAAATTTACAAACATCAGTAATTAACACTAAAATAGACAATAGGCTATGAAATAAAAGCATCTTGGATGCTCAGCTGCTGTATCCTGCTTATATGTGTCGGCTTTGAGGTGAAGAGTTTCCCCACAGGCCAGATGGACACAGCAATACTGGAGTTTTGGGTTTTCTCTGTCCTGTGAGGTACAGTTCACTTCCAAGGACTATTGGGGTCTATTCCTCTATGCAGCTTAATATTGCCAAAAGGATCTCTTCCTCTAACAACATCCCTGATTTCTTTTGTGTCGTTATTTTTGGTCTTTCCAACTAAAATTTGCTATTTCTCTCAGGGCATTAAGAGATGTGTGGTTTTCATAAATGAAACCAACTCTTCTGACCAACATGACTATTGCAGAATTACCTGCAGCTGGAGAAGAAAACAGACCACAGAGGCCTGATCCAAATAGTACTTTGTCAACCTAGGCTCACCTTGTTAGTAAAACTGAACCTGTCCCACGTGTTCCACACATCCGAATTGACCAAGGAAACTGAGAGGCAGTAACTCAACCCACAGATTCCTAATGGACTACACCGATGATTAGGTTGGAATCGAAAAAGGATCTGCACTCTCACTCTTACTCCTGTGCAGTGAGAGCTTTACAAAATGGTGGCAGCTCTGCTAAAGTAGACTTATTACAGTGTTATTTCATTTGACAATAAAACAAAGTAATGGGCAAATGGAGCCTTTGAATTACATTGTAACAACTTCTTCTGCCAATTTCTTACTGATGTAATTAGATGTCTTGATCAAAGCAATGAAGTAGAACTGGGCTTAACTGAAGTGTAACATACCCACCTGCTTTTCTATGTATATATAGGAGTTCATACAAAGGGAGCCTGGATCCCATTTTCTCCTACCTAATCTATTTCCAGACTATTGGTATTAGGCTCTCTAGATACTTTTTCCATTGGACGAATTGACAGAAATAAGTCAGTTCTCCTCTGCTCTGTATTTGGTATAATGACATGCTTAGGTGAACACTCGGAGCAAATCTTCACCAGGACAGAGCAATGAGCCACTTTCCTTAAAACCACTAAGAGAAAATGCTTGAAATATGGGGCAAGTAATAGGCAATCTGATTGAAATAATGCTTCTGTTAAGACTTTATGAACTGCTCTCGCCTTCCAGAAGTGAACAAGTACGCTAATGCTGCCTAAATCACAAGTCAGAGTACTTAGGATCATTTGGAGTGTCAGTAAAAAGGCTTCTCAATATTGCAGATGCTCACTTTAATCATCGCCTTCATTGAAATTTGCATTCACATTACTACAGTTGAACTGTAACTTTCTGCTGGTTGAGACAATCAGATAATGCAGGCATATAAAGATAACCAGAAATAAAACTTCTTATGCATCAAAATATATCCAGCATCCCAACTGATGAGCTCTTAGCTGAAGAAATTCTCCAGGAACAAGAACAAGATCAGGACTTTTACTCACTTTAGGTAAGTGCAGTACTATGCTCTGTCTATAAAGTCAAATACATTTGACATATTCAAAAAATATATTCATTAGAGAGTTATGTTACTATGTTATTTACTATGTGAATCTCCAAAACCATTATAAATCTCGGCTCCTACTGTCTCAAAAGGACATTGGGAGTATCAGGAACTTGCAGAAACCTCTCCAGGCAATTTCCACAAATGGAGGTTTGCTCAACTTACCTTTCCTATTTACAGACCAACTTATCAAAATGACCATTTCTAATCCACCCAAGAATGATACAATTCAACCCCAAGTGAAAACCCTGCTGGCTTCAAGCATAAATCTGCTGTCAGTGAACATTTCAATTTACAGAATATGCCTCCGCAGAGAATCAGCCTGCTAGATTGTTTCATTCCACAAAAAGTTTCTCATTTCCACTGCTTTGGCATTTCACAATGAAGCAATTACTACAGGTATAAAATGTGCTGCCTTGCTGTCTATGTCCATGTTTTAATGGGAAGAGATGAATTAAATATTCTGAAACACATTTATTTCCCAGATGTGGCGCAACACTTCAAGAGGAAATAAAGTCTTAGATGTGCTCCAGTTGTCTAGTTAGTCATGTCATCCTTTTCTATTATTTGTGTTTCCCTTGTAATTGGGTTTGTCAGATTTTGATCAAAGTCAAAACCTCCTAACTATATATATAGAATCATCAAGTTTGGAAAACAGATATGTACACATTATATATTGTTTTGACTATTTTTGTCAGTTTAATTTGCTAACTAAATAAAAAGAATTGAAGCTAAAGTAGACATCTAAATATGATCCATTGCTAACTAATTTTGCACATAAATTCTGAAATCAAATATCATTTAAGTAACAATATTATTCAATTCTACAAACAGTAGGATTAAATTAAATTCCACTCCTAAACAGTTTAATTTAACAGAGTGTCACTTAGAAAGATTAGTCTACATAGTTATATATGAAACTAACAACTGAATCAAAAGTAAGGTTTCTTGTTTGGGTTTCTTGTTCGGTTTTAGTTAGTGACACAGACTTCAAGGATAGATGTCTGGCAATAAAATTAGGAACATTAACAACACTACATCCTCATTCTGGATTTCTTGAAAAATTAATTAAAAAAAAAAAAAAAAAGAAAGTAGACCTATTATAAGTTTCTTTACTTCCCTGGAAAAAGTCAAATTAATATGTCAAAGCCAGGCCTTGTAAATACAAGGCTGTGTGGGTTTTTAAAGGAGCTCCAGTCCAAGTTCAATAGTACACTGCAGATGGAGGACCTGGGTACTCTAATACATAATTCTGTAAAATACCCTTCATTTTGATACTTTTGAAGTCAGGAGAGGTACAGGCCTTCAGACAATGCAAATGAAGCTCAAACCTGTCAGGCTGCAGGCTTGGAGCCTTTTGCAGACAGTCTCTCTATAACTCCAGGTGCTCTTCTCTGATGAGCACAAGCAATGGAACAACAAGCTGCTTTTGCAAAAGGAGGGACTAAAATTAAGTAGGAGAATGTAGGAAGCAGCTTCTCTCCCCAGGACAGCTGTCAGTGTTGCATTTATGTCATTGTGAAATTTGGAATAAAGAGACAAGTGAAGCTAATGACAAGAAAGACTGTACCAATCCAAAGATTAATATCCTGCAACCAAGAGCAAGGGCTACAATAGGCCAGTACTGCCTAAAAGATGACCTGCAAAACAGTCTAGACACAACTAAAGGGAAGCAAGACTGCCTTTGTCAAGGGCATTGAGTGCCTCCTTCTTTCCCCTTCCATTTTAACCAAACTTTGAACAGATAATTAAGACTAAGCTTAGAGAGTATCTGGCACTTGAAGTATTGTATATGATTACCTCCTGATCCCCAAGAAAAGACAGTCTTTGATGTGAACATTAAAGCCAGATGGAGAATTATTTTACCCACCCTTCTCTTGCCCTTTTCGCACCACTTAAGGAAAGGATTATTAAGCCTGTGATACCTGTCTGTGGATGACAGGGCTGAACCACTTTTGCAAGCTATTCTCTGAGATGAATTCAAAGCAATTTTGCAAATTCCAATAGAGTATTGAACATACTTGAGTTGATTTTATGAGCTCCGTCTTGGGAAGAGCCAGGAGCTATCTCAGACCAGTCTGAATATTTTATCTTCCCATAAAAAGGGCAAGGTGCAAACATTTCATATAGTCAGTTTTGTTGTCTATTCAGTTATTTGTGACCAACAATTGTAGAAGTTCCTGTGAGGATTTGATTTAATTAATCCCATTAATTAGATGTAAATGAACTTCCTGAGATCTAAAAAGTGGTATCACATTGACTAAAAGTTGCTTCCCAGGTTCCCATTATGAAAAGCTTTGATTGTATTAAGAGTGAACACTAACTGGAAAATGTATTGTTAAGAATATATAATATAATTAAAAAGAAGAGCACATTTTAAAGACTATTCTTCTTTATACTGATTGACTATTGAATGGAAGGAATTAAAAAAAAAACAAAACAGTTTTGTAGGGATTTTAAGTCTTACCTTTTGAAATTGTTCAGTGGTGAAATGCAATGAAAGAGAAACAGCAGAATTGAAGTGTACCAGGAGTAAAATTTTCATAATCTGATTTTTTTTGCAAAATTGTGACTGTGAATCAAATATTCTTACTCTGGAGATTGCTTTGTATTCAGTAGATGCTTTCCAATAAATAAAACTGAAATTTGTATCTAACATTCTCCAATAAGCTATTTAATTGCTAATTCAACCCTGTGCTTGTTCAAATACATCTTCACATGGGCCTGTGGTTTTTAAATAAAAATTCATAAAAAAATATTTATTTTAACAGCTACCAAAATGAAAATGAAACTCAGCTGACCATGAATAAATAAGTTTTGTACGTTTAGATTAAATTTAATTCCTGGACTTCTCAAAAAACATTGTCTAATTTGGTGCACATTGAAACCACAAAAGTTTCAATTTGGCTCATCTAAAATAAAAGTTTGGTTTGTCTCTTGATAGAAATATTTTGGATACATAACATTTTTTATAGTTGTAACATTAGAAAGCATTCTTTCTGGAAATGGTGAACAAAAGAAATAAAAAAACAACTGCACACAGAGAATCAGTTTTAACGGAATGCTGTTGATGGTAGGATCATTGCCACTAAACATCTCTGCAGGCACTGAGGCCGACTCCAAGAAAAGCAGTCACAAATAGAATGTGCCAGGCAGTTACTAACATGCTCCAGCAAGAGACCATAAAATTGCATAAAATTGCATAAGGTAGGTTTAGACAGAATTTCAGGAGATGGATAAAGAAGGTTATCTAGAATAAATGAATATGCATTGGTCAGTGTGGATGATACACAGAAGTACTTTCACCAAATCATGGGGGTTTTTTATATCTAGTAAGAAAAATCAACTTTATTAGCAGCTTTAATTTCTGTAGTGATATTAGCAAATAGTGCTCAAGATATTAAATTCTCATCTATATGTTTTCAAGTAAATTGATTCAAAACAACCAGAACTCAAGTTGCCAGACAAGACAGCAAATTAAGGCAGGTTGCTTGACTCTAAACACATAATCATGTCTTTTTGTCTCAGTTGAAATCCACTGAAAAACACATTTCTTAAATAGGATGTAAAGAAAATTGAGCTCAAAAAGTGCATTTGCTGTCTTATTTAACACCATCTAAAAGTTTCTATTTTAGCCTGAGCAAATTTTATATGATTTTTCTTAAATTAATTCTGCTTCAAAATTCTCCACATCCCTGCAGTAGAATGCTAAAATACTGGCAATCCTAGTAGTCCCTGGCAATATTATTACTATTATTATTACTATTATTAATATTATTACTATTATTAACAAATTTTCCTTATATAGCAATTTTATATTCTCAAGGCCATGAAATTATGGTTCTTGGAGTAAGCAGATTGATGCACTACTTCAGTACTCAAGAAGTCTCTCCTCTTCAGAGTTCTGTTCAAGGCTAATCCAATATACTAGAAAAGTAATAAAGACAAATGCTAGTGTGGACTCATGACTGGAAATAATAATGACAAAAAAATTGCAAAATGCTGAATTTTTCCTGACCACATTAATCATGTTATTCAGTGCATGATACTTTAAATAACGTCAGCAGGTGATATTGAATTACGGGTAAAAATAAATTCATCAGTTGTTTTTTATTTATTTCTCAATATACATAAAGAAAACATATATGCAAATCAAAAGTATCTTCCTAGTCTTCAAAACTTTCAAGAGCTCAACAGGTTTCTAAGGAAATGTAAGTTTCAGAAAAATTGTTAAATAAGTGATATTCGTCACTATTGCTCACCTAACCCTGAGGCATTTCTTAGTGTGCTTCAACAATAAAGAATCTAGAGGAATTACATGAGAGAAGGCAAAGGTGGTGGAGTGATAGAAGTCCTATCTAAAGAGGCAACAGTTTTAACTGACTTTGTCACTTGCTTTCTTCTTGAATTTTGATATTTTGACATGTCATTTCACAGTGTTTCACAGCCACTACCTTCTAGGATAGACCCAGCAAAAGGATGCAGGGTACACAAATCCATAAGTCCAAATTCTCTTTGCTGTAGCAAATTTTCCTCTTTCCTGTTTTCCTTAACAGTGTTTTGGCACTGTCTGAGAAACTGGTAGTTGATAGGAATCAAGATCATGGTGGGAAACAGGCTAACAAATAAACCACGTATATGGTCACCGGCCAGTGCATTAACAACTTCCCCAGCTCTATTTTAACTAGTAAAATACCTGCAGTTTATTTTATAAGCTCTTCGTCAGTGTTCTGTTTCAATTCAACAACTTTGATCATGGGGCCTCCCAGTCCTGAAATTACTGAATGGTGATGGTAAAGAGAAAACAGATACCAATCCAATTTAAAGAAGGAATTAATATAAAACATTGCTGAATAGATATTGGTTGGATAACTGCACTGATATGGCTTTCAACCATACTTTTTTGTTTGTTTTTGAAAGCGAGTTTGTCAATTTTCTACAATTCCACTTGCACTTTCCCAGCAGCCAGACCGGTTCGCTTTCAGGCTTTTGCACAAGGAGACACAAAGGGCTTATACTTACAGGTTTAGTTTGCTTAAAGCATGTTTTGTTCGAAATCCTCTCCATTTCATAAAAATTTGTATTAAAAATTGTGTTGATCATGTAGGAAGATGTGACAGTAAAAAATTTTACTTAGAAAAATATACTATTTGCTAATCTGTGCAGAAAAGGAAAAAAGGAAGCCCTTTATTTTTGAAGTATAATGGTAATGTAAGCATCACAGCTACCAGGACTTGTAGAATATCAGACTACTAGTCAAAACCCAGAAACCTAAGTTTGTTTTAATCCTGAAGATAAAGCAGAATAAGAATACAGATGCTCTTGATGTATTGATGAAAAATAAATATATATAGGAAAACATATATTTTCAGTTCAGTTTTCTCTTCATAGAAGATATTTTAACCATGGCTAAAAGGGACTTAACTCCTAATTGGCATCTTGTTATTCAGTACACAGAACAAAATGGCTTGGGTTGGTAGAGACTATTAGAGGTCATCTATTTCCAACCCCTTGGCCATGGGCAGGGACACCTTCCAATGCATCAGATTTCACTGTCCATTCTACATCTTCTCTGGGCAACCCAGTCCAGTGTCTCACTACCCTCATAGTAAAACTTCTTCCTAACATTCAATCTAAATCTACCTTCTTCTAGTTGAAGATGGTTGTCCCTTTTCCTCTCAGTACAGGCTTTGGAAAAAAGTCTTTCTGCATCTTATAAGCATCTCTCTTTCCTTCCACAAGTATCTCTTCAAAATATAAAGATATCCTGACTGCAAAAAGTATTCACTGCTCTTCACTTAATTAATCTATAATGTCCATATCTGAAATGTTAGTATTAAAAATACCATTTTTGTATATAGTGTCTAGAGGGGGGGGGTGAGAAGTTGGATATGAAAGATACTGGCCAGAGCACCTGCTGCGCTTTAGATCTGCCAAGGCAACAGAACTTCCCAAAACTGTGCAGCAACAATTAATATAATTAGCTGCGACGACACATGCAAGTGTAATACGGAGTGGAAAAGGTGTAGATTTTTTGCAACAACCTTCACAAGAAAAAAAAGTAGTTACCCTCATCAGATATATCATAGTACTGTAAAGATAAAGCAAATTGGGATATTACTCAAAAAATGGAATTTGCATTAATTCACTTTAAAGGCTCCTTTAACCATAACAATCAGAGATGCGCTAATTATTTTTTTGGTAAAGTTATAATTTTTTATTTGGAGATATTGTCTGTTATTCACACAAGAGAACCAAAAATGTTTAAAACTCTCGTACTCAAGTTCTGAACCCCTGCATTTTTGATAGTAGCTTCTGTTAGTATAAATGTTTCTTGAGGAAGAGCAGATGCACAAAAGTCTCACTCCTTTGCATAAATGTGAAAGCTTGAAATCTGAGGGAAATATGAGAGAGAATTTTTTTTTTTACTTAACAGGGTCTCATTTTTAATCTTCTAGACTAGCTTATTAACATCACCTAAATACATTAATTTCTCCGTTATGGCAGATTTAACAGTAGCTCTTCAACATTTAATGTTGAAACTCCACAGCTGAGGTTGAAATCTCGTCTTATTTTCTCCACTAATAAATAATCTCTGACACTTATAAAGTGAATACTTATTCAGTTAATATAGTATTTTTTAAGAAAATATAGAGCACCATTTCTTAAAAACTCACTAATTAATGTAGTTAGTCCATCTAAATGTTGTAATCAGAATTCTATTTTTGTTAGCAAAAGCTTTTCTGCAATTTTTTTTTCTAATTTGCTTCAATTATTTTGCAAGATCAGTGGTCTCAACAGTGAATACTGTAATGCAGAAGGATTAATGGTACTCTCCAATTATCTAGAGCTTTTGTAACTGGGATTTCATCTTGCTGAAGTCAGGAGACTATGTTTTGTAATCATGTGTTAGATATGCAAGCAAGTGGAACAGCAAGAGGATGCGTATTAAAGCTGAGTTTATTTTTAGTGTTGCTATCATATAAATATTACTGTATTACATTATTTTCACTCAGATACAGATGTACATGTATTCTTTGCTCAATTCTACAATTTGTAGTGCATAACCTTTCTTCTACAATAGTCCCAGAGGAACTAAGGTTGCCCATGCATTTTAAATGTAGGTTGGAAAGGCAACTAAATTAAAGTGTTTCTCCAAAGAGACTATTCTCTAATATTTGTCTCAAGTTGCTCCTCTATGGTGAAAATTTTATTCAGTATTTTGTCTTCTAAAATTGCAGATTCTAGCAACATGGTCTGTTTTGCCTACTTAAAATAAGTAAATTATATTTAATCTAGCTTATTTTAAATACAATCCACTAAAATTCATTGATGAGACACTCTGTGAATTTAATGGCCTGGCTGGCAAGAAGGAGAAGAAAGAAAGACCCCCTCTTCCAGGATCTCAGGCTGGGTCAGTTTACCCAGTGCTGCCATATGTCCCCAGCATAGCAAAAGAAACCATTGTCCTGAACAGGGTGTATCTGAACCATAATCAGCCTCCCTAGCTTCTGGAAAATCACTGCACATTTTCAACAATTGGCCTTGTTCATGGCTTGTTGAAGGATTGGTTCAGCTGCAGAGTCCCTTCTGCATCCTCAAAAAGGACAAAAAGCGTGGTTCTTATATGCAGGTTTCAGCATAGATGAGAGGGATTTTCTAAATCTAACATATTCATAAATGAATTCAAGTGCATTTTAACAATCATACTGATTTATGTTTAAAAGTCAGTCTGGAATGAACTAAAGACAGAATATGATCTAGAACCTTCCAGACATATGAGAAACTGATACATGATACAAATATTTTCCCGTTCTCCCCTAATTCCTACCTCTTTCAAGCAAGTTGTGTCTTCATCAAATAGATTGTGCTTTCTGTCACTTAAAATGTTTCTTGAAGAAGAGTGATGTGACTTCTATGAATGCTTCATCTAAGAGAAGTATAATTAATAGCCTTTTCAAGAGTTTTATTTTTCTCTTCAGTCAGCGAAAAGTTGACAGTTGCAGAGGGTTACTGAGAAATACTGAAAGCATTCTTTCTGCATTCCATTTGTTGTAAAATGTATATCTGAAATCAAGAACACACTTTCCACTCCTCTTCTTTCAACTTGGATGACATTTTTCCTGATTTACACTTGTAAGTAAAAAAAAAAAAAGGCTTTGTATAAACAGCACTGCCAAATTCATCACATGAATTGATTTAATTCAGGATGATTTAGGGCAATAAATAAGACAGATTGTGTGTTAACAGTGAACCTTTCTTGTTTAAAAAGAATGGATTGCATTGCATCTTCCAATAGATTAAGGAATATAAAATAATAGCAATGGTTTTTTTCTTTAAACACAGCAATGAGGAAATAAAGTTATACCCATATTGCGTAAAAAACAAAAATCGAGAGCTGTTGGAAGTGTATTTTTTCAGGATTTCCATAATTATAATTCATTTTCTATGACCAGAGAATAGTCTCACAATGGATCTTCAACCTGGACTCCTAAACTTTTCTTCCTTCTTTTTTTCTCTTATCTTTTTTCTGTTTTCTTTCTTTTCTCACTTAAAACCATTTAATCCTTTTTTTCTAGTTTTTTTAGCAAATTAAGGGAAAGATTGCAAAATACGGAAGAGCCAAATAAGATGATAATAAAAAGTTCAGACTTGTTACATTATGTTTCATTTCTCAAATGGCTCCATAAAATATGGAAAATACAAGCCTTCTAATAGTGCTGTTTATTATGTTTCCTTGAACCAAAAAAATATTAGAGCATAAATGTCAGGCTTGTGCTTAATAAGAAAGAACCCCATACAATCGCTTTGTGCCTCCAAAATTCATGATGCTTTATATGTCAAATAAACTCATTTGCTTTTACTGATGTTTTGACACTAACTATCTGTATACTACATTAGAGTACAACTCCAAGAGTAAATAAATGCCACCAAGCCTTCAGGTGGCAGACTAACACCAGTTTTTTTCTAAATTGAGGGATGTTTATATGAAATGTATTGAATAAATCCAGATATTAGATAATTCCAGGTATTGGTGGGCTCTGACTTCCATTTCACCTTCTGACTTTTCTCCTACCTATCAGAAGCAACTCCAAGAGAAAATCACTTCAAGTTTTAAATTGCTACCCCAGAGACAAGTGTTTGAAATCCAGTAAAAATGACCGATGTCCTTTACACAGAAGGTCAATATTTTATATCTGTACTTAGAAGCTCATATTAATTAAATGAACCTTATTTCAAGATGTTGGTTAATGATAATGTGCAAATTAACTGAGAGTTGAGTGACATTCTCTCAGTGTTTCTATTACATCTACTCTTTACTGTTTGATATTTCTCTTGTAAATTAGCACTGAAGGTATATTTTTCAGCAAAAGTTTATCCACTTCAATTTTTTTAAATTTCAGGTTGAAGATCTTTTAGTAAAAATACAACTAGATTTTATTAGTTTTACACTTCAGTCCTTTAAGAAGCATCTTTATTCTCATAATGGTCCAGTGGGCTATAGCTTCTTCATATATGTTCTCAGATCTCCAGCTGGGTTACATCCATACAATTCCTTTATCTGAAAGGATATTGGTGAATGCCAAGCATCAATAAGTAATCCAGAAGGCTCAGGAAGAATGGGATTTGCTGTACATTATATGGAGGCTAACTTAAGGCAAACTTAATGCACAGTATTTACAAAGACCCTTTCCAAGACACTCTCCAAAATCCAAAACTCACATTGGTTTCTCCTATTTAGTCTTCTCTTTTAGAAATTCTGAGAAACAGTTTTAAAAGTATCAGGGAATATTAGATGACACAGTTCCCATTTGCTTTAATCAAGCTCAAAATTTCATCCTTTAAAATCATGCTCACTTGCATACACACAAAATATACTTCAACCTTTTCTAACAGAATTGTTTGTAACTACGAAACAGCTAACGTTATTAAAATTTAAGAAATATTTCTTTTTATAGCTTTAAGAATGCGACAATTTGATTTAGCAATTCTCCAATTTGATTTAGCTTTTGGACTGATTGAAAAATCTTTAAATCCTAATTTGTGAGATCAATATCTTAATGAAATAACACCTTCCAAAGCATGGCACTTCCCAGTTTATCCTGCATGTTTTATTCATGTTTATTTGTTAAGGGGAAACGTTAAGTAAAAATCTCTTGACCTGTACCAAATGCAGTAACTGTAAAAAAAAAAAGAAACTGGTTTATATAGCACTAATATCCTTAATAGCCTGACGATAAATACCACATTAAATTGTAATTCAGAGTGAAAGAAAATGGAATTTTCCAAGGCTGACAACAAAGGAATGCCTGTACTATAGCTACTGCATCAAAAGTGTTTTCTTTATTCTTTGTTGTTTTATGTTATTCACAGCAATTCATCTCTAAAATGAAATGAAAACATTTGAGTTTATGAACTACAAATATATAGATTTTTCCACTCAAATGCCTCAGACTCAAAGCCCCTCAATCACAATAACAGCCTAAATTAATATTTCTCTTTCATTGTCTTTTCTTTGGAAAAGCAAGGTATATCATGCCTTTTAATAAAAATAAATGGATTCTAAATACTTTGTGGCATTTCTAATCTAATGAAAGGACAAGGAAATAAATTGTCATGTTTTTTGTCATTTTTTGCAAAGCCTTTGAAATAAACTTGTTCAGTGTAGAGAGAGTGATGATGAAAAGCATATAATGGAAAACCTCAGCTCTTTGACAGGTTTTCAAATACTTGTGTGGAAGAGAGCACTGTGACAGTGCTGGGAAGATCAAAAGACACATTAGCAGTGAACAGAACAGCATTGCAAAAAAGCAGAGAGAGAAGTTTAGGAAATAATGGAGGAGGCTGCTGTCTCAATCTGTGCCATGCACACAGAGACAGATTGCCAACGATGTAATCAAACCTGTAGCACATTCTGAATAAAAATTCCAGTGATTACAGTAATATGCTTCATATAGTATTCAGGTGGGCCAGATTATTTACTGCAGATGGCACACTGATTTAGAACAAATGTCATAAAACATCTCTTTTTTTATTTTTCCTTTCCAATAAGAAAAGGCACCAAGTGAAATGTAGGTTCACTGGTGAGCAAATGCCTCTCTTCTAGAGACTAGCTATACTAGAGGCATAAATCAATGCTGTAAAATTCGTGACCTATAGGACAGGTTGATACCATGCAGGGGAAAAAAAATAATCCTAGTGTGAATAAATCTGATTCCCATTTCCCATGTCCTCTTACCCTCCAAAAAAATACATCACGTATCATGTGGTTTTTAAAACCCAAAGAAAACAAGTAAAATGTAAAGATTTGTTGGGGGTTGGGTTGTTTTCTTGTAGAATTTTTTCCTAAAAGAGTGGCTAGGAAGCTTAATTGCTAGATACTTACGGACACTTTAAAAGTACTTGAAAGAGACAAAAGAAGTGACTGTCGAGGGTGGGACCAAC
>JAWWMU010000106.1:54090811-54121144 GCA_035048155.1 Cinnycerthia olivascens | reverse complement strand
TCTTTAATTCTAAAGATATAGTAATTTGGGGAGAGGAGGTTTGTTTTCTCCATTGAAGGAGAAAGACTCCTGTTTTGGTTTTTTTTTTCCTAGCAAGCATACCTGTCTTCAAACTAAGACAAGATTGTAACTGAAAAGATAAGGAAAATTATCTGGAATGTCTTAATGGACATAGGAACAGGCTGCACTGATGATCAAATATTTGTTACTTAGTTTTATGTAGGTATACAAAATAGTCAGAGAACAAGTGTCAATAGCCACTAGCTGCTGTATCACAAATTCTGCCTGGGCACAGGGCAAAAGTACTTCACTATGAGAGTGAAGAAACTGGAACTGTTTACCTAGAAAGATTTAACACAGTGAACCTATGTTTAGGCAAATTTTGAAAAATTCGTCTGAATCTTAAATATTTCAAAAGTCAACGGGACAAGACCCTGGGCAAACTTCTTTGACGCCTCAAGTAGGCAATTTGAAGAGATTATTGGAAGTACCTTCTAATCTGAATTGTGAGATTTTTGTGATTCTATGACCCCATTTTTCTGTTCAGCTGTTATATTGACCATATCTCAATGATTTTGTTCTGACATTTCTTTAACTAAAGCATCTTTTTTTTTCTAAACCTCAAATCAAAGCTGTATTAATTTGTCAGTGGTGTCTGATTGTGATTTCTCTATTTCATCTTTCACTATTTGACCAAAATATCAAAAATGTTTTTGTATCTTCTTAACCACTGAATTTTAGTGCTCTTCTTTCAGTCCATTAGTCTGTTACCAATCACATATGTTATTTTTCACTGCTGCATCTATTTATTTATATTTTTCTTTAAATTATTCATACAATTCTACTTAATTTCATTTTACAGTATTGTATAATGCTTTTTATGACATTCCTTGTGGATATATAATTGTTCTTCTGGTCTATGGTTTCAAATAATGTTAATTACTAATGTACTAATATAGAACATTATAATTTTCTATAGACAAGATCTTCATTTTCATTTACTCATCTTTTGAACTTATAGCAATGCTTAAGAAAAAATGCAAATATATTTGAACACCATTTAACTCTTGCATGTTTGAGAAAATGCACCCTAACTAGTATCCTGGACCCAGTGACATCAACAGATTTCCCACAGAATTTCATCCTTGTGATGAGACTGTCATATCTAACACAGCATTAAAGCAACTGTATTTTATCTTTGGGCTACATCATTAAAAATGGCAAGAAGGCCAAATTCTATAAAATCCATGCACAAATTTTTTCTGTGTATCCATCTTTAATTGAAGTATGTAATGTCCCTCTTAGCACCTTTCACAGCTTTGTGAAGACAGTGCTCTTCAGAGAACTCTTCAGCTTAAAAGCAAAGACATTGATCAATGGGAAGCAGTTTTTTGGGGTCTTTTAAATGGAGTTATTTATTTCCTTTAGCAAGACACCCCAATAAAAGCAGTGCAATTTGGACTTTGAGATTTCCATGGCTTAAACACATTTCTTCATTCATTTGATAATTTCTGTAATTGCTGAGTAAGATTTTTATGTTCTTAGACATTAAATTCTAGGAAAATAGTTCATTCAGGTATCGTGCTCTTTTCTCTTTTCCTATATTAATTTTTTCTCAACTCTGCTTTTATATTGATTTATTTAACTTGCATTTATTTACCTATTAGCCCATTAAGTGCTGCCAATTTGGAAACAAGAAAGTATTAATTTTCAGCTTTTATAAATACCGAAAGAGCATTTATTATCCTGACAGAAAACTTAAGAAGAGATCCCTAAGAAGCAATTAATTTTATTGGAGGTAAGAGTGTCAATTACTGGAAAAGGTACAAATTCATTCTATTATTCCCTGAAAAATTTGGAAAAGGAAAACTGCTCACATATATTGTGTTAAACTCATTGTGGTAAACTCTGTTACTTAAAGTCTTTCTTCCTAGGCATTAAAAACCAACACATTACCTAAAGAGCAAGAAATTGTCTTTTCCATATGACTCAAATTCAACATTCCTTAGAAATGAAGGGCACAATCTCAAATTTTCATAATTTTCTGTGAAGTATTGAACAATCAAAACTTCAGCTTAGTCCAACTTAGGGGGAAATGTTCTCTGCTTAAGTTCTTCATTATGATACTGACTATCAAAGGATTTAATATTCTACAATTACACATGTGAGAAAAAAATGGAGACTACCTTGCTCTGCTAGTAAAGCAGCTTCAGAAGATAGAAGAAAAAGACATAAGCCATTCTAAAATCAATATGGTGAATACTCAAAAGAATTCCTACTTTGAAAAGAAAGATTTTCAATTCTATGCATAAATGGAGACCACATTTCATGAATGAAAGTACTGCAATTGCTTTTTTCTTCACACCTGTATTGAATTGGTTCTGATTTACTATTCATATTTTAATTTCAGACTCCTTTGAATGCTGTGTAAACAGCAGTGGATTCACACCCCATTGCTACTACACACAGCATGATTATTATTATTATTATTATTTCTAACAGCTGACCCCTGAGATAATTTTGTTTGACTGCAGCTTAAGTCCATAACAATCAGTTGATCCAGGGGGGAAATTTAGCAGAGGTTACATAGGTAAGAATGCCCTTACCACCACTGGGGGAAGGAAATCTCAGCTTTTGCTTCCAGTTAACATTTCATTGGCAATTTCTGTGTTCTGTTACCAATTTGCACATGAATGTATGTCCTTCATAATTTAAAAAGAAAAACCTAACACAAACTTCCAAAAAATTGTGTGCCAAGAGCCTTATCCAAAGAATTACATGCAAATGTCAAAGAGTGACATACTTTATGGACCAAGACAAGTTTGTTAAGCCTTGAAAGCCCTACCTATCATATTTTTTTGACTAACTTACACAGGGAGGATGTGTCTGATATCTGACCTTCATTCAGAGTAAAAGTAATCTCTTGTGTTTGCCAGGTGAGGGAAAAGTAGCTGTCTTTTTCAATGACCTGAGGAGAGATTCCACTAAGGTACTAAGAAATAAGCTTCTAAGTAAGGTGTCCAAAAGACAAGTTTTAAACATCTCCAATACTTATCTGAAGACTAGAGCTCAATATAGCAAATTATTTACCTTGATCATGAAGTAAAAATATGGTTTTTGTGACACTGAAAGCAACTTGGTAAGGCTAATTCCATTAACTGCTAAGCTCTGGTTTCTTAGTGCTTCTTCTGGTTTCTTCACAGGCCCTGGGCCTCATTTGCTGAATTTGAGCATTGGCACTGCTTGTTACTGAGGGTAGCCTTGCAGGATCTTGAACTGCTTTGACTTGTGTGTGCTAAACACTGTTCCAGAAAATGGATTAAGAAGTAATATCTGTGATTCATCTCTAGTGTTTATTTGCATAATAGCATGAAAATGAGATGCAGCTTTGCAAGAGGCTATTTGGTTTCAACTCAAATGAGAGTGCTTTAACACAGCAGTTAAAATTACTTGTTTCCATTTTTCCAGTTGATATTTTAAATATAGAGCATGCATATGTAAAAAAAAGCAGAGTAAACTTGTTTCTTTATGTCAAATATAGATTAGCACTACAAGTATGAAGAATACATCCTTGCACTCTAAGAGGTTTTCTTTCTCATCTTGGAATTTTTACCAAAACACCAAGTTCTATTTTTGCCGCTTATGAAATTTGCCACAAAATAAAATTATCTTTTAATTATTAACTCAAAACTAGGAAACACTGAGCTTTTATGTAATGTTTCTGCCAGACTGATTTGCCAGAAAAGGGAACATCTTCTTTTCAGCTTCAGGAAAGCAAGGCTTTCTTCGTGAAGCAGTGCTCTGAGATGTCCTCCAAGGATCTGAATGCTTATATTCAGGGGGCGTTCATATTGCTTTTTGTGCCATATTGAAAAAAAAAAAAAAAAAAGGTCTAGGATAGCTTTGGCAGCCTAGATTTGGTAGTTTGAAGTTTTACATATTAATTGTCTCATCCAGAATTTTAAAGAAGTCTGTAGTAAAGTCTGTAGTAAGGTCCATATGCTTGTCAAGTTGCTTCCAGAGGCAAAATGAGCTCATTTCCATTTACTTTAGCTTACTCTACAGTCAATAAGCACAGTGTAGCTGATTCTGTGCCACAGCAGCTCTCAGCCAATCTCCTATTCCTATGCTGTATAGGGCTTTGTGATTCCTAGAGCAACTGAATCAGAATCTAGCTGAAAACTGAATTCCAGACCTGAATGTAGCCAAAAACTTTCCAGACTTTCCAAATTCATAACAATAAATTATGTCCGAAGATCTATAACCTAACTATTGCTAATTTCATGAAGACATGGTATTTCTACAAAGTTCTAATAATGGAATTTTGGCATCAACTAGACACCTTTTAGTTTTAAACAATAACTACTGATGTGAGCTGATGTTAGTTTGGCAAAGGTTATACAACTCTTTACCATATTCCCAGGCTTGTCTCTTGTCAACAGTTTTGCTTGCCTTCAGCATTCTTGCCTACATCTTCTCCCAGAGAAGTTAAGCAGAATTCTGCCTTCCTGGGAATCATGACTTCCTCCAAGATCTCCACTAACAATTCTTTTTTAATTTGCCTTTTTTTCCTTCCTCCCTTCACAATAACATTCAGATTTCTTTAGAGGTAGATAAGGAAAATGCAGAGACTGGGGAATTTAATGATTATACTTGTCATGTATAAAACAAATATTTCATTCAAGAGAGGAGGCAGAAACATTCACAGGATAAAAAAGAGACAAGGCTCTTCATGTCTACAAGATCATGTGAGAAAATAGTGAGTTGACAGATTGTATTTCAGTTGATCACTAATTTTCTTTATTTTCAGAAAGATCCCAAAAAGCTAGCACATGAGTTTTATGTGCATCCCATAAAGACCAAAAAAAATTCCAGAATTCTCCTTATTTAGGTATATAAAAGCTTACCTAATATTGATACTGTTGATTGAACTAGATGAGTGAAACAACTAAGTATACTATAGGATTTCTGCAAGACTAACAGTTTAGCCATATTCATACAGAAAACACATTTAACTATTTCTTATGCTGGCTCCCCCAGAAGGATTATTTTTATTTTATAGTTGTATTCTCTCAAGAATTCTCTATGAAATATAGTTCCCATTTTCTATGTTTTAACCCTCCTGTGGCCCCATAATAAAGGTTGACCACATGACCTAACAGGTCTTTCTGATTGACAGCATACTTGAGGGTCTGTATAGACAATTTTCCTGTGCTGGTTTTCACTATTAATGCCTGAAGTCAGGCAACTCTTTTCTACAACAAATTTCACAAATGTTCTACTTATTTTTTAAATGAAAACCACACAAAAGTTTCAGCAGAAAATTTCCCCAAACTCATTTAGCAGTATTACTTTTAAAAATGTTTTTCAAATTGAAAGATGAACTTTCACCTTTTCAATACAAGCAGACGTTTAGAATAGTGCCCAGGGCTACAGGAACACAAGATCAAGTCTATATTTCACATGGGACCAGGCAAACCCAGTCATCTTATGCTACTTATTCCTAAAATCATATCTTTCTCAGCCCAGGCCCTAATCACCAAGCTGTAGAGTCTGTTGCTCATTAAACACAACAGAGTTTTGAAACATTTTTGGCACAAGAGAAGAAAGCACTACAAAAAAACTCAGTAAGTGAGACACTGATTGTTTGCAAAAGCTATGATTAAACTTTGAAAAGCAAAATCTATCATTTCTCCAAATACAGAGAAGATACTGTTCAGGTTTTGACTGAGGGCTTTTGAAAATTTCTATTTTGTTTTAAACTTGGTCAACAATGCATCTTACAATGACTCATTGGAGAATGAAGAAGGAGAATAAAAAGTCCACTGGAAATCTAGCTAAATTAAAATTTCCATAAACAGAAAATGTTCTTGTATCAAAATACTGAAGAAACATTTATTCAGTGCTTAAACTTATGAAGCTATAATTTTCTGTATTCCTTATGTATTTTGGTTTTATTTTGATTGCTGTTGTTTTAAAACGCCTTCTTGGAGCTAAATAGTGAGGATAAGCTGAAGGAAATTTCAAATAGTATATTAAATAGGAAAAGCAGATATTCATCTATTCCTTTAAGGAGCAGTGTCAACACCAAGAATAATAAAATTAAATTCCAAACATCCATTTCCTTTATCTCTTAGTTCTTATTGTTAGGGGTTTTTTTTCCAATATTCCTGTAAGTAGAAATACAAAGTTTTTGCAAGCAAAGTCAGTGGGGGTCAACAGACACAGAGAACAGTCCTGCTTATCATCCTGCAGAATCAGGACAATTCCTCTTTCTTCTTGTGTATTCTAATTGACAGAAATATTTTATCAGATGGATCTGTTCTACTTGTGATTTGGAGACAGAGAGCAAGACTGTTCTGCCTATTTATACACTCTGCCATCTGATCATCTGAAGAATAGGATTCTAAATTGCTTCCATTACTTATATGTAGGTGCCATGATTAGAACACCTCTTCAGTCACCATATGACTGGATCTCTTAATTTAGTTGTTGGTTTGGGGTTTTTTTTGTGATTTTTTTTTTTATTTTGTTGTGGGTTTTTTTAATCACACATCTAAATAAATAAATGTAAATATATGCAGCAGTTATACACCTTAGTTCAATAATTATTTAAAAAGTGTCTAGATAAGTCCTGGTGAAAGTTAAATTTTTTGTAAGTATTTACCAACATATGGTTCCACATTGTACCTGATATAACTCAAGTATGGCACTCCATTCTGTTTGCATTTCTTTCAAACACAGATAACCGAGGAGTTCTTAAAATTTAGGTATCTAAAGTAATTTTTCTTGATCAGTTATCAGTCACCTTGTCAGGAACTCGGCAACCTGTACAACACAAAAATGATGATCCTAACCCTAATTTTTACTTCCTTAATTGTGCTTTTCCTTTAAGCACATGAAGAAGAATTGCAGACCCTATTTTCTCCTTTAAGAATCATAATTGTTTCCTAATAATTTGTAAGCATTGGAAGAATTTTGTGACTTTTATTTGGAATTACACAAAGATGACTTGAAAGGTCTTCTCGGAAAACTTCCCACATACACTCAACTGTAGGCACGCAAACCTGTAATACTGAGGTGCTTAGAGCTCCCATAAAGACCAGAAGATACCTTTGCACATGAATAAAATATCAAATTACACAAACAAAATGCCTTTACATGCAATTATTTCAGTTGCTTTTCCTACAAAATTGTACAGGTACTTCAAAAGAGGCAATTGTGAAGAATACAATCTGAATAAGAGCTTAATATAAAAATGGAAATTTATTTTTAAAGAAAACCAGCTAAAAATAGCAGAATCAGGAATTATACGGGTAATCCAAAGTTCAAGTAAATGCAACCAAAAATTACATTCTGCAGTAGAACAGTTATGTCACTGTTGGCTGTTATGCATAAGCTCTTCTATTAATAATGGAGAACAAGGATACCAAGAACCAGGGAGGGTAAAAGGAGTCATACATTACCTTATCAATACTAAAACAAAATCAAAGAGAGATCAATTGTTATTTTTGATTAATGTCTTCAAATGTTTTAATGGATATGTGGCTGAATTTGGTATTAACCAAGTTTTTATACCATTATAACTACAGTATAACGATAGTCCTTTTGTTGCTCCAATTTAACAATAAATAAAAAATCAGGAATGTGTACCAATATACATTACATTTACTTCTTTTCCTCCTCTCCTCTGATTTTTTTGAGTAGTGAATTGTACACTTGTGCACCACTTACCACTCCCATCACTAAGATAAAACCAAAAGGCCATAGCAGGTCTCTTCACAGGCTGTAACAGTGCTTTGAGCTGTAACAGGCCTATTGTATTTCTGGACTCAGTATCAGAGGATTTGATGTAAATCTAGATAGGCTAGATGGACTGCAGCAGACTGTGGTAGGCTTTGGAGGATTCTTGGGAATTTACTGGGCATTCACTTGCAGCCATTTTGTCCCACTGCACTCACATGTGCAATCTGATTACTGATTTTAATGAAGGAAACATTTCCTTTTAATGTTTAGCAGATGTTTTGTGGTTTTATAATCATTAATACCCTCAGGCTATCTTAAATTATGGAGACCTCTTGCAGTCTAAGACTGAAACATACATAATGCTCTTTACAACCACAACACTTTATTTAGCAACAGGTTAGATCTTGAACTTGGGATTTCTGTGCTGAGTAATATTTACAACCATAAAAAGCAATGATGGTGTTTTTCTTATTGAGAAGTTCTGTTTCCATCTAGACATGCTCAAATTGTGTTGTTTAATACACATACCACATTGACACTTCAAGCAAAGCTATTTTCTACTTCCTCTATACATTTATCAGAATAGCTGTCTATTGAATTTTTGTTTCCTTTTTTGTAGGAACTGATGCATAAAAAGAAATAATTCACACTTGCTAGCCAGTGGCACTGCATGACAAATCTCCCTCCATCCTCTCATAGCCACAGAGTATACATAATCTATTATTAGAACATAATATTTGACAAATAATTTCCAAAGAAAAACTTATAAAAAAATTAATGAAGACCTTTAGTCTGTAAAGTTTAACCCAGATCTAAGGTCCAACACTATGAAAAAATGAAGGATGAGTAGAAAAGTGTTGCTTTACCCTGTCTTTAGTGACAAAGCTGTTTTCCAAAACTGATCTTATCTGTGAAGGCTAAAACCAGAACAAGATAACCTATTGCACACGACACTGCTCTCAAAGACTATCAGTGGTAGCAGAACATAAGGGCATCTTAAAGTGAAAATTGTTAATTAGGTAATCAACAAATCACACCAATGAAATCCCTTTAACTTACAGCTACTTTATCTTCCTTTTCCTACAAAATTCTACTAACAATTTGAGAAGAAATGGAATAATCAATTGTGAATGAGCACTAAAACTAAGAAAAGGAAAGTAAATTTAAAACCCAAAATGTCTAAAAAAACAACGTCAGGAGTTACAGGATTTTACTGCCACCAATACTAAAAATACCAATAGTGACCTTAATAAGTTTGTCACAAGATTAGTTAATGCAAATTTCATGGACAGGAATTTCAAATAAAAAAAAAAATTCTATATAACAGTCTGTTCTTCTGTATTTTCACTGGTGAATGAGGAGCATCAGGAATAGTACAAAATCATCAACTAATCAAGAGTGAAGAAAATAGGAACATAAACATCAGTTTATACAAAAATCCAAGACATTATGGGGAAGGCCTCATTCCATACAGAAATACAAAGAAACACCAGTAACCAGCATAAGAGAAAATCTTGGTTTGATTTTTGCACTGAGTAAATCTGTAATTTTAGAGTGGATTTTTCTTTTGGATTTGAGAGGAGTTTTCTTTCTTGTGCTAAGGGTTTCCATTACTCCTAGATCCAGTTGGAACAATATTTCAGCTTTCTCCATTGCAGACTAGATTTGCATAAGAATATAAAAACTGTTCTCTAACCTGTGTGAAAAAGGACTGGAAAATTAGAAAAGCAGACAAAGTAGTGTGGATATTTCAATGAATTTTCCATACGGAAAATTTTAATTACTGTAAAGCCTGGCAAAATGTGTTTCCAGAGCAGGCAATGCAACAAAGTTGCACCTGTCAACATTTGTTATATTTGGCATATCCAAAACAAAACAGGCATAACTTGAATAAGCAGTTTGTCAAAGTTTATCTGTGAAAAGAAATATTATTTGATAAAAGAATTTATTCAATAATTCATATCTATAGTTTTTGAAGTAAATAAGATGCCTTCAATGAAATTCCAATATTTGGAATTATCACTGGGGTGAATTTTCTTTTATCTCTACTTTAGTAGCTCACATTGGTAAAAAAATGTGGGTTATCTCTTAAACTATCCCCTAAATATATGCAAATACACTTGACTTACAAAATTAGTCCTAAACATAGCTTACATTAGAAGCAGACAGTAAATCTGACACTATTAAGTTACAACTATTATAATCAGATTGATTTTTTTTAAAACCAGTTGAATTCTAACTCCAGAAATCCAAAACAGAATCAGTTTTCCTTGCGTTTCTGAAGGTCTGGGTAAAAATTAGCCCTTCTGTCATAAATATCATATGATTATAACATTGTTAATACTATTAGAGCATCAGATTTTCAATAGAGGTGGGCTATGATCATACAAACAGTTGCACTGCAAATGCACACATAGCTGTACTGACTTCAGGGGAACTTTTCTTAAGAAATATACGTGCCTTTGCAAAATATTTTACATTTGTGAGAAATCCATGTGTTTTGTGAACAAGACCTGGAACAACGTCTGAACACCATCACAACATCTGTGCTTTCTTCTCACTACATCCTCTCTCAGGTGACAAGAGACAACATCATGGGAGCTCAGATGGTTCTAGGAGCAGCAGCAGGACAACCAACTAATTTCTACCAGCTACACTTAAAAATGTTATAGTACTAGTAGAATATCAATAGCATTTACTTGAAGGAGAACACTAGTCCCAGAAGTGGAATGAAACTAAAAAGAAAAGGGGGAAAACTTAACCACTTCACAACTAGTGTTTTCAGGTGTGCGCAGTCTCATGAGTACCTTACCATTTTCTCATGCATTTTTCATACTAACCTATACTTGTTTCACATTCTCAAAACATTCTGCATAAACAGGATAGAAAAAGAATTTGTTTCTCATGTATACCTAAATTTAAATGGACTTATCTGAATTACACTTTTTCTTTCTTCTCACCCTCCTCCTCTGCCTTTACCACTTTTTCTTTTCATTCTTTCTAAAATATTTTTTTAAAATAGCTACAACCAAGAATTTTACCTACATCTCATTTCTAGGCTTAGCTGTAAATACAGCAGATCACCAAAAAAAGAGGCAAAGAACTGGATTTTAAAATTGCCTTAATAGATTTTGAATCCATTTATGTGAAGTTTTACTTCCACCATTTGTACAAAGTATTCAGAATATTATTTGCAATAGTACCACACTTTCTATAGGAAATGTGTTCTGCAAATAAGTCCAACAATGTTTTTTAGAAGACAACTCTACTGCACGTTAAAACAGATGAATATATGAAATAAGAGGCTGTAGCAGTAGACTACAATCTCATTTATGAAGTCGTCTGTGATAATAAGGCCACTCTTCTCAGTCTGCTGAACCCACCTCTGAATTTTCCCAGCTCATGAAGATGCATCCTGCTCTGAAACATGAGTAGAACACAATACAAGTCTTAATCTGTGACTCCTTAATATTTGTTATGATTGTTTTTCCTCCCTGTTTAAATTGTATAGAAAGGCATTTTGTCTTATTTTTTCCTGCAACTTCTGCATATTTCCATTTGGTGTATATTAAATATTTATGTAGTGATGTCATACATGATTTGAGTCAGTGTCTGTTGAACTGTTATATGGCTCACTGACATTATCAAACAGAGCACACTTTCTGTTATCCTGAAACTCACAGAGCTGAGAGACACTACATGTGTTTCTAAGTGCCAAATCTGGCTGCAGGGGCCATGCAAGGGCAATGAGACATTCACAGACACTGTAAAATAAAATTATTTTAAGAGGGTTATTTTAAAATGTTACACTGGATAAGAAAAAAAAACAGAAGGAAAAACATATTTTATCAGTCTAAATTAAAGCATTGGAAAAGCTGCTACCATATTAATTTTTCCTTAGGGAATTTATAATCCACTTCAGTATTTATGTAGTTGAATTTTTCAAAAAGCAAGTCATGTAGAGCAAAGATTTCTTCTGTTTTGGATGTTACATTTAATTGAGAACTTGATTTTTTCCTAAAGTTGTTCTGTTGTTACATGACTGTGAGTGGTTGCAAAACCTTGGTTCTGTGTTAAGTTGCAATTCTCAAGCTGTACTAATGTGTCTGGTAGTTTTCAAGATTTTCAGTGGTGCCTGGTGCCTCTCCAGGTTGCAGTTCTTTAGGTGACAACTTGTCTTTCATGGCATACTAAGACGTTTCTGAAAATTTCCTTCTTTGAATGTCTCAAAACCCAAAGAATTAACTATTTCAAATCATCTACTATTTAAAAAATTCTTATCTATAACATAGTTTTGATTTTAATATGTAATCAAAGAAAATCCATTTAAAGTACTAGATGTTAAATTCGAGAAGGTCCTTTGAAAACACATGGCATGAACAGTGTTTATCTCTTTCAGGAAATAGCTAGTATCCATTAAGGATATCAATTTTCTTATACTTTTCTCAAATGTAATGTAACAAGCTTGCAGCTCCCATTGGAGTTGACATGTATCTGACTTTAGCCTGGGGGTAGCAATGCATTTTGCGTTTTGAAGGTGGCCACAGGGATACAAACAGAAATGAAAACTTTTCTGAATCTTAGTATACACAGTTAAACATTGATAACAGCAGTCACTGTGTATCTCAAAGCCTTCCCACAAAAATATGTCACACCCTTTTTAGATACCAACAAGGAAGATAAGAGCAGCAGTTTATCCATCTTCTTAGTTCATGATTCATATTTGGTAAATAAGAAATTTGAGGGAGAATAAAAGCCCTCAAAGACTCAGTTTTGCCTTCCTCCAACTTAGGCTATATTTTTTGTGCTCTTTTTTGTTCCTGGCACCCCACTAATCCATACCCCTCTCATTACTCTTTTTTCTCAGTAGTATTTGCAGAGAAACTGCAGGACATTGAAGTCTGTACATAATCCACCGTTTGTGTGGTGAGCATTTACATCTATAGGACACTAAGGAGCCTGAAGCTTCTGGGTTCACTTGGGGGCAGGAGGGCAAATTTCCTCATGAGGAAGGTTGCTATGCTGGGGGTCCATCTACTTCCAAGCTCTTCAGCTCCCCTTCTTTCTTCCATGCCACTGCAACCTCACACGCCCTTACACCCTAGCCAGGTCCATCTTGCTATAAACAATTTCAGCAGAAAAATCTTCATAATCAAAATGATTTTTATGTATCTTAAAGTTGTCATTTATTTTCTTGCCCTGACTCAGCAGTCACTGGCACATCATGCATCAATGCAATCTGTGAGTTAGAAGATAAAAATGACATAAAACAAAGACATTACTACACTTGAAAACTTCCTGATTTGAACTTCTGGCAAGGATACTTCTGCTTTAAAGGCCTGACCTAGTACCCTTGAAGGCAACACTGTTCCCCTGTTCTTGACTTCACTGGCAGCAATCAAGATTAAGGTCTCATGAAGGTTGCTGTGTGCCAGTGTCACATAGCTTAATAAACGTACTGAAGTTAATTTGAAGTCCAATAGATGTCTGGGGTCATGCTGCATCTCTAAGTAAAGTTGTGATGTTTTACAAGAACCTGTTCCTTCGACATACCTTCCTTAAAAATTGGTTTCTTTTAAAATTATTGTTCATTTTTAAGAGTATGGTTTTTACCTTCTTTAATTCCATTTCAGAAAGCAAAGTATTCCAATTAATGTACAAGGCATAAGGTCTGAAACATTAATGGGGATCTACAAGTGTCAAAAGGAGTAATTTTTAATACTTTTAAAGAAAGTTTCTGTTTTCAGAGTTCATGAGAGAGTGGAGAAACAAAATTTTCAAAGGCAATATTTTTTAAAAAGTACATTTAAATGCACATAAGCAACTCTTCTGAAGTAAAAATACCGTATATCAGCATAAGCTTGTATTTACATCACTGAGCTAAAAAAAAAAAAATAAAAAAAATCCAAAACACTCAGTTTCTCACTCTCTCGATTAACAGCAATATCACTTTATGAAAAAGCCATCATGCAATTAAAATGATACTTGTTCAGCACAAAGGTTTGATCTAGTACAGCAGAACAAAATATTTTCATAACCACTTAATGAGTAGTCCACTAAAGCTGGAAGAAATCTGTATCCTGTTAAATCTTTCACTCGATTGTAAGCCTAAACCATGCAGAAGAATGGCAGAATTGAGTATTTGCTGTCATCAGCATGAAAAAACTTTGCAATACCATCTCAGCACTTGCAAGTATAAAATGTGCTGGGATATCAAAATGGGGAAAGCTACTAGTGAGGTGAACAGGTGCCTTATTTGTCACTTTGTGGGTAATGAAATATAGGCTCATTTGTACAATTACAAGTCCAGCAGATTCCCTTCTTTCTGGCGTTTTTTGTCGGTTTTTGTTTTAATTTTAATTAATTTGTTTTAATTTCTAACACACATTGTGATTTCAATGAACCAATGCAGTTACTCCTAAATACTTTTATCATAATTTTCTATCTCTAGATAGATATAGCACTTGAAAAATTGACTTTCCTGTCTGCACTCAGGAATATTGTACTTTATCCACAAAATAAAGCAGAATAATGTAGACTTCAGTGTCTCCTTAATGAGCTTCTACTTTATATATTGAAAAAACAGACAATATTTTTTTCTTTTTCTTTTAGGTACAACATATTACGCATATAAAATACTTTTGAAAGTATCAAGTTGTTTAACAGAAATTCTAAATGAGTACAAATGTTTCTAGATGACCCTGTTCTCATGGGAGCACCTGAGACAAAAAACTCAATAGACAGAGCACTCAGTCTTCACTGAGGTTTTCTTTATCCTGTAATTTATTACATTGTTAATTAAATGCCAATTAAAACTTTCTCTGAAACTGAGAAAGTTCTACTTTCTGATTAATCCTTAAAAAACCCACCAAAAGAAAACCTACCAATTTGCTGCTCAATTTGGCTTTTTGTATGTAGTGCTAAAGTAAATGAAACCATTGCAATAGAGAAAGGCAGATACAGAATATCTTCATTATTTATAAGATTTCATGATGTGGCAAGCAATCTGAGTTGTTTTTTAATCTTCATGGTAATAAAAAGTTTCAAAACAGTTGTTCTTTTAGATAAATATTTGTAAAGCAGATGTCTATAAAAACATTTAACTTCTTTAAAATATTTTAACAAAAACATTGAAACAAGACATTTCAACACATTTTGCCAATTTCAGATTTGGACTACATTTTGTGTAAATTTACAGTTTGCTTAAAGCTCACAATGCAATAAGGACAACCAGCCAATTAGCACTTACAGCTCAATGGCTGGAGCTCAACTTGTTAATTAAAGAAAAACAACAAAACACAAAAAGCCCTCAGCTGTCATCAACACCTAGTGTGGATGTCTGAAGCTGGAATTCAGAGTTAAGCAATCAGAAATAAAGGCACATGGAGATTTTAGGGTCGGAACCTACAAAAAATCAGAATAAAGAGATGACTTTGGCTCTGTTCTGAAGGTCTTTGTTAGCAAGCTCTCTAAATATGTTTCATCAACTGTAAAACAAAAGAATTAGATTCACCCAAAAAAACCTGCAAAATTCTACTGCAGCAGAATAGTGGCCAAAGTAGTGATGTCACAAATCAACAGGTGGAACCACAGAAGTAAATGTTCAAAAACAAGATTGTTGTCTGATGGATGATCTCCATCTGAGAGAAAAGTGGTGATGCAAGAAGTGGCTTGCAGTACCCAGAACTAAATGATTTGATAAATGGATGCAATGTACGTGCAACTATACATGCTAATATATATTTATAAACATATTGTTGTAGTTTTATTGTATTACACACGGTAAAGCTCGATATACCAACATTCTCAGAGTCATCCTCCATTTTGCCTCAGGCTTCTTATTACTGCTGGAAATATTTCCAGACAACATTTTTTTTCTGTTTTGCCCAGACTACATTTTCCTGGGAGCTCTTTTTGTGTTATTATTGGTGAACAGTTGGAATTCCAGTTTATTCACTCCAGTGATACCTCTAGAAGTAGATTTGTAACAGCATTTTGTCCTTGCACAACACATTTCTCAGAAAGGTCAGCTGCAAATTATAGTTTTGGAAATAACTTTGATTTTGCACTGCTACATGTGTTCAGGTCAGTGAAGATATGCCTGAATTATGTGACTACATCAGATCAGTTTCAGGTGGTTCATTCCCACTGGACTTTCTGCTGTGTACTTACAGAATGTCTCTAACATGTTATCTAAATTGTAGTATCTAGAAACACCAGCATGTCCAGGGCCATTATATCTCTATATTTATCCTATCTAGTGTGAAAGCTTTTGCCACACTTGATGGCTACTGTGCTTCTGCTCTCTCTTACACAAGGACAACATACCATTGTATGACACTATTCTCCTACACAAGGGGGATAAGTCATCAATTAACTTTTTAAATTTCATTTTTCAAGAGTGTTTTCAGGCCTAACTTTAGAAAAATGACAAAATACGCTTTCCAGCAGTCTTCCCATTGTTTTCACTGAACAGCAGCTAAATTTTCCCCCCTTGAAATACCATTTCTTCATCAACAGCTATTGCTATGCCGTTTAAATAGTAGCTAGCTTTAGTTCATAGTATCGTCTTTCTGAATTTTATACAATTTCTCATTCATTTATTTCAAATTCTTATATTTTCTTATATTATTTTTCTTCTATCATTTAGATGGGTTACTTCTATTGGCTTGCCCTTCCCTCCTGCAATAAAAACCCCCCAACACTTACTGTACCTCTCAGATGAATACACCTGGCAGCAGTCACTTCAAAGAAACTGCATCATCAATGAAGTCAGAGCAGCTGAGTCTAGCAATGTAAATAGAAACAGAGTATATGTCTAAACACCACAAAACAAAAACAACCCCCCAATCACAATCCTTTCATGTATTCAGCACGGCAATATGTTCAGATAAAAAAGACCACTAGCATTTCATCACAAATGTTGTCAAAGCCTTTCATGGGAAACAAGCCCAGAAGAGTTTCTGTGCAGCAACCATACCAGTAGAGCTGGAAAATAATTATTGGAAGCTGCTAATCTTGAAATTGCAAACAAGGGAACAGGACACTGTAGAATGACTGATTTTCTTTATTAATAGCATCAGAGATATTGTTTTAATGCATCTTATCTTTATCCTAACCTTGGGATGTAGTGCAGTATTCACAAAGAGCATTCATTGTAACTGAATCATAAAAAGTATTATATTAGTGACATGTAAGGTCAAGCACTAAAGCTGCATAGTATAATAACACAGTCAATATATCAGAAGACAAGTTAATGTATGCCTTTTATTTTTGTCTACACTATTTCATAAAACCAATTTTCATTTTCATACACATTATGAATTGCATATTCTAAAAGCATTCTAACATTCAGGAGCACCTCTTCTTATTTGCTGTGTATTAGGGAAAACATTAATTACTTTATTTAAAAATATAACTCTTGACTGCAGGTGCTAACGTTCATACACTATGTTAAACTACTAGTTATTTAAACTGTGTCCTGGCCAAAAAAAAGATGCTATGTATGTTTTTCTCAAGAAATGAGGGTTTATTGTAAATTATTTCTTTAAAAGTACTAATAAATGACTACTATTCACTACTGTAATGGTCTGCAGAGTATCTGTCTTAGCAGAAGAGTGTGCCTTAGTCTTCAATACATCTAAGCTTTGTGCATGTTGCTCTGAAATTAACAATAAGACAATTTCATGCCCCTTTCTGGATCTTAGAACAACACTGCCACATCTGCACCATAGCCACTGTTGCCACGATAAGAACTGGCACTGCAGCTCCACAGAGTTCGCCCCTGGGCACCTTCTGTGGCAGGCACTGGCCTTCTGTTCCTCTGAAACATGAAGCTTTATCCAACTTCACCTACACATTCCAATGAATTATAAACTAAGAAAAAGCTTGCCATAAGAGTTTATTTTACCCAACAATAAAAGACACACAGACATAACTTCTCTAATAATATGAAAATGGCAAGATCAAGGACTCACTAAGGTCCAAGTGTAAAACAACTTTCCATTTTGAGATATGGCAACTGTCTTTTACTTCAGATGTCCTCCTTGTGAAATGAAGTGTGAGTGACCCATCAGAGCCATTCTGAAGAACAGGATTAAGGAGAACCTGTGGGTCAAGACGAATTATACATATCTGGCGAAACTACAGACAGATCAAAGGGTCCTTAAAAGAATTAACAGAATCTACACAATGATGACACAGAAGTTAAATCTTGGCTAATTAAGTGTATAATAAAAATATTTTAATAACTTAAATGAAAAGTTTTATACCATTAACTTCCTTGTATAAATGCAATTATTTTCCAGTATTACTACAAAATTTATTTTTACTGGAAATATACTACTGCTTTCCTCCCCTCCTCCATTTCTTTTAATTTACTATGTCTTAGTGTCAAAGTAAATAAAGGCATCATACATGTTCATCTGCTGTAGAGCAGAGGCAATTCATAAACTTTTATTTTTCAGTGCCACCGAAAAGAAGAAAGAAGTCCTAGAAAAGAAAGTCCTAGAGACTTCTGTAAGCACATATGCTGAGCACAAGCAGATTTAAGATCTCTCCTACAGTACCCTTTGGATTGGTACTGTAGGAATGGGAACAATTCCAAGGATAAGATTCTTAGGGAACATAAAAATTTCTCAATACCAAATTAGTACCCAGGCATCTCTTCATGCCATCTCCTCACTTCTTGTTAAGGATAAAATCAGAAATAAAAACATTTTCTAAAATACACTGAAAATCCAAAAGGCTGTTACAGTTTACTATTCTTGATAAGTTTTACAAGATTAATTTCTTTCTCTCTGCTTTTTTTTTTCTTCCCCAAAAGACCTCTTTTCCTAAAGTTTTGCAATATTAGTTCAGAAATTCTTATACAAGATACCACATTTATCTCTCAACTTCTTGGAAAGAGATGCTACTCTGTTCACAACAACATACCTATAACTAAGAAATGTTTAACTCAATTCACTGCAATTCCACCAACAGAACCGTCTGAAGACAGGACTGAACTCTTGACCTTGTTCCATACACATTCTGAGCAAAAAAACCATTATGTAAACAAATTAGGGGAAAAGAAATACTGTCCCCCACTACTACATCCATGTGAACTTACAGAATGCATAGCTGCAGACTGGTAAAATTTTAAAGAAATTTGCTTTGTTCTGCTTTGCTTGGGTTTGTCTTCTACCCATTATATTTACACTACTTCTGCAGCACAAAAATTAATCCAGTTGAACATTATTCAGCTTCCTAAAGCATAAATATCTGAGTAGCAACTCAATTAGATATTCTACTTATTTATTTTTCAACAAGAACATAAAGGCTTAAAACTCCTTGCTACTCAGAAGAATAAATATGACACTAAAAGACTATTTGACATTTGGCTCAAACTTATTTCTAAGTCACTTGGGGTGAAAAACTAAAGTGGTGAGAAATTTCACTTTTTTCACAGAAATTCCACTTTTTTCACAGAAATTCTGAAGATCCTTTCTATCTTCTGAAATTATTACAAAGGCTACCTATTTCTAAATGTCTCATTACAGAGCAGTGGGAAAGGACTTGGTTCTCAGACCTAAGCTCCTGTCAGACCTCTCCATGTGCAGGTCCATCTGAGTTTTTATTTTGGCTGATACATATGGCTCCCAGCTTCACACAGCCAGGATGGAAAATTAAACTCTCTTTTTTTTCACCCATAAAAAACACTCAGATATGGAGGCCTGGGGGCATGGCCCTGCACTGCACACGTTGCTCATTTTGGCAGCAATGAAGAATGACCATAAATGTATTTTCCATTGTGAATCTGTTCCACATGGATAAGTGGCATTTATGATCCCTACACAGGTAGAATGTCTGTAAAATGCTTTAAGATGAACAAAGCACTGATGCAGGACGTAAGCAGAGAATGAGTGGAAGTATGAGGAAGATACACCAATTTGAAAAAAATATTGGAATGCTGAGAGTGTCTGGTTTGTTTCCTTTTGCATTTATTTGCATGCACATATGTGTCTCTATGGGAAGGAAGCAATATTGCTTGAACATTTCCTCATTGACAGAGAATAAAGCGTCAATCTACCCTCTAGCAGGGACAAACTAAAACCAGTTTACCTGGAATAATTGAGATTATACTTGCTACTTCAAATGATTATAATAAAAATAATGTTCCTCAGAAACAACTGGCACTAAACATGCTTTATTATGCTTAGTTGTACACCGGTCATACATAGCCCTAGTTGTCAATTATTAGAGCTGTGACAGTAACTCTAAAAGGTAACGACTGTTAGGGTGTCCTTACTGTTCTGGATAACTTGAAAAATATGGTCAGGTATACTCTTTGACCTTATGGCACTGAAATATATACAGATAAATAAAGGATGGGACAAACCTTCCTTGTTCTTCTTATTAGCCTTGTTTTCAGCCACAGAAAGTAAATCATATATATCACAGAACTCCAAAACACATTGAAAAAACTTCTTACTCATTTATATTTAAAAGAGCCAGTCTAAAGCACAAGCTGTAGAGACAATCATCAAACAGGAAACATGTACAAGGAAAACATTAGAAAGAGTGAATAGTTGAGCAGCTTGCTCCAGAGGAGGAAAGCAGATGAGAGTAACACAAGCCTCAGTATTGAGAATGCTCTTGTTCATGTTTATGCATAAGGTGATCTGAAAGAGGTACAGTATGACAAGATGATAAAGCAAACAAGAGTAAGTGCAAGTTCTGAAGTGGAGGAGCACTCCCAGAAAAAAGAAGAAAAACACAAAGGAAGCCACCCAATACCTTGAAGCATGGGCAGGGAGAAAAAATATTTCAAATAGGCTAGTGATTAGAGAAATTGCTGTATGAACATTTAACACCCACCAAAGTTTAGTAGTTAAAGATGAATGTCAAAGAGAAGAAGAAAGTAAAGCTATATGGTGGCATGTACCTTTTATTCTGATCACAGAACTTTTTATTTCCTTTTTCTGTAAATTCAGCATTACCTTACATTTTTCTTCCTCTTTTACCTACACACTATCTTCCTCAATATCTGAAACTGTCCATGTGTTCTTCAAAAAGCTGTATTCATTTTAAAAGAAACAAAACCTTTTGTAATACAGCTTGCAAAAAAATAGTAAGTAAGCATCCTAAGTTGAAACATTTCTACCATTTATTCGTGAATATAGTAAAAAAGTAAAATTACATGTTTATACACTTCTAATTTCTTGGTTGTCATACAGTGCTTTATGCAACAATATTCTGTGTACAGTCTTAGACTTCAGCAATATGTGTATTTGTGGACTGTTGACTCTGTTGACTGCAGAAACCATTCTCAGAATCCAGTCTTTCCATGTCCAATCTTAATGAGAACTGTATTTTTTAATTAATAAACTTAATAAAACTGTATTTTTATTAATTACATTAAACATATATTTTAAATAGAATACATTATGTAACAATATATTATAAATTACCATATATAATATAATATTTTATAATATTGTATTATACAGCATATTGAATAATAAAATAATATATTATACAACCAAATAATTATTTAATAAAATATAATACTTATATAATTAATTGTATTACTATCTTGTATTACTTGTATTACTATGGTATTGTATTGCTATCAGCAAGCCTTCTACTATTCACATTGAGCTACATTTCTTGTCTGGTTGGTTACTTCTTGAATGCAATGATCTTTTGTATATTCAAGATTCATTGAAGAGCTTTTCTGTTCCAAGTAAGTGCCAAAAAATGAAATTCCATCCTTCTTTGTAAAGAGAAAACATGAAATGTGTGCTACACTGCTGCCACTCATTATTTTCTTTAATGTTTTAGAGAAACCTTGCCCTCAAGTGTTAATTGCATTTCCATCAGAAACATGCACAACTCACCATTATCCCTGCCAGCCATTAGCTGTCATGATCAGAAATGAAGACTAATGCTAGCTATAGCATCTTAAAAACAGTGGAACACTGCCACAGCCAATTTAGCTGATAAGGACAGTAATTCTAATTTGAAAGACAGCCTTTTGTTGTATGGAATGAATGCTACAGGTGTGATCAGATTCTGATGTTGATTAGTTGTTCTGCATTCACATTTATTTGCAGTGACAACATAAAAACCGAATTTGAAGATGCAACAGTTTATCTGGAAAAGAGAAGAGTCGGACTGAGGTATGGTCCTAGTAGACCTGGATTCTAGACACTTATCCTAGTTTGACCTAATTAGACAATTTTGTAATATTGATACATGGATGTACCAATGAAAAGAATAGATATGCCTTAGGCAAACACGTATTTTAAACCAGAAACCGTGGGAAGAGCTCTCTTCCTTTTCCAGTTTGGGTAACTGGCACCCTCTCTCCAGAGCCTACTGAGCTCCCTCTAAGCTACAGCACTGGCTGAGCTGTTTCTCCCCCACTTCTCTCCTGGTGTGGCCAGGCAGAGAGGAAGAGTCACATGGCCCTAGGAGCAATGGCTGCAGGACAGGCCAGGCCCACTCTGCTGGCCCACTAGGCCAGGTGCAGAAGGGCAAAGCCGGGTCTCAGGCTAGGTGAGGAAAGGACATCAACTTTCCCAACACAACTGCTAAAGGAACTTTTCAGTGCAGCAGCAGGTGCTCTACGAGCTGTCTCAGAGTCACTGGGACCATGCAACTGAGATCAAGTAGTGGCTCTACAAACCTGAGCGAAAATGTTAACTCTTTCCTGACCAAATGAAACTTCCAAAGCACAAATCTTACTCGGTGAGAGAGAGAGAGAAGAGACTGAGATATAGACAGACACAGCGTGAGACTTAATGTCAAAAAAAGTAAAAAAAAAATCTTAAATTGAAAGGAAGATAGAAGGAGTAGCCTAGTTTAGTCAAACTTTTCTTGTAAGGCCATAAAGAATGAACTTAATACCTTTTATAAAATATTTTTATGAAGCTGCAAAATTCTAGTCATAGCTGTGAATTGATGTAATTGCGATTTGCTAGAAAAAACTGAACAAAGAAAAACTGAGAGAAAAAGATGATGCCCTCTGCTTAGTGTTTTAAAAGTACCTCTGTTTCTTGAGATAAAGATAAGATAGATGAAGAGAACTTTTGTTTTATACTAGGAAAAGCATCTTTAAAAACTGATATCACCTATGAGCAGCTGTGGAAAGCTGACTCATGGGAAGGGACTTCACAATAGAAAATTTTCTTCCCCCTGAGCAGGCCGTTTGTGAAGTGTAAGAGCAAGAAAACTGTTATCTTGTAAAAAATCTCTGTGGTGTTCAAGAGAAACTCCTTTTCTCCTTAATTAATTGAAGAACAATTATTTTAAGATTGGTAACTAACTGAAAATCTCAAATTTTGTATTTTAATATTGGAATAGAAAAAAATGAATAGTTAGTGGAAAAGGAGAAATGTTTTAAAAGTTTTATATTAATTCTTGCTTTTTTCTTCTTGTAATGCTAGCTAATAAAGTTTTATTATTGTCAAGTTTAAACCTGCTTTGTTCTTAATTAAAAAATAAGAAATTGATAAACCAAAACCCCGACATTAATTAGTGCGTTAGCCGGGAAATCAAGCTAAACCCACCACAACCCTAAAACTATGTCTTGGCCTTTTATATATTTCTATTTTAAAGAAATAAAACATTTGAAAACCCACTGTAACTGCAGGAATCAAAAAGAATGAATTCTAGTCTGTAAACTGTCTGAAACAATACCAAAAAAAAAGACACAAGAGAATGAGTTTCTCCATTAAAAAAAGTCACAGACTGCTAATTCAAAGACCAAACTCCTCATTGCATTGATGGAACAGGGAGGGGAAAAAGAAGGAACAACAAGGCAGAAGTTTCCAAATACACATTTCACTTTCAAAATATAAAGGGCTTCATTGTTTATACAGGTACCAGAGACTGAGTAAAGGAATCTGTCATGCCCCTTTGCCTCCTATCAAAAGTAGTTAGAATGCCCACAGCCATGATGCTTTTCCTGGTAGTCGACTTGTGGCTACTGCTAGCCCAAACAATTAAAGGGCAGTAGGACTTCTGGATGGCTTATGTGGGTTTAATACCATGAACAGAGACCCAAAAGCTGTTTGCTTCAGTTCACACCAAAACTGGATGCATGACGTAAGTTATATGAACTGGCCAAGTCCTACCGTAAGCTCTAGGGAAGTTTAGCTGACAACTTTTAATCTCTTCTATTAAGATTTAAGTCTTAATCTTATTAGATTTAGACTAATAGGCTAGATTTTTATATTTTCATATGTCTAGTTCCAGTTCTTTTTAGATAAAAGAAACATTAGACATCGAAAAGCAAAAAATTCTAGAGAAAGAGCTATCAGTCCTTTATGCCTGATTAGACTAGAACATCCTTGAACAGAAGTCTGGGCAGCAAAAGGGAGGTGACAATGGGAAAAAGGGCAGATGGCAGTGTTAGTTTTGCCTGTTTACTCACTCTTACTATTTAATAAGTTTCAAATAACAATGCAAAATTAAAGTAAATCAGTAGTGCAGGCATGAAACAACATTGATGTAAAATTTACAGTGCAAGTCTGACAACTCTGGAAATCAGCTGTGAGGCAAATAAACTCTGAAGCCTTGAGCACAATCTATTAAAGTATATTAAAAAAAATTCCAGTGGTACTTCTAATTGTTTAAGCTTTCAACTTAAGTCCAGCTAGACTTCTCTTCTGAGTTGTTACTTAACTTGTATCAAAAGTTTGATTTTAAATGAACAGTAACATATTTTATTTCTTAAATTCTAAGTCCAATTATTAGACTAGATAAAACATATTTTATCTTGTTTGAATTAAAAGAAAAAACCCAAAACCACCCTCAAAACCAAACAAAAAGCATTTGCATTTAAGGTCAAGTATAGTTCCCTCAGCTCTTCCTATATTAGCTCTATCCAGGAAAATGATGAAATATTCAGTTACACTACTGAAACTGTTGGATTTTTCAAGAGAATCTGACTTTTAACTACAAGTCTACAATACTCTCTGCAATTGTGTCTAAAACATTTAGTGATATCTTAACCTACAAGCAGTTACTGAGAGAAGAAACACGCTATAAACATGAAGAAGCCATTTAGGTCAACATCAACATACATAAAAATATATTAATCATGAAGTACTATAAAGATCTCTTAAGTTTCTAAGCATTATCAGATAGGGATAATATCTTGCTTCCTTTCAGAAGAAAGGTTTCTGAAAGAACAGACCCATGACAGTTGTATCACAGTAAAAATTAATTCCTTTGTTCAAGCTTGCACCTTTTTAGAAATGGTGCAACTGTTTCTGCTCCTTCCTACATACACACCATTATGGCAACAGGATATGTTCCTTTGGAAAGGTTTTGTCAAAATGTAGTGGGTTCTGTGAACATCTGAAGTGGAACATCTCCAAATAATAAATTGTTGCAACAACTCTTAAAATGAAGCAGAATAATATAGTTTTTAAACATAATTTTCCTTGTGGCCAAGTGCTTTCTCATCTACACAATACCCCTGTAAGCCTGCCACATGCTACATAAGGACACCTGGCATAATGAATTTCCATTTGAAATCACCTTACTAAGGTGTTGTAATATGTCTGGATGAGTATACTCTTCTCTAAACATATTTAGTGTGCTTTCAGGTCGTAAGTCCAATATGTCATTCTTTGAAGACAACCTAAAACGAGCAATATGTTCCACGTTCATCACTGTCTAGTGAAAAGAGAAAATGCTTAAGAGGCATTGGATTCTAGACAATGTCATTGCTCAAGCAATGGTCACAGATAGCTCTGTGTAAGTTGCAAATAATACCACACAACATTTACAACTTAATTAGCCTAAACTATAATGACTACAGATCCCATCTGCTTTTTTCAAAACCACACCGATCAATTAGAATTTCTTTAAAATCAGATTTCTGTCATCTCAACTACCTATATTTTGAGAATTAAAAGACTACTAAGAATTTTTTAAATCAAGGACTGCTTAAAGAATCCAGGAGTATTACACTTTGAGAGATTAAACTACAGATAGTTGAAGTAAAGGACAAAAAAGTAATGCACATTATTCTAGAACTACAAAGAGTAGTTAGAATTAGAAACTCTTGGAGAAGATAATTATGAGTGACTTTTCTGCAGTTTACTGCTTATTTAGGAGTTTGTTGCTTCATTCCTTGTAGATTAAAGAGATTAACATTGTTTCTTTTTTAAAAAAACAAACCTGTTTACTTTCCAAGTAATCATTCATTCAATCAATACTTACAGCAGCAGCTTTTCCTCAAGGAAAGCAAACCAAATCAAACTTTAATTATTTCATACATTCCCTTAAACAATCTTCTGAGGTGTTTGTCATTTAACAACTAATTATTTCCACTGGAATTTGGATAGTGTAACTAAATACTTTATCTTTTATTTCTGTTTGGAAACAAATGGTAGGAAGAATCACTTTTTTCTTTAGGAAAATGTCACTGTTACAGAGAGAATGTTTCTTAATTTAGAATTATTTGGTTTTTTTAATTGTCAATCCTACAAATCCCACCCAACAACTGTTGGTTTTTGCAAACCTTTTCTGTGCCAGTATAAGTAGTTGCATTTAAAGCATAACCTTCTTTTACCTTCAAATACTAACAGAAATAGAAATACCAACAGATGGTGTATCTATATCTATGTATATCACAATTTAGAGTTTTTAACATAGAATCATAGAATAATTAGGGTTCGAAAAGACATCCAAGATCAACAAGTCAGCTCTGACCCATACCACCATGCCCACTAAACTAATATCGTGGAGTGCTATATCTACTTTTTTGCCAGAGCCCCAGGTGGTGTTTGAAAGAGCTTCTGTCATTTAGGATACGAGTTCTTTTTATATTGAAGATATATCTTTTTACTAGAAAATCTAACATATTTTATAGAAGAATTTACTATAAATATTTATCTTTTCACCATGGATCACTCCCTATTATTTGGACAAAGTTTAAATCAAAAATAATGTAGTCACTCAAATAATTCTTAATAACTCTCTCTTAAAAACTAATTAAAATATTCATTTGGGGATGGGGTAAGGAAGAATGTGAATGTTTTTATACAAGCTGTATTAACAGCAGTCCCTAAGACTTAATTCTGCAAGTTCTGCTCTGTGCATCCTGCTCTTCCCAAGGTCTCTACAGGTACCCTACTCTCTTAACAGAGTATTTAATAAAATTTATTTCTTCCATATTCCTAGATTTGAACAATAATTTAAAAAAAAAAGAAAAAAAAAAACTTACATGCCTGCTTTTGCTCTCTTTTAGTATGTCAGCTTTTTAAACTATGAGATCCAGAGAACAGTAGTACTCCACTCTAGTTGAATACTAAAAGTTAAACCATGTAAGTTCCATGGTTATGGAAATTCTTCAAGGGAATCAATTTTGGTTTTTCCCCTCAGAGATTAGGAATAAATTAAATTTGAATAACTCGTAGAGAGTACAATTTTGAATTAGGAATGAATAGTTTTCTCCTTCTACCTGCAGCATAGCCTTTCCCCTACTTACAAGGAAGCAGAAACAAAAGCAAAATTGTCCGTAGTAATATATAAGTTCCCACATCATCAGTAATTGAAAAATAGACATGCAGAAAAAGAAAATACCTGCTCAGTAGTGCTGCATGAAGTAAATGGGGCTTCTGTCACCTTATACTTCTAGTTACCTTCAAATTTGGTTTTCACTCATATCCATCATTGTGTTCTTAGCTATTCACCACTGCAGTGAAGTCCTGTTATTCTGACTAGACTTTGGAGGTAAACATCAGTAGTTTGGTGATACTCATGAAACATGAATATGTAAAATTCCTGGGCATGCTGATACTTCAAAAAATAAAAAAAGCAATCCCATACCAGAAATCTAGCTGCTGCTCTTTCCTTGAAGGAGTTAAAAAAAACCAACCCATAGTTTTACAAATTCCTGATGCTTTTGTACAATAGTATCTGCGAGACTGATTTGTCACCTGTGTGGGCTGAACATGATAAATTGCTTGCTTGCTAAAATTCAAGACTACTGACAAGGAATTTGGCCTGAGGACATTGTTTATTTCCTACAAAAGCCTTAGAAGGTCTTTGTATGTCCTTTGTCAATCAAATATGGGCCTGGAAATCACTGTGCTGAATTCTAATGAAGAGACTAATCCTTTGCAAGGAATGTATATACCATCCCCAAAGTACCTATCCACTACCTATGGGTCAGTTGAATATGACCTCCTCAATTGCACACATAACTCTGTCATCTAAAGCCCAAACTAATCCCCTTTTTTGTGAAAAATTCTCTTTTACATCAATGGCAATATCTCTGGAGAGGTCAAGACAAGATCTTCAGGTAATAGTTAAATATATCTATGATTTTAGTAGCAGTATTTGCTAGCCAATAGTAAATGTAACAAAGATTTTTTACGTCTATTTGGACTATGTTCCTGATTAATCTGAACACAGATTAGCAGCACAAAAGCCTTGGAATAAGGCAACCTGCCATGGCAAACTAGTCCTACGCATGTGAAACAAATATTATGAATATTCATAATACAGAAAAACTATGCCATAATCCACAAGAGAGCAGAAAAGATATAAAAGGTGGTCTCCAAAGCATCCTGCAAATCATCTCAAGATACCAGACTTTAGGGTATATGAGGGACAGCAGTGTAGAGAGAGCCCCTACCACTGAAGTCCCTAATATTGTAAATGTCTTCAGATTAAAAGTAAGTTCATTTTAGGCCACTGAGCTTCAATTAGGTATTTTTTTTACTTTAATAACTTTCAAAGACTTTTTCAAAGCTATAATGGCCATGCATCTCACATAATTAGAAGATTTCTCATAGTTCTTCTAATAACATGGCTATGGCCATATTATTGATGGTTAAACATTAAAAAATCAGTAGAAATGTTAAAATCATAAAGAATATGAACTATTATGAGAAAAGAAAGCATAATGGAAAAAAAAAGATTGGCCACAGCAATTGGTTTTAAACAAGGCTGAGGTTGTGGGCTAAGCCAGTTTGCCATCTGTTTTTTGCAACATGCATAAGAAACACGTGATAGAAGAAAACAGATCTTTTGGCAGAATTGCAGGTACAGAGAAAATTTAAAAGACTAGATCTCACCATTTGCATGCAGAAAAAGTAATATACATTCACACATGGACACCCTTTCTAAAAAGAGGAAGAGGGGAAAACCCAACTGCAAAGTTTTGATCATGGTGTGTATATATACTTCAACAGAAAGAATGGTGGTTAAGCTGTCACTTAACCTACAGACTTGGGCCAACTGGAAAGGAAGTCATTCTGGTCAATATGGTACAGGAAAGAGCAAAGATAAAAGGTTACATTGCTGTCTTTATAGGGAGGTAAACACTCTACAGACAGGACAACATCCTTATCAAAAAGATTCTGTTAGAAAAAAAGAAGTCAACGTCCATGGAGATGTGTCTTAGCTGGGACAGCTCTTTAATAAAATACAGTGGAGCCTAGTATTATGAATCTCATGCCTGAGGAATGCTTATATTAATAGTGTGAAGTGTCAAATAGCTATCTGCCAGGTGAACCATTAGGTCTCTGTGATTTGGTGCACTCTGATACATCCATTTGATGCAGGGTGCAAATGCAATCAACTTTTATTATGATGTGCTACTGTGGGCACTTTGGGAGAGGCTGATTTATTTTTAGATGACTGCATCTCTTGAACCATTAGAGCTCTCTTGCTGAAAATCACTGTGTAGCTACTACTGGAGAGGCATTGATACATAACCATCATGTGCTATTTCTACACACAAGGCCTAAAACAGGCAGTATTGATGCGCTTCAATTTTTCTGAGGGCTCCACTAGAACAGTTTTATAGCCATACAAGATGGATAATTTATTCATTTATGTAATGCATCTGACCATTCAATGTATCTTTTACAAAGGAAGGGAAATTAATATAAGTAGCTCTGAGCCAAATTAATTCCTTAACAGATCCACAGGTAACTGGAAATTTGCTTGGCCTTATTTTGAAAGGATCTTGCAGCATTTTTGATAAAAAAACTTCATATCAGCTTAGTGGATTACATAAGAAAACCTTGCTTCCCGGTAACTTGCCAATTAAAACTCTCACTAACAGATTCCACATCAAGCTGTGAACAGAACACTGCTTAAGGCATTGCAGAGTGCTGAAATTACTCTCTGCCGGCTCCCACAGTGCCCCCATGCGGCAACCTGTCAGCTGGATCACAGGAGAAAATGGCAAGGAGACGGTTTTGAAATCACTATCAGACATCAATCTTTCAGCTTGGGTATAAACGGCCTGTGGCCATGAACTCATCCCACAACCTCAGCTTTCAGAGTACACCTAATCTTATAAAAAAAGGTTTGGAGGCCCATCATTATTTGTTCTTTGAGCCGTCTCCTTCTGCCATGCAGCAGAACTACAACAGGTGTGTGTGCCATCATGTAGGGAGGCAAAAATACCTGCTCTCAAGCTGAATAATACTGTGTAAAATACTCACAGATCTCTAGGAATTAGTTCATTGTCATGGGGGGGTGCTGTTCATTCCAACCAATGAAGCTGCTGCGTTTTTTTGTAAAGACACATTCTTGAAACAAAAGAAGAAACCTGAGAAAGGGACACTT
>JAWWMU010000106.1:54067362-54080374 GCA_035048155.1 Cinnycerthia olivascens | reverse complement strand
TTTTCGGGAAAAAAAAAAAAAAAAAAAAAAAAAAAAAAAAAAGAAAAAAAAAAAAAAGACGCAGGGGGAAATCATGCAGAAATCATTGGAAAAAAATTCTCAGCTACTGGTGTCACCGGGTACAATGGAAATAAGTAAATCTTTCCAGGATACTTCATTCATTTAACATATGAGTTCTTTTCAAAGGCTTAGCTGGTTCCAAAACGAATTCATTTTAATTAATCTTTTTTTTATTTAACGCTCATGCTCCAAGTCTGAGGAGACTTTGATAACTGAAAGTAGGCTGATATGTATATACATATTTATTTAAAATATTTGAAAGGGTACATGGAATATCAAGAGCCATGGTGTGATAAAAGGCTTCAGTGCTTTTGCTTGAGGATTCTTGAACACCAGTTTGCTCAAAGCACCCCCTTCTGGTAGAAATCCATAAATTGGGTGCAGGTTAGCCAAAATATCAATTTTCAATTTGCTTATATATGTAAAATGACTATAACTCTCTTTGGCAGGCTCAGCTTCCTATAAATTCTGAAAATTATGTGCAAAATTGTGATCATATGTGCATCTAGAATAATCAGATGGATTTCGAATAGTTTTTATCTTTTGCTCACTAATATTATCTTCAGTGAATATAAATCTTGTAAAAAAAGTCATAAAATTTATATTTCATAACAACTGTGGCTACTTATACATTAAAAATTATTGGAAGTTTTTTTTTCTGGGAAACCTAGCTCACTGAAAGAAGAAAATTATTTTGCTTGCATTTAGAACTAATTTTTCATTGAAATTTAGATTGTTGACATCTTGCTAAAGCATTTATTCTGCAAAAATAGAAGCAGTGTCTTGCCTAATTTTTCCTCAAGTTGAAAATACTATGCAGTCTCTACACTAGTGATGAATATGATTAGCTTATAATGAGCGTTCATGTTACCAAAGTTCCAATACTTAAAAAAGAATTTTTACATTGATTTTGACCTACAGCTTTTACTGTAATTTAAAATATTTGCCAAAGCTCTTAGTTGTTTTTTTTTCCTAATGGAGACCAATTTTTCTGGTTTTCAAAAACCCACCCACTTTTACTACAAGTACTATTTGCATTCATTGTAACTATTTCCATGTGCATGTGGTCTGTTTCAAACTGCAGAAGAAAGATGAGAAAACAAAATTTTAGTTCAGTTTCTAGTGAATTCTGCAAAAGTAGAAAAGTATCCAATGGATATCTCTTACTTGGGTCTCTTGACAGAAACCTTGAGCAACTGAGAAAAAAAAGTCACACAAACTGCTGTTTGCCACACACTTAAAATGCCAATCAGCTAAAAAGGACACAGAAGTGGGGCTGTGTACTGACCTAGCCAGGCAGAGCTCAGAAAACAGAAAAACAAAACTACTTCTCTTGAGGAATTGCGTATGACTATTCCAGAATTATCATATTTCTCTGAACTACTGTATGGAAAAAAAATCAACAAAAAAAGCCTGAGGTGTGACCAAAACTTTAGCCAGTGTTATTTTAGTCCACGAGTTCAAACAGACTTGCTGAGTTGAGATTCCTTGAGTGAAGACTTAGGTAAAATGTGATACCACCAATTCCTGGAAAAGGAGTAAGCCATCTTCTGCAGGCAAACAACATTGCATTTTGAGGACAGTATCAAAAGGTTCTAGGTTTCTTTGGCTCAAAATATTTGAATTCCCCACAAGAATTTCTCCAAAACCACTCTTCAAAGCTCTTTTCCTGAAATCACAAGTATCAGCCATAAACATTTCCTTAAAATACTTAATGAATATAAAACCTCTGACGTTTTTCATGGAAGGTGTCTCCAACAAAAATACATGAAGCCTTTGATTCCATTAATTTAAGTTAAAAACAAAGATGATAGCTTTTTCTGATAAATTAGACTCCTGAAATGAAGCTGAAATAGTGTAAATGCTTTTGAAAATCATAACCAGCAAATATTTGGAAGTAAAATAATTAAAACACCATTCAAAAACACAAACCACAAAAAACAACTCTCCCCATTTCAAAACCACAGTCCATCCTGAGTTCTACTTGGAAACAGGATTTCTTATATACAATTTCTGATTAAAGATGAGCATTATCAGAATAAAAAAAGGCACATATATTTAAATAGAAGATTATCCAACCAGCAATCTTCATATGCCATGCATGACACATACAAGCCTTAAATTAAACTTATGAGTAGCAGCATCTGACAACAACAATCTATATTTTTCTATCTGCATGTCCTCTTTCTATATGAGGGAGTGGAATCCTACTGTGCTGGTAGAGAGACCATTTCGAGTTCATTCCATGCCATAAGGATATGCCAATAATGTAATAACACTGAAAAAAGTGGCCATAAAAAAAAAAAAAATCCGTATGAAAAAAGGAACTGACATAAACCTGTAGGTGTTTATCCCCCATAGGGATCTCAGACAGCAAGGACTTAACAACAATATGGTTTGTAATTCAAAAACATTTTGACAAGCTCCATATCTTAAAAGAGGATAAGCTAAGGTGGATTTCACAACCTATGTTGTATCCACTGCACATTAGCAAAGGAGGAATCATGGCCTGGTCCCCAGATTGCTCCCTGAGATGGCAGATTACAGTGCTGCAGGGGTGAAAAGCATGGCTGGCAGAGACACAGCCTATGCAATTCCGTACCTGTACCTATGTGTTCATCTCTAAAGCACTCGCAGAATCCTGCAAGGACATTTGTGAAGTCAAGTGCAGTAGAGCATCAAGGTGGTGACAGCGTGTGCTTTCTCAAAGGAACTTGTTTCAGAGTCCTGCATTTCAACATATGCCTGCAACTGCATTTCCTGAACACAGACAGATGGGTATTACAGTACCTATGGAGCCGGGCAGGAAATGCTTCAAGGCCAAAACAATCAAAGTTCAGAGCAGGGAACAAAATATTCAAGGGACACTTTAATCTGCTGTTGACCTGGAAAATTTTTATGGATCTTGAGGGTTATTTCTGAGAATGTGTGAAGGAGATATACCTCCGTTCTGGAGCTTTCTGAGGTTAGGGGCAAACTGTCCTTGATTTCATCAAGTTTTGGATGAGACATATCGTCTCCCTGTGCTGCTGATATATTCACCAACTACTGATATTCTTTTATATGTCTCTGAACTGGCAGACACAGGAAAATACCCTGTAGTGTAGATCATGAAATGAATAGGAATGCTGGCATAGAATAAATGAAGAATTTCTTAACTGTGAGAAACTGTAATTGAAAATGCACAGATATAATTAGTTAGCTAGTAACACAGAGGTTTATGTGCACTAAAATAAATATGTAAACCCAAATAAGATACAAGTACCTTAAAAAAGGAATTTTCTTCAATAATATTTCAACTCCTACCACAATTCCTCTGCAGTTTCTCTAAAAACCTAGTCACCCTGAGTGTCTCCAAAGTGAATGTAATCAGGTAAGTGTGGCAGTTTGCACTGAAGGACAAATAGTTGGCTTGCAAGGAGTTATTATGCAACAAAATGTTTTAATGCTGTTTTTGGAGAGAAAATAATGTTTTCTACAGCCTGAGTTCTCTATAGCATCAATAAAAGTATCTGATGATGCCATTTGCATTAGACTTTCTTCTATATGTAAATGTAATCAAGCTGCATTGTATATGGCTAAATTACTGTTAATTAGTGTGTCCTGAACATTTTTCTAATACATCAATTCATCAATACATAATTCTAATATCATCTCAAAAGAACTTTAAAGAATATGGAGTTATTTGACACTTTTTAGTTCATTGAACCCAACCTAGGAATAACTTCAAGAGTAGTTAATACAGTCAAAATAATAATTAGAGATAAAATATCTAAAAAATCTTTTGCTTTCATAAGGTAAGCTATCATAGTATAAATGCTTAGCAAACAGAAATACTGAAACCAAAGCTACTGTTGAATGAGGTTTCCGTATTTTCAAACAGTAAAAATACATAAAATCCAACTGTGTTTGAGCAGACTGTTCTTTTACTCATTGTTAGTAAGAGCAGTTTCAGGAGGAACTTCTACATTCAAACAGAAAGCTTTCACTTCAATACATGAAAAGTTATTTTTCCCTTTGAAGTATGCCCTAGTATCTATTGTAACAATCCTAGAAGAACTTTCTGCAATGTGGTGCACACAGGGACAGACACTGGTACCAAAATCAGTATGACTGCTTTCTCATCTTTGCCACCAATCTGCCCTGTAGCTTCTATAAATCATGTCACATCTCTCACAGTTTCTCCCACAACCTTTTCCTTAAAATGTATTCTTTAAAAGCTCAGTGGGATTGCAGGGCAGAACGGGCTAGAGATGACCTCAGCTCCCATTTATGTCTCCCTCTTCACCTGGCAGGCCTGTCTGTCTCAGTGGGATAGGCACGTAACGCTTATTGCCACAGTCCTAGAAACCCAGTGAGAACAGAAGCAGATGCAGAGAAAAGCAAGGCACAGATTATGTCCCGTAACTGTGATTCTGCTCCAGTAAGGAAGTTATTTTCAGCACTTTGAACTTCTTGTATAGATGCTGTCTGCTGTACCTCAGCCATCAATACTAAGCTTGCTAACCCTAGAGCAATTTATGTTATCCTTCTCTTGAGGCGTCAAGATTTTGTTTTGCTAATTTTGTTATTGGTAAGAAACTTGGAGCTGACCTTGAACTTTTCTATGAGAAAAGCAAAGCACAGGTAAACAGAAACAAAAAAAACAAGGTCTGCAAGTACCACAGGAGAGATGTTGAAGAATGGCTCAGAGAGCAGGGTCACGGATCAATGGAGAGGTTGTACAAGCAAATTCCTTACTGACAGCCAAGGACGAAGCTGTATATATAGTTTTGCAGGATGTACTGATGTGACAAAGAACACTGTGGCTTTGCCTTCCTGATGTACTGATGTTGAAAGGATACTATAATCTTGCTTTCTGTTTATGCAAGTTGAGCAAATTTCCCATGAGAACAAGAAAGAACCCTGGCAATAAGTAAATGCAAAGTAAGAACTACGTGTAGATGTAGCCTTTTTAGAATTGACCAATCAGAATGTGACAACTGAACTAACGCTTGGTTAACTTATAAAAACTCACTGTAACAGAGAATAAACGGAAACTTGCTTTACCAATCATATTGATTGCATGCTTGCTGTCCCCTCGCCATCGCAGAGAGACATTTTTCTTCCCCTTAATTTTTACTGCATAGGAAACCAAGGGACACTGGTTGCAGCATAGAAGCTGCAATAAGGCATGTATTAGATGAGGAATGCCTGAGGTCACTTGGTCTGTTCAACCTTTAGAAGCGGAAACTGAGGGGAGACCTCACTGCAGCAAACAATATCCTCATGAAAGGAAGCAGAGGGGCAGACACTGATCTCTCTGTGGTGACCCATGACAGGACTGAGGCAATGACTGAAGTTGTATCAGGGAAGGTTTACGTTGGATATCAGGTAAACATTCTTCCCCCAGAGGGTGGTTGGGCACTGGAACAGGCTCCCCATGGTAGTGGTCCCAGCACCAGCCTGACACAGTTCTAGGAGTGTTTAGATAATGCTGTCAGGCACATGGTGTTACTCTTGGGGTGTCCTGCGTAGGGCCAGGAGTTGGACTCGATGATCATTTTGGGTCCCTTCCAACTCAGCAGATTCTGTGGTTCTGTGAAATACACAAAAATTATGATGATGATGATGACGATAAAAATGCATGTCTCAGGATAGTTCCTCAATCAGTAAGTCTTGGAAGTCTATAAAGCTGGAAGCATCTGTACAATCTCACTAAATTAATATACTTGATTAACAATCAAGCTGAGCTGGGATAGGTGACAAACACATAAATTCAGGACAGGAATTTTTGCTGAAACAATGAACTTCAAGTGAGCATGGAAAGGGAACTTTAAATTTAGATTTATAAAACTGCAAAGGAAAGCTGCTGAGAAACAAATAAATCTTTAAATAGGAGAACAGAAAAGTATGTGAATTCTCCAATCCCAAATATTATGCAATTATGAAAAACTATGTGAATATCTACTAGAGGACAAAAGCTTCTAACAGAATTCAGCAAATGCTTTTTCTTCAATAATTTAGACTTCACAGTTCACTCTTTACATTCCTTTCAGAGAGATGAAGACATGAAATACACTGAATATGTTATTAGAATTCAATTATTTTACTAGGTTAGTAGTTAACAACTAAAATATTTGTTCAGTAGTTTGAAACAAATCACTTTTCCTTTTTTTCTTTTAATATTTAATCTTTTTGTCCCCCCAGTTGTCCATCTCGGGTATTCTAGTTTCATAATCACAAAATCTGTAGTAGCTTTGTCTTACTGACTTGTTGCTAGGATTTTTTGTTGGTTTGTTTAATTTACATTTTTTTCTCCTAGAAGATCTTGTTTGGTAAGAAATCATTGTATTCCTTGACTGTTTTAGGTAAAATTGTCATGCAGTAGTCATACCTCTTTTTGATCACTTATTTATCCTGGGATCAGAGACAAAAAGTAGGATTTTTTAAAGTCCTTTCCCTCAAGAGGAAAAAAAAATAAAAAAAAACAAACAAAACAGCTTAGGCAAAAGTCATATAATCTCTTCCTTGAAACAGGAAATATATGTGAATTGCTGGAGAATGCATGTGAGTAGAAATAGTAATTTTGCATCTAAACAGGTTTTTGTTGGAAAATTATGGTTTGTTGAAGTCAAAATTGTACTCTGAAATGAATTAAGAGGATATATGTAAAAGGACTAAACTTTCTTAGGAAACATTTGTCACGGGTCTCAGGCCAGAAGGGAATTTTGAAAGGTATTTGCTAGGTCCTAGCTACTAGGCAAGATCTGAGGTTTTTAACTCAGATTTGCAGAAACACTGAATTCTCTGCAGATTGGTAGTTCTTCTGCTCACCTCATTATGGAGTCTTATGTTCTGTCTCCCAGTATGAGTTAGTCAAGTTGTAATTCATTATTACAAAAATTAATGGCACTATAAAGTGAGCTTGATTCTGTAGATGGGGGACTAATCTTCTGCCTGAGAAGAAATCCAGTATTGAGTCCTTGTTCAAACTAAAGGCATAACAAAGATTTGACATGCCAGATGAGTGTTGCAACTACTAAGTTATTAGTAACCACAAAAAAATCTCTCATTTTTCAAAAGTTCATTGTCTGGCTGCCAAAAAATTTCTGAAGCCATCAATACTTCAGCATTTGATTCAAGAAGCCCTGATGGAAATTATTGCCTTATGGTTCAAATAACTTGGGGTTGAGATTGGGCTTTTAGGGGGAGGATTGGGGGAGTGGGAGGGGAGGAGGAGAGAGCAGAACTGTCAGAACTGACTATTTAGATGTGCTGCCTTTCCACTGAAATCGTGTTAAACCTCATGGAGAGCAAAACCACCTCTGAATTCCCCTACTTTGCACTTCAGTTATCACTCTCTGCGCCTATCCTTCCTCTGTCTGAACAGGACTTTCCTCTTGTCATGGGAAAGTGTTGCAGTCAGTCCTTTCCACAGTGAATATTTCCAGTTTAAAAAGTCACTCTGCTGCACATTTGAAATGGATTAAAAGTGCAAACCAGAATCATGTCAAAGATTAAAGCTTTTATGTTTAATACATTACCCCTGAAACATCCTGTGCAGAAAATTATTTTCTTTCACTTTTCCTATTGCCTGCCTTTGATTATTTGCAGAATGTTTTGTACCTTTCCACAGCACACAGACTGATCAATTCTAGTCAGCTAGTGATCTGCTTCTTTCTGCTGTTAGTGGCAGTGCGATAAAAGAGGCCAAGGTTAACTTAAAGGTTGAAAGTAAAAATGCAGTATATTAATTGTAATTTTAACTCTTTTGTCTTGGCTCTGTTTTCAGCCATCCATGCAGAACGCCTTGTCTTCATCAAAGGTTCACTTAGCTAATGTGCATAAGGTCTTAGGAGATGTTTTAAGGTGTCAGTGTCTTCCTCACATTAGGTAAAATGAAATTTCTTTTCATTGTTATGAACTAGGAATTGGGGAGGAATTTTTTTAAAGTATTACAAAATGTTTTAATTATTCAAATAATAATAATTGCAGAAGCAGAATTCTTCACAGGCTCTCTCTTTCCCTCTAATTTCAAGGAAAATTCTGTACCTCAGTGGAAACAGAACACTCTCGTCTATTTCATTTTATCTTTTGCTTTTGTAAGCATTGCTGTATTATTTTTGGTGAAAGTTGAAATTCTTTTTATAGTATCTCCAGCTATGACGTACATGCTTTGCAAATCTTTTACAGTCAACCTCTTTCTACAGCAGCTTCAGTTTTAGATTTTGCTAAGAATGAAGAAAAAAATTTTAAATATCAAGACAGCTGAACTTTGCAGCAGATTTCCTGAAGGTACCACCCTAAACCTCTATAAATGAAGGTTTTAAGAAAAAGGTTTTTAAATTTATCAGAAATGATGTCCTGATGCAGGTAAATAGAACAGCAGTCTTCTTGAGAATTGTATCAGTCAGTCCTAGTTTTTAACTATTTGCTTTCAGCAAGATCAGAATCCATACACACATTATATGTTCATTGTACATTCCTTCCTGACTGTATGTCCCAACAGCTGATATAAGTGAATTCCAGGACTCAGATCTCACTTTCCTGCATTTTGTTCCATCCCTTCACTTTTGCCAAATCCATTTAACCTATTTTTTTTCCTACATCGACACTACTTCCTTCTCTTTTATTGCATTTTTAATTGGTCTTTTCTCAGTAAAATTAACCATCACTTAAAAACCTGCCAAAAGTCCACCCTTTTGGATTCTTTCTATACCCTGTTTTCTGGCTGCATATCTCACATTCCTCACTTATCAAAGCATGCTTTGATTGTGGTTATTCTTTCTTTGTATCTGTCCATCTAGATAGAAATTGCTTTTTATTTCCTCCTCAGTCTATGTAAGTGCAATTTCCTTGAGCATTCCCCAACACAGCTGAGCATATATTAAGTTTTCAATAGACACTTAAATGTCTTTGGGTTCAGTCAAAATAACCAAACACTCAACCTTAATTAAATATAAATTATCTGAAACAATATTTTATTACTGGACATGTCTACTAGCATTATGAAAAATCTGAATCACAGTATTTAACTTCTATTTTTCCAGAAAAATTTGGAGAAAAAATTGATGAACTAAGCCTGAAATATAATGATAGAATATTTAGTAGGGTCCTATATATACATATAACTGCGGTTATCCAATGCCATTGTTCAGAGGCATTAAGCTGTGACCTATAGACCTGATGTGTCACCCAGTGGTGACCTACTCTTCTGTAGCAGCAGCTGATGTCTGCATGCAAGTGGCAGGAGACACAAGTTTTAAGGCCGTTCACCCAAAACACCTTTAATTGTATCTGTTTTTACTGTATTTCAACACTACGACATATATCCTGATAAAAAAAGTGAAGAAATAGGCTTCTGACTATAGTTTCAAACATCTCAAAAAGAAGGTCTGTACTATAGTTCTTATTAAGACTGATGCATAGGCCAGAAGCACTTCATCCCATACTCATTTATTTGATCAAAATATACCTTTCTTTTGTCTTCTAAGACACATAGCCATGCTGAAGTGATAAAAAGATACCTACATCCTTATCTAAATTCAGCAGCAGACAGCATTCTGGAGCTATTCAGCTAATACAAAACAAGCAAGCACAGTCTCTACCCTAGAATAATATTCATTGCTCCATTTTTCCCAGTAGCATGTTTTTTCCTTTTCTCTTGCACAGGAGTTTGTTCGTGATGGCCCACACTTGGCTCTGTTGATGGAAATACATGACCAAACAGAAGATATGAGTCTATCAGAAGATTCCAAATTATACTCCTATGAAAATATCTCAATTATGAAAATGTCTCAATTGGTCTTGTTCAATTAAAGTAAAAGGTTCTTTTTTTTTTTTCTGAGCTGATGGCTTCTCTTTATTATATAATCAAATTGTTGCATGTAAAGAAGTTGCATAGATATATCAGTTACAGAATGTAGAGAATAGATCAGTTCACAATTTTTTAAAATCAATTTTAGTATTATTTCATACAGTGGGTGATAAAGACTCTTCTGGAACAGATAACTGGTGTGAAATCTATACTGAATTAAAAATTCATAATTATTATTTTCAAAGATCAACCAAATGTTTGTATTTTTATGTTTCTAAAATATCTTATAAATTTGCCACATGCCTGTGGAAAAATCCTTCAGGGCACAAGTTTCATGATTCAAAAAATCTGAAGGAACAAAAATTCATTTGGACTCACAGAAATGTGAAATATTTACCTGATATAAAAGAAAAATTTGCTTAGAATGGATTCATGCCTAAGCAATAATATAAAAGAATATATAGTTTTAAGTTTCAGTAACAAAAATATTTTTTACTCTTTTAGTGTTAATTAATTTCCCATTACTTTCCTTTATTTTGCAGAATTTAGTAGAACTTTAGAAAACAGGAAGTGTGCCTTTTAGACAGTATTAAGAAGCAATAAACTTAGTGAGATTATTTTTGTCTAAACTGCTAAACACTAAACACTTTGTCTAAACACTTATAGAAAAAAATGTTAGAAAACATGGTCATATAAATGCACAAATTTCAGCACATTCTTCTTGAAAATTCTGAATTTTATTGGACAATGTGCTTTTAAGTAGACATTTTCTTAAATACCTGGTCTCAGTTACATCTTTTCTGCATGAAAAATTCCATTTCACTGCTGTCAGAAAAGTAATTGTATCTCTTACTGCCTAAAGCATTTACTCTCTTCTCCCTGCGCTGATATAGTTCTCATCCACATGAATGAAGATTATGCACACATGGGTTGAGAAGAACTGAACTTTTTTATGCCATTCCATGGCAAAGAATGTGGCAGGATGTGGTATGTATGTATCCTTCCTTCCATCCCCCTCATGGGCTAACAAGAGCTTCCACACACCCTCCTTTCACCTGCAGACCTTCAAGCGCTCTCCATTCTTATTATGTGGGCAGGGGTTATTGGGTTTGGGGTTTGGTGGGGGGATGATGTTGGTTATGTGTTATGCACTCAGTAGAAAATAAAGCTTAATAGGCCAATGCTGATATGGTCTGCTACCTCTCCTTTCATGACTGGGAGAGAAACTGCTGGAAAGTATGAGCTTAACAATTTCCATTAAATTTATATTTCAGGAAAAAGAATACCATTCTGTCAAAAAAAAGAGCTGAAGTACTTTTATATTAATCTGAGTGAAAGGCTAACTTAGGAGATAAATTGTGTAAATGTTAAAAAGACAAGAAATATTGAAAAGACATATATTCATCCTCATTTATCTTAGTGCTCAGGAAAGTATGGCAATTCTACAAAATTGTAAAGAAATATAATATCACAAAACCAATCTAATTGATCCTCAGTTTCTGCTGCTGGAAAAAGCACCAACCCAACAACAACACTAACTTGGAGTATTAGGTAAGAGTAATTATAGATTATCTTGTTCTCATTCACACAAATTAATGGTAGTTTGGCTCCAAGCCAAGAATAAGAATGGTAATTTGCCAATTATCTCTAAATGAAGATGTTTCTGCCAAGCAACTCCTAAAACAAAGCTAAAGAAGCCCAGTTTAAGGCAGAAAATTACAGATTACAAAAAACTCAGGAAGATGTGACTCAGCATAATCTGTAGTAACTTTAGTTGTGGGAATCCATAGTTAAATTTTTGTTGCCTTTTTTACAGTGTAGACTGAAATGCACACAAAGAAAAGCCTAGAGTTTCACTTTTTGTAAATAATATTTATATAAATTCTAATACAGAATGCATTTTCTGACTCCAGACTGTCAAAAATTAAAACATAAATGTAATTAAGTAAAGAAATATATGAAAAATGAGCAACAGGAACAGACCCTTACTTTCCAAAATAGAAAAAATTGTATTATTTGTTATTTATTATTAAATAAGTATTGATGACTTAACAATTGATCAACTGAACTACCTGGCATTCCAAGTATTTTTTAGAATTGTAACACACTCATTTAAGAAAAAGTTATCTCAATAGTTATTGTTCTTGTTTCTCTTTATAATATAAATTTCAATGAGTTCAAGTCATTAACATTTTTCCTCTCAATGATAAGAAGTTGATTCTCTGAAACTGTGAAACTTTGATCATAAAACTCTACTCAACGTGATCTCTGAAACTCCCTATGCAATGCATTATGGACAAGGCAAGAGAAAATATTGCTAGCACAGCAGTATTCTCAAATTAAACTCAGCTTTAGTGAAAATGAGAAGTAGACAAAGAACAACTTGGGTAGATATAGGAGCCAGCTTTCTCTGAAATGACTGTCAATATTGGATGCCCAGCTTGAAATATTCTCAGGGCTGCCCAAATGTAAAAGGTGATACTTTCCTTAGGTCACTTTTCAGAGATATCTTAGGCTGGACACCAACAAATTAGTGACCTAAAATTAAAAGACAAATTCCACACCCCCTTCTGAGATAAGGACATAGTTCTGCGTTTTATGAGAAGGTTTTATTGAGGACTTAATGGCTGTGTTTTGAGAACTTTGAACAGCTATCGTATCTCGGATACAGCAAGTTCCAATGTGTGTATGCAATGTTGAAATGCACAGTGCCAGATCAGATTTTAATTATTTTTTTCCAACAATTTGGATTGAAAGGAAACTTTAAAGGCCACCTATAGCCCAATGCCACCCCGCAATGAGTGGGGACATCTAGAAGATACAAAAGGTATCACATGATACAAGCAAGTGTTTTAAAAGTATGATCAACTGCACATGATGTGCTAATTCTAGAATGGTAATTACAGCCAGCTAGCCAGTTCTGAATGAAAAACATTGTCTTATGCCTCTTACAATGGAGAAAATAAACTTCTTCTCTCCAAATTGCTATACTTTTGGAATTAAAGGGGCTCTCAGGCAAAGAATTTGGTATAAGAATAACAGTTCTTTACTAATGAGTCTAACAAAAGATAAGATAAAACAAAATAACAATAACTATAGTATTAGCACCAAACAGAGTTAGGAAACAGTCACAGTTTTCTCCGATGCTGGCAC
>JAWWMU010000106.1:54028172-54067262 GCA_035048155.1 Cinnycerthia olivascens | reverse complement strand
ACATACACTTTCTAACTCCAAACTGTTAGAGAGTCTTTGTCCGTTAATAAATGGACATTGATATTAGATCAATGTTCTTAGTTCTTTAATTCACTGTGAGTGCAGGGCGATGGGGCGGCAGCTCCCGGCAGGACCAAGAGAGACCAGGGTCTGAATTCCTGGCGGACCCACGAAAGTCACTCCGAGCTCAGTTCCAGGTGAGGTCTGGTGAGTTCTCCCCCGGAGTCAAAGACTGAACTCCTCAGTTCTTTCCGAGCCCCCAAGAGGGAGGTGTAGTCGGTGCCACCCTCTCTTTGACAGTTAACTCTTTTGTCTCTTCCAAATACCTTCAAGTCCCCACAAGTAACCAGCAATCAGCTTCCCAGTAACTCTTTTCGGGAAAAAATTCTACAAGAAAGTAACCCAACCCCCAACAAATATATTGCTCCTCCTTTCAGGAAATTACCTCACATTATTTTATATGGAGGAATATAATAAAAAATATGCAAATAATTATGGCTCAGTTTCTCAGTCCTTTGGTGCACAGAATTCCCTGTGGAAAATTTCCAGGCAGACCATTGGAACCAACAAATTTTTATTCTTCTCTTTTTATGCAAAATTTTAACTATCTGAGCTCTGAATACCTCTCCCTATAAGAACCAAATTCATCTCCAGATTTCTCACTGAAATTAATTTACATCTATAATATATATTTCAACAAAGCAGTATGTGCTTAAACATTCCAAAATGTCATATCTAAAATGATACAGCAACAAAGAAATCCAGATTTTCTGTACAGCAATCAAAATGACATTATAAATTATATAATGTGCAACACAGAATGGTGTTTAAACATAACTGAGATTTCCTATGAAAATAAAAATTATCCTTGAATGCTTTGATTTTCTTTCTTTTATTTTTCACACATTTTGTAGACTCCAGCTATTTGTTTCAGAAGCTAGGGCCCAAGCACCTTCTTCTGGTAAGTAAAACATTACCTGTCTACAACTTTAGAAGGTATTCTTTGCAGTCTAGTCAACTCTTAATTTCTTTATAGATTTTAAATTGCATATTCCAAGCATTTAATTCCTTTTGGATTATAACTGAATTATGAACTAGCCAAAAAAGTAATGCTCTTTCAAAGACAAATATATCCCTCAGTATTTGATTAATGAGGGAAAGAACAGAGACTCATAATACACCATAGCCATCCACCTTTCATCTTTTTCTTTCTGCCTTATATAAAAATAAAAAAGAATAAAAAATTTATCACTATAAAAAACCAACCAACCAACAAACAAATAAATAAATAAATTAAAACCCCACTAAGAAATGGCCATGAAAGAAAACTTTGCCATCTCACAGTCACGCAAAAAAGTTGCCAGCTGAGGTCACTGGCTTCCAACAGTCGCATCACCTGACCTTGAATGACTTTTGACAAGCCACTAATAGCACTAATGACATCAAATAAGACTTGTAGTATTTTTACTAGATCAGCACTTTCATTCATGAGGTGACGTATCTCTGATGTATTTATAATTTGCAATGGGATGTTGCGCAAATTACTGTTTGCAGCAGTATTCCAGTACACAGGGTGGGAGGGAGGGAGGGTGTGTAGTAGGCATTATGGACTTACACCCAAAGCATAAAACACATAGGCTGTATTTTCATTTACTCTTGAAATGTGGCTATGGCTGCATGTGAAAAAGAAAAAAAAAAAAAAAAGAACAATAATAAACACAAGGGAAAAAAAATCAGGTATTAAATTGGGTACTTATAACACACTAATAATGCTCAGGAACCTCCTTGCTTCAGGCTTAGTTGTGGGAAGCAGTTCCCAAGCAGATAAAAGGGTGTCAATGGGTGTTTTACAGGAAGTTCTGCTGGCTGCCACTAAATACCTAATAAAAATTGAAGTTTTGTGAGGCATTTTATAAATTTTTTTTGCTTCAGGTGGTGTCTCTTAAGGAATTGATTCAGTGGCAGTCACAGCCCAGGCAGTTTTTAGCAGACAGTTCCATCAGATTTGACATGGCAGTGGAGTGGATAAATGAACTCTGCCGTGAATCATCCAGTCCCAAAAAAGGCTGACATCCTGCGGTGCACTAAATCAACTTCCTAAATTATTTTTTAAGGGAAATCTCTCTAAGAAAATGAATAATGAGACTATGAATGAGAGTGCACATGAAAAGATTAAGTCTGGAAAGCAAAAATAAAATTTCATTGCAATAACTCGTAGTCCTAACAATATTTTTTTAATTGCTCATTTCAGGGTTTTATTAGAGATTCACATTGTACAGGTAAGACATTGATGTTTGGTATTATTAGAAACTCTCTATGGATTTTAAATATAATTTGTACCTGAAAAAGTGAAAATTATTTCAACTAGCTAGTTGCAGGACTTGAATTCGTTTGACATTAATTAGACTAGTATTATTCATTAGTTACAGATTCCCAAGCAGCAACTGACTTCACATTTTTTCCTATGGCAAAGTCTTAAACCACATTTCATAAAAAACTCAGTAAATTATTTGGTGAAGAAAAACCAGGCCTTTCTGACAGAAATTAATCAGCACACAGCAAGCTACTGACTGGATGAGAGGATTATCTGTAACCACCTAGCAAAAAAGTTATTAAATTGGAAAAATTTTCATCAGAAAATGCTGATTCAATGTAAAGAAGAATATTCTGAATATTTGCATCACCAAAAATCTAATGAAAGTAAAGGGATAATTTTTTCCCTCACCTCAGCTTCACCAATGACTTTTTAATTGTCACTTTATCAGTGTTATTAATTACAGTGACCAGAATAAGATTTAAGAAATGCTACTGGGAATGTTTAAGAGTATAATATTCTGATAATATGAAGAAGCAAAAAGAAGGAATAAGGGAAAAAACCCCACCCACCACTATTCTACTCTCTTTCCCCTTAATGTTAAATGTTGTTTTGACATGTGAGTAGAAGTACTCTAGAACATTTTGAAAATAACATAATAATAGTTAAGAAACTGAAAATATTATGTCAGTTTACTCTTTTCAAAACAAAATATCAGAAATTATGTTTTACCAGTAAAATTTTAACATAAATTTTTTGTTCATATTTACATTTTTTTGTTTGTTTGTTTCTATCAAATAGAAATTTCAGGCATTATCAGATCAAGTAACTTTCTCTTATGTGGCATGTCAATTGCACTCAAGGCTATAGCATACCATAATTCCTTTGGGTTTTTCAGGCTTCAAGGTAATGTATCCTACCGCTTCAGATTATGCCCACGTTGGCCTTAGTGTGACTAAGACACAAAATGTTCATCTTGTACTTGATCCACCAACGTACAAAAGTCACTGTGTGCCAACAACCATCAACAAAACATAATAAAACTTGCTATACTGAGAACTATATTTGTTTGTTAGTCAGCATGTCCTTTCTGGAACTTCAAATACACCCTAATTGCTGCTGGTACAAGTGGCCTCAAATATAGCTGTAAAAATGTTGAAGTAAAAAATAAATTCTTTCACAACAAAAGCTAGTTACCTAGTTGTTACAAGTTTTGTAATGGTTTCCTTGAAGTTCAACTTCTTTGAGATAAATTTTTCAAACTTCAGATGGACAAGTATTGACAGTTGAAAGGGATAGATCTACAAGGTTTGCAAACTGGACTGAAAGTGTTATGGAAAAAGATTTCTGTTCTGAACATTTTAAACTGCTGAAGAGAACTCAGTATTAAAGATGCAAGCTGTAAACAAACAAACAGCCTTATTTTTCCAAGTTGGAAAAAGAAGTTAACGTGGATTGTTTGTTTGCTTGCTTGCACTAGAATTTGGGAGAGATGACAGATTTTTGTTTTATCAAATTCTACTGACTCAGTCTTTATGCTGTTTGTTACTTCTGAGTTGCAGGGACACATTTCTTTCCCTCAGTAATTTTTTGACGTGCCAGAATATTAACATACTCAAAGAAATATCTAGGACAAGAAAAATAAGAAGTAATGTTCTGTGTTTTTTAATTGGTTTGTTCTTGTTGCTGCTCTAAATACATTTTACCTCAAGTGGTCATTTTACTGATTAATATAGTGACTTAGTAATTTAGAGTTAGATTTCAATAAAGTTTATTTTTCAGTAATGCATTTTGTCATCACTCCATAGGTGTCTTCACAGGAAAAACTGGCAACAAGGGCTTAGGCAATCACAATCTTTAGAAAAGCAGTTAAAAAAGAGAAAAACAAACAAATAAGCAAAAAAAAAAAAAAAAATCCTAGAAAGAGTACAATAAACACTGTTAGGAAAATATTAACTCCTCTAGTACCCTCCTGAGCATGAAAAAAGCACTTTTCCCCTCCACATCAACAAGCAGTTAACAAGAGAAATCAAGACCTAATAAGGCAGTGTCATTACCATGATTATTACCTTATTAATAATTCATCATTTGATAGTACAGTAAGTACTTATGCATAAGTACAGTACTTAGGGGATTTTAATGCATCATTTTAAACATGAGGAGAATATTATTATAATACTCATTAAGGTGATATCTGCTGAAGCAAAATTTGTAGCACATATATTTGTATTTTCTTAACACAGCTAAATAACCTACATCCTCTAATGTAGAAACAGTGCTTAATATGTCTTGCTATTATGCAGGAATCTGTGATTAGGTTTTCAGGGCATTTGGAATTGGATCCAGAAAAAGTCTTAAGTACCTCACTTAAGCAAAATATGGGCATTTACAACTAAGGAAATTGTTCACTCAATTACAAAAAGCAATAATAAAACCAAGTCCAGTATTATCAGTTTTAGAAGAGGGATAGAAACTCAGGACCTCTGTTTTGAAGGATCACTTCAGCACAATCAGATTCTTGCAGGTTTATCGCTGCTGAATCTTACACTGTTCTCTCACGGCACTGTTTCAGCCAAGAGAGGATAGAAATCAGCAATTCAACTAAACCAGGAGAATATGGCAAAGAATACAAAGTGTGTGTCTGAACTCCTTTTAATTTTGGTCAGGGGGAAGGAGGGGGGAAGTGCTACATTGTGTTTAATTTAAAACAATTAGACTATATTTTTTACACTCACATTACACATGGTTAGCTGTATAATTGCAGAATGAAATTTATTGTTTTATTTATAATCACCTAGATATTTTTTGATACAAAATGTATTGAAATTTATAATAAAAGTTTTATTGACTCCGTCAGGCTTTGTATTGGGCCCATAGATTTTCATTTGAGAGATCAATGTGAGAAATTAAGGGATTATCTCCTTTGAAGATCATTCAGAAACCTCAAAGAGATTTATTTGATTAAAAAATAGAAGACTTGCTGTGCTATGCAACAGTTAACTCATAGTTGATTCTTTCAGACTGATAACTCTTGTTGCCAGTCGTGAACAAATGTGAGCAGTTATTGGAAAAAGTTTAAAATTTATCTTAAAAAATCACTTTGAGTGGATTTTCAGACTGGGAACTAAGTATTGGACCCTGCTGGCTTCAATGTCTGCTAATGGGGCTGATTATTACCTCCTCATGCTCTGTTTCCATTTTCAGAATGAGTTCAATCGTAGGTCTACATGTGAAATACTTATGCATTATTCAAAGAACCAGTTTATTTGTGCAATGAGTCTATGTAGAAGTGATGCACACTGGTTTATTCAGTCTCCCCTTTTGAAATAAATGGTCACAGCTGTAACACTTCTTGGCTGAGGGATAAAGCTAATCAGATACAACCTAGTAAGATAAAAAAATAACATACCTGAAAGTTTAATACTAAACATGAGTTAGCCAGAACATAAGTATTCTGGGCATTCAAAATAAGTTTGTTAGTTTGGTTTTTTTTTTTTGGATTAGAAATATTGAGCCAATCATCAATTCTAGATGCTTAAATAAGATGCCCAAATCAGTAATCCAACCACCTTAGATTTTGGATATAGTCAGTAGAAAAAAAGAAAAGTAACTCAGAAGACCAATTTAGACTTAATCTGGGAAGATGCACTGAAATTTTTATCATCACATTTATTATGAAGTGAGTCTACCACCACACCAGACCTTTAACATGGACATCTGAGTTTCTTAAGTTTGGTCACCAGCAGTTAAATTTATAGAATGAAAGAATTAATAAATAAATTTAATTAATTAGCATTGTTAAGCAAAGTAACAGAGATAAACAAGAGGATGTTGTTTTGGTTCATATTGATAAAAGCTTTATAGACTCGTGTCACTGTCACTGATGAACAGAAACACACAGATTCCAATTGCAGTTCAGAAGGCTAAAAAGCATAGTTTTATTAACAAAATGAAATACCTTTGCTAAGTACAAAGTGATTGGTGAACAGGAACACCGCCTTCTCTACTACCATTGGCTAGGTGAGAGAAACAATATATTATATTGTTGTGAGAACAGAAATGAAAAATACCACCTGTTGTTTTGAGAAGGAATATTGTTTGGAGAGTTAATCTACAAGCCTTCTCCTGGGAAAGTAAGAAGCTTTCCCTTGTAAAGAAAGGATCCTGACAGCACCTTCTGCCGTGAAGTTTCAGAGACACAGAATCATCAGCCCCACAGACTTCTCTTCAGGAAATCAGATATTTCTGTTATTTGTACTATTTCATTGGATATAGCTGTAAATTGTCAGACTTTGTAAAAGTACAGGAAAAATGAAAATCAGAGCTTGAAAAAAAACATAGAATTTCAGATATTCATGAAAGTCCTGTTTGGCATGCTGAGGTAAACGGTCACATAAGCCAGATTTTGACTGCAAACCACTAGTTAAAGCAAGTAGTTATGCCATCCAGGACAGTTATTACTTCAGCTTCAGTGTTACAAGTTGCCTATGTGGTATGTGTCTGGATAAATTGATTTACATATTTTTACTTCAAATGTTTTGAAGCTTTTGGGAGAGGGAGAAAGGTTAAGTCAATAACATTCACTTTTATTTTGTGATATTTGAATGGGAAGTTACAATTTCAGATATGACATTGCAGTAGTTTCAGAATGGCACTCCCCAACCCAGAGCCCCCTCTACTATCTGAGAGACAAGAGGCAGGGATTAGGGCGTTAAAATAAGAACCTTTTACTGGAAACAGTAATGAAACAAGTAAATGAACAGGAACAGCAGCAATATTAATAACAAAAGTGTACCAAAAAAAGGGTACAGAGCTCGAACAGCAGCCTCACCAGACAAAATTGGTCCCTCTTAGGCATTACTCCCCTGCTCTGTACCCCATACTTGTTCACTGAATGACACTGAAAGGTGGCAATTGCTAAATATTGCATATTAAAAATATCCAACCAGTAAAGAAACAGATGTTTCACACATTTTAATCAAATGCTACAAATATTTAATATAAAAAGCACCAATAGCACCAAAAAGCACAAATAGCACCAAAAGCTGTTCTCATGAAAAATATATTAACTTTTAACAGAAGCATTATGGTTGCTTCATAAATTCACAGCTCACTTTGCCACACAGCTACTGGGTATTTTAAAAAGGTATATTATCCTAGCAGTAATTTCATTCTGGCAGCACCAGAGGTAAAAGAAATCAACTTCCCTAAACTAACTCTAGAGCCCTAACCAGAAGAAATAGGTCATAGTCATCTCAAATAACTTTGTCCACTCTTGTTTTGCCTTCAGGAACCAGATACACGTCAATAGCTCTGGAGACACTGACATAAAACTCAGAACATAAACTGGGAGGAATCAGCATGGAAACATAATTGATATGTCATATTATGAATTTTACACCTGCACATTCATGTTTTCCATCTGGTTTCCAGGCAGAAAATTGCAGTTTTTCAGGCAGGCCAAAATAATAGTGCTACACAGAAAAGAAAAAAAACAAAAACAAACAAAAAACAGCAACAAAAAACCCCAAGAAAACCCACTCTTAAACACTTAGTGCTCCCATATTAATATAAAATTGAGCTCCTCATGTATGTATACTCCCAGCTCCTTATACTCCATACATATACTCCATAGGGAACACCCTCCAAGTCTCCTTTGTGTTTCAAGAGTTAGGATGACAAGTGAATTTGTGGATGTATAGGAAAAATAGTTCCAGCTCAAACCAATGCACTTCTTACTTCTAGGATCATTCCTATTGTTAATTTGAACAATCCTGTGTACTAGTTACTAAACAGGGAGGTAAGCAGGTGGTTTCAGGGCATTTGTAGATTTTGCCCCAGCTAGTGGTGGGCATAGCCCTCTAAAGGCAATTTTCAGGGACTTCAGGGCACTTTCACTGTTTCCCTTTCCTAGTCCCATTTGACATAAAGCTCACAAATGGAAGAAGTGCTCCTCTGGGGCTTCAGGCCCATTCCCTAGTGAACCTTGTCATGACTATTATGCTCTTTACATCTTTTCTGACAGGCTACCTTGGCTCTGCCATCCTGTTTACTATCCATAAGACCAGGCAGAATTCCACAATATCCTCACTGGTGAGCTTATAGGTATAGTATGTAGCTATCCCCAGTATGCACATGTAAGCCTTGCTCAGATGCTTGTGCATTTGAATACTGAGAATCTCCAGGGATGAAGATTCCTTAACCTTTTTGGACAATCTGTTCCATTATCTTCCTATTCTGAAATGAATATTTTTGTAGTATTTTTTTTCAGAATTTGTATTGTAACTTGGGATTTTTGCCCCTTTTCCTAATGCTGGAAAGAGCCTGGCTCTATCTTCTCTGCATTCCACCATTAGATATTTGAATATGATAAAAACAGCTGCTTCTCTTTAGCTTTCTATACTAAAGGTTTTGAAAACCTCTGAGCCTCTCTTCCTATATTGTGTCTATCCATATATCTCAGCTGCTTTCTGCCGGAGTAGCTCCAGTGGGCTAATGTACTTGGAAGAGGAAAGTTACACTCAGAATCCTCCAGGTACTTTTCTTTCCTCCAAGATCAGTGCTCATATTTTCAGTGTCTAAGCACATTGTATGTGCTTCACATGCAGAGATAATGTGAAATGGGATTTTTAAGAAGGTAAATATTCCATAAAAACCACCACTTGGTCAGTTTACTCTCTACAAGTGCACAACAATTTTAAAGGCACAAAAAATAAGAACTGAAAATTAGTAATTAGATCATGATTGCAGCAATGATGATCATTAGAGAGAATAGTAATGGATGCCTTGGAAATGTGTGAATCAAGTCTGATTTTTATACCCTTGCTGTTTCTCATAACAATATGAAACTTATTTCCTCTAACATATTTTCACCATTTTCTGTGAAGCAAGTTGAAAATAGAAAATCAAATGGATATTCAGGTATTTATAAAAATCATCTCCCACAAACACACAAATGAAAAAAGTCCTCAAAACAGTCATTAAATAGTTTATGTTTTTACAACAGAAACACAATAATTTTTAAAACAATTTCTTTTCTCCTTAAATTGTATTTATGATAAACATCAAAAGTAATTTTTGTGAATCAGCTCCCTGAAAAATGATAGCTCATTTGCATGGTAATGCAAAAAGTGCTGTGCCAATGTTTCCAATTTTTTTTTTTTTATTGTACATTTTACAGTAGCAGATTAAACATTGTGAAGCATCTATAAGCATTATGGAAAAGGATATATAATGATAAAGCTTCTTATCATTGAAAGGCTTGGGATTAAGACACATGTTCAATCAGAATCAAAATCTAGAACACATGAAGCTGACTGAGAAATACACAATAAGGTCTGGTACTACAACATTTTTATCTAGCTCTCAGATTTAGCAGCCAAACACCTGCAGTGGTTTTATTTTTCTCTAAATTATATAACCATATTCCCCACATTTACACTTCAGCAGAGAAAAATGCTTTTCTCCTGTAAGCTATGAATTCTTTTAAGATAGAAGATGGAAACCTCCTTTCTCTGTCTGAGAATAGCTCATATTGACAGGAGAGTAGGGCAGCAGCACAGCAGAGCTTGTTCTTGGACCAATTTCCATAGCCTCTGGGAATGTAGTGTAAAGAATTTCGGTAAACAATTGTGCTTGCACAAACAGATTCAAACTGCAATAAATCACTTCTTGTTCTTAAACAAAACTATTTAATTTATCCACTGCTTGTTTTTGACAGGTTGTGGCAGGAGGAGAGAGGGGGAGACAGCTGTGTTGCATCTTCACTGTCTTGAAAGCTTAAGAGTCTCTAATGTTTCTGTGCCAGAACCTCTGCATACTTTAGACCACAACTCAATAGATTTTTTTCCCCAGAGGTTTTGTAGTAAACATGACATATGAATAGATTAAAAGATGGAAGAGTTGGAATTCAATATGGAAGTGGATCTTGAGATAGCCATGACACGTTCCATATATTGAGGTAAGGCAATAAACTGAAGAGGACTAAAAGTTTTACTGTGGCCCAAGACATATCAATGTATCTGAAGGGAGGGTGTCAAAAGGATGGATTCAGGCTCTTTTCAGTTGTGCCAAGCAATAGGACAACAAGCAACTGGCAGAAACTAACGTACTGGAAATTCCATCTGCGTATGAGGAAGAGCTTGTTTACTGCATAGATGACTGAGCAGATTGCACAGAGGTTCTGAAATCTCTCTAACTGGAGATATTCAAGAACCATCTGGACACAATCCTGTGCCATATCCTCTACGATGACCCTTGTTGACCAGATGGCCCACTGTGGTCCTTTTCAACCTGACCCATTTTGGGATAGGTACTGAAATCCCATTACCACTGGATTTATAGGTTTAATACCATCATTGATCCTCCACAATACTAGACACTGAGGAACACAAGTCACGCTCAAAGTCAGCGAAACGTATTTTTGGGCTATGCCTTAGATTTTACTATGTTTTACTATTATTTCTCCATAACAGAATCACCCTCAAGAAATCTGACTTCCTGTAAAGACTAATGAATTTTTAAATAATTCATAATCCTTGAACTGAACAAAATCAATTTTGCCTGTCAACATAATTTGAGAATGAGGTAATATTAAACCTGAATGTAACAAAATCTTGGTAGTATCTAAATATGACAAAATAATCTGTCCTGTTTCTTAATGCATCTTTTCTTACATTATAGCACTCTTCTTTTTCCCATCTCTACATTTTTTCCATGCGCTCAGAAAGATAATTACTTCATCTCTTATACCACTGCAGTGGCTTGAAACATCTAAATAATTTTCAGCTGTAGAATAAACAAATTAATTCATTTGCCCAGGTAAAATAAGGAATAGAACTGATACAAATTCAATATCTAAAAGAGGATGAAACAGAGCTGTGGATGTTCTTGTAATACAGCTGATGATACTGCTAGTCCTTTACTTAGACAATGATAGCTAATAGAGGGTAGATTTAGGACTGGCATTGTCTTAACCCAGTTTGCATCAAATACATTGCAATCTTTGTTAATTTGCCATGAATTTAGTTAGAAAGCACCTTTGTTTGTCAGTATTTACAATTCAGTTTTAGGTGTCAGGCAAATGGAGCTTAAGGTGAATAATAACATTAATAGGGAGCAAGGTAAGGTTTGTACAGAGAGGGTTTTCCATAATTTTATATGCTATATATTAGTGTAAAAAAAACTTCCAAAGAAATCTATGGATACATAGACATTTCTAAAAATCTGAGAGAGATGCCAAAATTATAAGGATTTCAAACCATTCATTAAAATTATTTTTTGGGGTTTTGCACCTCAAGTATCATCATTTCAAATGGCTGCTCTCTAAAGAAAAACATTTCAGCTCCTTCTTTCAGAAGGAAGTATTTCATCTCCTTTCTGCTTTAGAAAGTGGAAGAAAAGCTGCTTGACAGTAGGAAAATAGGTTTGGGGGCAAAAAATATGTTCTACAGCAATCTGATACTAAATGAACAGTGGGAACCAGTCCCCTTGACTTACTGCTTCATACCTCTTCTGCAAATCAAATACCTCCTCAATCTCCATGCATTCCTTTGCAGTGTGCACATAAAAAGCCTTAAATAGTGTAAGAAGGTATTATGATTAAGTAATGCATGGATTTGATTCTTCATTCCTTATAAATGTAGGTAATTTCTCATTTACACAAGTATGGATGAATTTGCAGGTACTGTTTACTTGAGAAATGATTATCGCTTTGAGTATAATGTCTACACATAATTACTAGATCCCTAATCATGGAATATTATTATTCAGCTATAAGTTATTATGACTTATATTACACACATATTTGTTAGAGTATATTGCAGTTTTCTTTAAGATTGATACGATAGATTTCTACACAAATAGGAATGCAATGTGAGTAATATTTTATTTTAAACCTTAGAAGTGTTAAAGTAGGTCAAGTTCTGTGCCAAAAAATATGTTGAAAACCATTTTAATTATATGCTGGAATACTGCAGAAGATTGTATTCACTTTATAAGTCAGCATCAAAACTATGTTAGGTACATTAAATAGTGGGCACTCTGAAGTGGATTAAGTGATTGGTGTAACACTCAACACTTATTCACTATGCATCCAACTGCAAAACAGTTGGATGAGATTGTGAACATCTTTTAAATCAAATGTCATCTATCAACAGTAAAACCATGAAGACTGCCTATTTTGATGCTATGCTATGCATAAGAAAAAAGCAAAGTTTGTTACAATTTAAAATGAAAAAATATTCCCAGATAATCATCAAGTTGAACATCAAAATATGGTATGGATGTCAGTATGCTGAAGATAAAAAAGAAATATTACAGCAGTAAAAAAAGAACCTGTCTTCCTATACAAAGTTGGAATCTCTTTGACTACAAAGAAAAAAGTTATAGGTAACCAAGGCACAGTTTAGACTATTGAAAGATAAGGGATTGAAAGAAATTGATTTTTCACAAATTGTTTATCTGAAGAGACAATTTGTTTAAGAAGGGTGGGGAGATGGGAAAACTAATTAAAAATACTCAGATAAGATCAGCTTCCTTATCTGATTACAGAGGAATTTTAAATGAAAATATTTTCAAAATATTTCAAAATATTTTTTGCATGATTTTATGAACTTAAATATTATATGCTTTGAGATCGTAATGATCAAGAATAGTTTAGTAGAAATATAACAAAAAGGACAAAATTCCATGATGCTCAGCAATTAAGAGAAGTGTGGAGTAAGAAGGAGGTTGGCATACTATGCTACTATTTTTAATTAAAGTTTTCTGATCAAGAAAACAGTACAGTTATACTCAATAGGTTTCTAATTTTCTATGCTTGTTTACTAAGTGATCTGTAAAATGTAAAATAGGGGTTTGATTAATCTTCTGTCTTATTCCTTGTACAAAAACTGATCTGAAGCTTAATGTTCCTATTCTTATTTGAAAGAGAAGCTTTCTTTCATATGTTTATTCTAAATAAAAAGTATTCAGATGAAAATTAACTTCTAACTGCCTGGGGGAAAATGTTGTTTGTTGTACAAATAGCTATAAAGTCACTCCCAAAGAGAGCTTATAACAAAGATTTTTTTTTTTAAAAAGAACACCCAAAACTATGACTATGACATGCTGGTACTCAATTGATGGCATGAGGATTTAATAGCCCACACATGCAGTAAAGAAATAGCCAAAATATAAAAACGAGTATTTATTTGGTGACATCTTGTTTTTTGGGCAGCAAAAACCCAGATAGTCATGGTTTAAATCGCCAACCCTCTCGGTTCAGTCTCAGTCTGTTATTAAACCCGTGCTGTGAGTTTAAAAAGATGGGAATAGGTGATTTTATTTACTGTGTATCAAAGTAAGACCATATCTGAGAAGGTGTTTTTAGGTTAGGTAATCAAATTTACTTCTATTTCTGGTTTATTTTACTCTGGTTTATGGGGACGTCTTCAGGAAAGACTGTATGCAATGGTTGCTTGCCAAAAGGAGGTGGCTGAAGTTAGCTGACCTGCTTTTCCAAGTGCCTGGTTTCCCCAGAGTTAACAATCCCCTGCTTAGTATCAGTCAATGCATGCATATCCAGTTCATGATCAAATGAGTCCATCCTTAGGGTTCTGATCAGTTGTAGTATCAGCTCCAACCTTTATGAAGGGAGATAAAAATTCGTCCTATGTTTACAACTTCCTTCCCAGTGTCAGCTGGCCAACTCCCTGACAAAACTCTCACTTGAAACATTTCATCAATCTTATAATCACCCCTGGAAAAGGTCCTAGGTCTGCTCTAAAGTGCTTAACAATCAGCTTAAAAATTCCCAACTCTTTGCAACAAGGTCTTTAAGGCATCTGCCTTTGCACTTACACAGAACAAATCTTTGCACTTCTAAAAAAAGGCAGCTGTCCCACTGCAGCTAGATCCAAGCAGGAACCTCCACAGGAAATGGGCAGCCTCTTGTAATGGGAATGAAGATTATTATGCTATGCTGCTCTCATGAATTGTTCCCTTGCTCCCAGAAATTGAATTAACAATGAAATTACTAAAGTCACCCAGTGGACTTGGATCTGCAGTCAAGAAGTGGAAGGTTCATGTCTATTTCTGTAAGCAAATGAATGTCAGCAACCAATTATGTATATCTGTTAAGTCTTTCCTGATCTTATGAGCCGTCACATAATCCAGCAACAATCTGAGTTATTCATACTGTCAGCCTGGCTCCCTATGAATCATTCTGTTCCCTTCAAAGTAAAAGTGTCCCTAATAAATTTTATCCTACTTTTTAACTGACTTCCTTTTTTCACTGCTCAGGTGACATTTCAAGTGGACATTCCAAGTGGGCTTTTATTACTCCATATACACCAACCCAGAGTTGCCTTCTCAACATTGCACACAGCACTGAAGGTCTGGGGCAGTTAACTAGCATGTTGTACTGATACATCTCACTGCCAAGATAGTCTATAGCATTTTATTTTTCAAAATTTACCAAAATTTTGAAAATAGAAGGGATTTTCAGAAATTATACCTAACAAAGATGCTCATAGCAAGTTAGTGATTTAGTGTACGGAACATAAAACTTGACACAAAGTACAGTAATATTTGACACATGGATACGCAATCTATTTCTGATGTAACAATATGTCTGATGGTGTTAAGATCAGATTATTAAAACTATTAGAGACATCTCTGCCCAAATTAGGGTGCAAATGAGACCATATGCCAAAGGTGATAGCACAGATTTTATTTAGCAGTAAATGTGAGGGGGAGAGAGAGAGAGAAAGACAAGAGGGCAGGGAGAGAAAAAGAGAGTAACTGTATCCACAAGTGGCAGGGGAAAGAATCTAGAGAAAGCAAGATCTATTTATAGTTTACAGTCACTCAGGTTCGGGTGGGAATGACCAGTACCTCTCATCAGGCCAGGAGTTTCACACTGGATGATGTAGTGTTGTGGAAATTAGGACATTTTATGAGTCTTTGACATCTTCTGATACGCTGCAGTTGTCTCTCAGTGTAGTTGAATCAATCATGATCCATCAGCCAGGATTAATACCTTCATCCTACATCTCAATGTCCCCCTCTCAATTTGAAGGGGAATAGTCACATCTTAGTGATAATGTAAGGAAGAACATTGGCATGATAAGGAGGACTTATTCCACCTTGGAGGATATACCTCTCATCAGCCTCTTCCCTTATCTGGAAACTAGACTTCCAGTGCGACCAAAATAGGCCTAAATCATCCCTTGAACCTGTTACAAGTTGCAACACTTTCATGAAATCTCTGGAGATTTTGTCAAGTATAACATTATTTTAAAAATACAAATATATTGACAAGCAAATTGCAAAACATGAGTAGTTCAGACCTTCAGATCATGACTGAAATGTCTTTCACTGAATATGTATTAATAACTATTAAAAATAATGTTAAATGTATATTACTTTGCTGATTTTATGGCCTGGAAGTGCAGAGGCTTTAATGAACACTAGAGGGTAAGTAACTTATAGTTTTTCTGGTAAAGGATATTGGCTAGGATTTCAGATTATCAAAATATGTGTGATAGTTTGCTCTCAAAGACTCAGAGATATTCTGACACAAGATTATCATACTCTAAACAATCCATTCTTTACAGATTAAATTCCTAGTCAATTAATTTAAATGGATACTCATCTTTTTTTTAAGCTCCAAAAATTTGTAAAGTCATCTCATGTCAGCCAAAAAGTCACACTTAACACTCAAAAAACTCGCCCAAAATAACTGACAGTTTGCTTTCTATGTGCCATTCAAATCACTTACATTTAATGGCATAATTTGCTGCCATTTTTAATGAAGATATTTTGTGTATTCTAGAATTCAGCACTCAGTGCCAATTAGATAAATTAGTATCTCTATCTGTGATTTGAACATAATGTAGCCTTTGGAACTCTAAATCCTTAAGAATTAATTTCTGAAGGGCTCATCCTCTCTAGAAATAAACTTGATAACAAAAAAAAAGTAATAATTGTTTAGGAAGATTACACATAAGTCAATAAACTGTTAAATAACCTTGAGTAAGGTTGCTGATGTGTGTTTATTATTATGTTCCTAGAAGTGTATGTCTGTTATTTTCACATTATCTTTTTTCCCATCCTCACTAAGTTTATGAGAGTAAGGTCCCTTATTATTTCAACCATAAAATTATTCAAGTCACAGAAATTAAACTAGCTGAGTAGTTATTATTCCCAGAAAATCAGGCTTTAGTTATGAAGTCCATTTAACAGACTGGTTGGTTACGTGTATTAAATTCAATTTAAACAAATCCAGAACAATGCAAAGCTTGTATTTGAAGAGCAATTCTGCAGCTGAATCAGGTTCTGTCTTTGAAAGTATTTGTGGTTCCTTTCTGCAAGACAAATTTCATAAATTCTCTTTAGAAATCTAAGAGATTTTTTGCTATATAGAATGTGGCTGGATTATTTCAATATTGTTTATGAAAATATCACTGTTGCTAAAAACAAATTAGAGAACTAGCACTGAAAAATTTTACTGCTATCAGTTGTGTTATAAACACTGTTTTACACATACTGCTTTTCTTATTAAAGGTATAGATAGCATACAGATTTACATTTGAGGCTGATTCTTACAAATGGTTTGAATATTTATTCCATTTATATCCACAAAAAAAGTAGTCCAAACATGCAATGTACGATAAAAACTGCAGGGAACTAGGGAACTTAACCAGCTCCAGGTTATCTGTCTTCTCCCACAGGCTCTGAACAGTTTTTGAGGAGCTAAACATTTTACAGAAGGATGTCCTGATCCTTACTCTAATGGTGTCTGCATCCCTTCTATCATAAAACAACCCTCAAGATCTATTCACATCTTTCAGCTCTTGATAGATCCACCTCAGATATTTAGTATGGATTTGGCTGCAGGAATATACAGAAAGATGTCTGGCTTTTCCCTCTTGCTCCTCTGCCAAAATCAAAGGATAAGAATCTTCTGGAATACCACATAAGTATTTTTTTTTAATTAGTTGAAATGTCTGCTTGGGGCAGAAAGAAGATGGAGGGCAAGTAAATAAAAATATTTTAGGCTTTAAACACCAGTGCTGAAAAATAACTCTATTCCTCATTAAAACTGACACCAGAACAATTTTTCTTTGACATATATAAAGTTAATGTGTTATTAGAAGTATTTATATATTTATATTCGGAATTACTTTGAGATACTTTATAGCTTTATGCTTATTTCTTTACGTAATCAGAGTTATTAAAACAAAACAAGGAACACACTGATTTATAAGTACAAATAACAGGCTATACTTGCAAAGAATATTTTTCTTCTTGGGAAGCAAAGTATTGCTTCAAATGTATGTATAACAATAAAATGTTAATCATATCTCTGAAATTGCATTAAAAATTCTCTGAGAAATTCTCAGCATTCTGCTAATCTTTATGTCTCTGTAAACAAGACATGTGCCAATAAATTCTTTTCACTCCTACAATCAGACTTGAAATATTTGTTGTGATTTATAAAAATGATGATACAATTTTGAGTTCTGTTGAAAATTCAGTCTTATTGTTCTTTGTTTTACTTTTATCTCCTTTTATTCAGTTACACGTGCACTTCTCATTTAGCTGCTTGCTTGAAAACATGCCATCTTTTTCATTTTGGGGGATGCATTCCTAAATGAACACAATACAGGGTATATGACGCAGAGAACTTGAGCAATCCAAAGGGACACTGCATGTGCACCCTCATCATTAAAAATAAATGGCCAAATATATCCTTATATATAGTTTGAGGAATACATGCAGTGACATGACTGATCTAGAAAGACTGACCTCACTACACTGAATTTTGAATCTGAGTCATGTCCAAAATTTCAGTACTTACTTCCATTTCAAGATTTTTCTAGTTTGGTTCCATCTTCCTTTTTTTACTTAGTCAAAAGAATAGAAGGAAACTTTTAGGTCATAACTTTGAGGGCAGAATTCTCATTAGACTGTTTCTTGATGTGTCTGGTTTTGTGATAGGCCTGTAATCTGAGTGCGCCTGTTTCAGCACATCAAAATTTATTTCCCTAGTCCTCACTGTCTGCAGTTATATTTTTCAGGACTCAACAGTTGCACAAATTAAAAAAAAAATACTTACTAGTGAAGTATTCAGGTAATAACAGTTTGAGCTACCCCATTTCAGATTTAATATAAAAACAAAAGCAACTTCCTTTCCCAGTGAGAAAAAAAATAAAATCAACTATTTCTTCACACTTTTCACAATGGACATAATGGATTTTCTGATATTTCATCAAAGGTAAATCTTCAGCAACAGAAGAGATTTTCAAATTCAGAATATAAATATTCTCTATGACAACCAGAATTCTAAACTAACTCTTCTCTACAAATTTAGAAAAAGATGTCAGTGAAGACTGGGAGGGGCATTTCAATGAGACTTGTCTTAGTGATATATCAAGTTGTTAAATTAGGAATTCAGAGAATCCCTAAAATCCAAAAGAATTTTCTCTTCTGATTCGAAGCAATAGTAAGGACCAGGACAGAACTGGTCAGAAAAGATTATATTACTTCCTTATGTCAGAAACAAATAACCATGTTGCTCTGGCCTCTCTAAGGCCATGTTATCTGCTGCTGTATAGCCTTCCTCAAGGACAAATTTAGGTTTGATATAAGGAATCCTATTTTAGCAAGGCAAGATAACCTCCAGAAGACCCTTACAAAGTCAACCATTCTGTGATTTTGTAAAACTGAATTTAACAAATACATTAAAATTATAAGCAAAAATATATAAGGTTTAAGTTGTCTATGCACAGAAATCATAAGTATTATTAGAAAAAAAAAACAAAACCACAGGTGTGGGTGTTGGGTTTTGTGTTTTGGGAGTTTCTTTAAGTACTGAGAGAAGGGTTGAGGACCAAAAGACTGCTACATATAAGTGATTAATTTCTCAGTCACGTAAAAAAGACAAAAACATACAGTGTTAGGAAAACAAACAAGACTATATAGTCCGATCCCAAAGTGCCAATAAAACAATTTACATTCTAATAAATGCTGAGGAATATGTTAAACAGAAGTTAACAAGGCTGGACAGTTTCAACCAGCAGAGCAAGCTGTAACTGAGGAGGTCTCTGCTGATTATTGCTGATTTCCAATAACCCTCGAAAAACTAAGGAAATTCCAGAAGGCTGAAAGAAACTGTGGAGTGCAAATACTGAAAAAGATGACCTGCACATTTACAAGCCACTCCAACTAACATTGCTGCTAAACAAAATAATAGAACCTGATTAATAAAAATTTAAATGCTATAAATGTGATTATTGAAAATTAATATAGTTTTTAAAAAGTAGATATCAAAGTATCCTGATCTTCTGAAGGCTTTTTTTTTTTTTTCTTAGAATACTAAATTGGATCACAAGAAATTTACAGATATATGCATTTATGTCTGTTTCTGCATACATTGCAATATTTTGAACTCTGCAGGCACTTGAATGGTCGTCTACACTATTTTAAACAAGATTCAAAATTATTGTAAATGTGGTACTCTAAACATCTCAAAATGTAATCGTAACAAAGGAAATGAGTGCTTTCTGGTGAGAACCAGTGGAAGTCTGGTTTTCAATCCTTTGTTGTTTAACATCTTTATTGTTTGAATTGCAGAAAAATGCATAGTCTGTGAAGCTGAAGATGACTGAAAGTTTACATATCGAAATCTTGGCACAACAAAGTCAGCTCGTAAAAGAAAGCACTAAACATTTCAATGTGACCATGTTTGAAGTCATGAACTTAAGGTAAAGAGCATAGCTCCAGACCAGGACATTCAATGCCAGGAGGAAATCTGTCAAAACCCTGACAGGTTTCCCTGACTTGGGAAAACAAGACAAAAGAAACTGTACCCTTCTGATAAAAGAGACAGAGCAACTGAAGACAACTGGCATGCCGAAGTCTAATGTACTCAGCAACATTTTTCCTCAACTTTTCTCTGTCAACTGAATTTTCCGCATCTCTCAAGCCCCTGACTATAAAGGCAGGGACACCACTGCAGGAGCAGATCAGATTCAAGGCCATCTGAGGAATCTGAACATAAAAAGTCCATGGAACCTGACAAGATGCATCCCAGGGTCCTTAGGGAACTGGCAGATCTAAGCAGCTCTCTGTCACTTCTGAAAAGTCAACAGTCAAGCAAAATCCTCAGCGTCTAGGAAAGGGGAAACATTACACCCATTTATAAAAATGTGTAAAAATGGATACCCTAAGAACTGTCAACCAGTCAGCCTCTGTGCCTAGGAAGTTCATGAAACAGTTTCTCTTAGAAGCAATGCCACGAATGTGAATGACAAGGAGGTATATTAGTGAAAGTAAAAACATGGTGTCCTGAGGGGCAGATCATACCTGACAAGCCTGGTGGCCTTCTACAAAGGAGTGACTCTGTTGGTAGATGAGGGAAGAGCTTCTGAAGTAACCTGCCTGGCCAATGACACAGTTCCACACAACACTCTTGTCTCTAAATTGGAGAAATATGTGTTTGATGTATGGATTGTGAGATGGATAAGGATTGACTAGACAGCCATGCCCAATGAGTCAATGGCTCAAAGTCCAAATGGAGATCCAAATGGAGATGAGTGTTGCCCTTCAGGAGTATTGGGACAAGTACAGATAGATGTCTTTATTAATGACCTAGACCGTGGGATTGAGTGTACCCTTAGTAAGTTTGTGGTATGAAACCAAGCTGAGTGGTGCTATTGATGTGACTTAGGGAAAGGATACCATCCAGAGAGATGTGGACAGGCTTGAGGGGTGGTCCCATGTGAATCTCATGCAGTCCAACAAATGCAAATGTAAGATCCATCTCCTGAGTTGGGGCAATCCCTAGTAGCAATACAAACTGGGGGATAAATGGATTGAGAGTAAAGAAGGGCTCGGGGATATTGGCAGATGAGAACTTATGTAAGAACCAGCAATGTGCGCTTGCAGCCCAGAAAGCCAGTAGGTTCCTGGAATATATAAAAAAGCAGCATGGCCAGCAGGTCATGGGAGGTCACACTGTCCCTCTACTCTTCTGTTCTTAGACCTAATATACAGCCCTGAGTACAGCTCTGGGGTCCTCAGCAGAAAAAAGTCATTGACACATTGGAGTTTGTCAACATGAGGGCCATGGAAATGGTTAGAGGGTTTCTCCCTTTCATAAAGAGAAGCTGAGAGGGTTGGCATGGTTTATCTTGGAAAAAAAGGCAGACCTTATATAGCAGCCTTTCCATATTTAAAAGAAAGATAAAGAAATACTTTTTACCACAGCATGTACTTATAGTATGAGAGGCACATTTTTAAACTAAAAAGGGTAGATTTAGACTACACAAAAGAATGAATTCTTGAATTGACTACCCAAAGAAGCTGCAAATATCCCATCCTCAGAAGTCTTCAGGGTGAAGTTGGACAGAGGGCCTTGAGGAATCTGGTTTGGTGAAATGTGTCCCTACCTGTGGGGTGGGGTTGGACTAGATGATCTTTACAGGTCTCTTCCAACCCAAACCATGCCCTAGTTCATTCATTCTATGGTCTGTAAAGCAGAAAAAAGTAGCAATACAGTCTGCTATATCACTGTAGCTGGGTTGGATCCTTTTTGGCTTTATAAGTTATGAATATGTCGATTTGGAAGCATAATTCACTCACAGAATTCCTCAGACACAACATTTTCCATATGAATAAAAGCTATGCACTGTACCTAAAGCCTAAAATTGCATTTTATGAATAATTATAAACAGAGTTAATAAAAGCATTCTTTATAATGATATTCTAATAATTGTTTTGAAAAAATAAATCCTAACTTCATTCATAATACCTGATTATCTGATTTAACAGGCCAGGATTATGTCACAGCAATTAAGCAGTGAATGAATTTCAATTGAGTTATTACCTGTGTACCTAGCTTTCACAAACAGATGAATTAACCAGAAATCAATGAAGACAATTTCCCTTAGTTTCAGGCTCAGCAAATTACTCTATATGGTGATAAATCAATGGGAATCCAAGAGAAGGCAGTAGATTCAGTTTATTGCTGGAGGAAAGGACAGGGAGAAGGCAGAGAGTAAGCTCAGAGAATAAGTAAAATCAGAAAGGAGGCATGTGAGAAATGGCAAATGAATTAGGAGCAGAAACAAACAGGTGTGTGATCTGGTGGTGTGTATTTTTTGGAAAAAGTTTGGAACAGTAATGGAAACCTTCTCTTATCTAGAGGGAATTCTGCTACCATTTCCAACAGCTTGGCTGTACCAGGGAAGAAGCATATAGGACGTTCATCAAATACCTGACAGTATGCCCACTAGAAAAATTTTTTGGACACAGAACAAAAGGAAAGAACATTAGAGAGTACAGCTTGCTGAAGCTTGGGAACATGTATCCAGCAGAGCTTGCTCTGTATAGGATAGTCTTCTGACAGTTTCTTACAGAAGCTCCCTCTTTTTCTAATGCAATGCTAATGCAGTGGACAGGGCAAGCTACTCCCTGTGACTCCATTCCTCAGCAGAAAAATAAATAGGTTACTGTTACTGTGTGGGAAACAACCTCAGCCTCTATTCAGCACATCCCTCTCCCTTTTTTCCCATAGCCCAGAACAGTGGTAGACACCACTAGTTTTAGTTATTGACTGTGTTTTTAAATTAATTAATTATCCTCATTTTTCTTTTTTGCTTTTTTTTTTTTTTTTAGATATTTGAAGTTTTATCTGTATTTGGGGGAAAAAAATGTACAAGCTCTTCCTATGTTTCACTGAAAATGTGGGCAGAGTTTAAAGACTATTCCTTTCTTAGGAAAGCATCTTGAAACCTGGGTCAACAAGGTGTAAATTTAAGTTTTCTGTTTTCCTGTGTGTTGGTTTGTTATTCTAGGGTTTTTGGTTGGTTGGTTGTTTTTTTGCTTTTCCCGAACCACAGTATTCCTTCTATTCCCATAAGCTGAGTAAAAGGCTATCCCAATTTAATTGCATTTCAAAGTCTGTTTCGAGAACTTTACACCGATGATACTTAAAACGAGTATGTAAAACATGAAAACCTTAAATATACTTTCTCACTGTGTTTTATCCCGTTGCATTAGACCCTTAGACAATAATTCTTTCTTTTCTTCTCTGGCAAATCTTCCATCACAGACTTTCTGCTGCCCCCTATGGGACGGGAAATGGAACCTTGGACCCTTGCGGTCTCCTCAGCTCATCTGCTGATCTTCCGTGTTACCTCCCTGTAAATTCCAGGTTTTCATTGGGTTCACAGAAAATACCAGTTTAAGTAGAAAAAACAGTTAATCAATCAATAAGAGATATATTTATCAATATTTAGGTGATTTAAGAAACTCAGACAGTGGCACCCCTATAGATTTGATGCAGAAAAAAAAATTATTTTTTTCAGTCAGATTATTCCTACAATTGTAAAAACAGAAAGCAGAAAAGTAGCATGTGTATAGCTGACTTCTTTGGGCAAGGAATTATAGAATATATATATATATCGAATTATAGAAAATATATATATATCGAATTATAGCAAATATATATATGTATATATACAGAATGATATAGAAGTTTTACAAAGTCAAACTGAATGTTGAAGTTATATTTAGAGAGTCATTAAATTTCTACAAGAAAAAATTATTTTCACTTTAAGCTGGGACTAAAATATTCTAGATACAAATAATAAGCATTCATTCTAAACTATCACATTTGTTTGTGGGATGGAAAATGCTTTGTCTAGAACAGTTCAAATTCTTTCAGGCTACTAGAAAGAATTTTTAGCTGCTTATTTTATTTACACATTGAAAGTTGCAACCCACCTTGAGCTTTTACCAATACAAATGTAAAACTACCAACAAAGTTCCCAGCTATGCTGAATTGATTTTAGTCACTGATTTATTTAAAATATATTTTTGGAGTGCATACACAGCTTAAAATAAAATATTTGATAAATATTTCAAATGGTGATAAATATTAACATCAAACAATGAACTGTAAGTGTAAATAGGTTTGCCAGTCCCTCAATGGACTTAGCATGACTGCTTGCTTAAGTTAAATGTCTGAAAGAACCATCTCTCCACCAGGAGATTGTAAAGTCAAAAAATCGCTAGACTTTTTAGGCAGAGGAAAGAGGTAAATGTGAATGTCAATATCCTGTTCTGCCCTGAATTATTTGCTATTCAACCTTAAAGACCCAATCGGAAAAGGCTGGCTACTACTACAATGAATGAGCAGTGAGACAATTTCTGAGGTAGGAAAGGTCTCAGATGTTTTAAAATTGCAGAGCCATCAAAACCAAGTGCCCAAGTTCTTTGTAAATGTTAAGCATAGGACTTGGGAATTTTTTTATTATACCTATGACGTCTTCGAAGTTGGAACTGCAAGTGGCTCAAAAGAATTGATTACTAATTACTACAATTTTCTACATCACTAAATTTAGAGATTTAACATGTTCTGCAATTAGCTGTTGGTCTCAGATTATCTACCTGTGCAATGCCAATGAAGTAGTTGGATAAATGAAGTGCAATATAGATAAAAATCAATGTTAGCTCAAAGGCTGAAGTCTGAAGAACCTTTTTAGTCATTTCTAGTATTTCATACCAGTGGACTGAATTATGAACTCACTGACAAAAAACATAATCACACAGTTCCTAAAATCTGTGGCACAACTTCCACTTCCTTCAGCACAAGAAGGCTCAAGCTAATGGACTGCTCTCTTTATGCTACAGGTCTTCCTGATCTTTTAAAGAAGGAAGTCATCTCTATGTGGATTTTGAAAATAATGCTATAATTTTAAATTATTTTAAATTTTTTAAACTAACAAATTTGCAAAGTTACTCATCATTTCATCTGATTAAGAAGCTTGTTGTTTCTCTAACATTTCCTAGTTGAAGTTTCCTAGTTGACTGGAACACATTTGGAAGTTAATGTGCTTTTGTAAGATGAGCATGACAGCTATTCAGGACATAGACATGGTCAGGGGAACACCCCAAAATTTAACCAGTTATCTTATTTTGACCTATGAGTCAGATCACTCAGAGCAAGATCACCTTTTGAAAATCTAGAAAAAGAAAATGCAGAAACTCCCCTGTGGTTCGTGCATAGTTCGTTATTGTCCCAAACATTAAAAGTATTACGGTCTTAAAATCTCCTAAATATTGTGATAAATACTAAACAAACATGAGATCTGATGACTTTAAAGACTTAGAGATCCAGGTTAAAAGTCCTGAAGAACTTTCATAGGAAAATCTACTGTCTATAACAGATCCATTGTAATGTGAGTTACTCAAGAAAAGGTACAGTCTGATGTCTAATGCATTGTGTATAAATAATTTCCTATCACAACTGCAGCAACTGAAATAATCTCCTGTGTTAAAAGTACTTGAGTAAAAAAAAATACAAAAAAATTCTCATCTCCTTGCAAAAGAAACAACCAATGTTCAGAAACAATTTGTAGTCTTTAACTTCACCTTCAAACTTTCTTTCAGACTGGACTACTTATTAAAGAACTTTTTATCTCTTATTTCATATTATTACACCAGAATTTTTAAAAATAAACTAAACCCACAAGCAAAGCAAAAATCAGCCCAAGCAAACGCTAGTTTTTAAAACAGTAGTTCAATGACATTTACAATTGATTCAATGCTCAGTGACATCAAACTTTGAATCAGACTTGCTGTATCTGGATGAGTGTTTGTAATCAGCTTTTGTGCAATGTTGCATACACAAAAGTTAAAGACTCTGAAACTGGATTTTCAGCACTAACACAGGCTCTAGCTGCTGTCACCAATTTTGAAATTACAGCAGACTATTTGATACTATTTCATTCATTCACATATAAGTTAAAACATTGCTCAAGAAAAAGCCAATTTATTCAGAGTCATGAGTAACTCAATGCAATATTGTTAAATAATAACAGTAACTCAGTGCAATATCGTTAAAACTGTCACTTGTCTGTTGAATGTCAATTTTATCATATAGTGATGAATACCACTTAAATAATAATACAATTATACAATGATGGATGTAAATATTTTACTAATTTATAGCTAAAATGTTATAAAAGAAAGAAAGATAAAAGATATGTTTAATGCTATGAAATTTCATGGACTTCAAAGCTAGGCCCTTAAATTAAAAGTTTAGTATATTTTTAAATGATTTGACCTCAAAGGTAAGAAAAATTATTAAATGTTAAATGTACATGAAAATGGTTTGGTGTACTTGAAACTAAATTCTGTAGGACTTCTGAGTTAACGTCAAAGCAACAGGACCTAAATTAAGAAAGGTTAATCAGTTATTACATTAAAAAAACAAAACAAAACTGAATTAATCAGATTTCCAAAAATATCATTATGTCTGAGACATTTTCTGGAAGAGAATTATTCTCCAATTGTGACTCTATTAGAATATATGACATCTCATATGCCCTATATAGGTGTACTCCTTTCACCAAACCAGATTGCTCAGAGCTCAATCCAACCTGGTCTCTTAGAAAGGACTTTCTTGTACAATGCCTTGCTCTTTCAAGAGGGACATCACTCTTTTTCAATACTTTTCCCAGGAAAATCTGGGTCCTATGCAGTCAAAGATGCACATTTTTTCTTTTACATACCTTAATGATTTACTGTACATACCTCCCACTTGATTTCTGCACCAAGTCTTGTAAAATGGGTTCAAACTGCAACTTGAGCAGTGGTATGGGACCTACTATAAAAGTATGACAGGTATCAGAACTAGGAGTTTTAATAGTTCTGCACTGATCAGGTTTCCATTGCATAAAAACAGGCACAATGAAAAAAAAAACAAAAAACCCTAGCTGTGAAAGATAATTACTTGCAAAGTGAATTCCTTTCATACAGAATGAAATGATCCTTAATTAATACTTTTAACATTCTTAATAAATAACAAGGTTGCTGCTTTGTGTGTTTGGGTTTTTTATAGGAATAAAAATGAGAGTTAGTCTACCCATATTCATATTCTTATCATTCCATCGTAGTCACATAAAAGATTATAAAGCACTAAATTTGTATTTTCCATGTTACTTTTTATCTTGTGATGACCTCTCCTGGTTGAGCTGTTCATTAGCCTTGCTTCCAGAAGGGTGTTTTCCCTCCATGCTTATTAACAAAAAAAAAATAAAAAAAAAAAGTGCAGGAATATGAAGAATTTATTGCCAGAGTATGAAAACATGGCCATTAATAGAATTGACAGTAAGATCTGATCATTAATGTGTGTGATATTGTATCACAGTGTATGTTTATTACACAACAGTATGGGCTGTCAACATCCACTTCAACTCGAGATAAAACTGAATTAAAAGCTTTCAACACGATCACTTCCGAATCAGCATTACTGAGAGATTTCATTTTAACAACAGAGATAGATTTACTTTGCAAAGTAAACAAACATTTGTGATACAGTATATTCACATAAGCAATGTCCACTTCTACTCTTTCTGAAAATTGTTTCCTTTTCTATGCCAGTACAAGCAGATTGTAAGAAAATATTGAATAGCAAGCTCATACGTAGGAATTTGTAATTCACTGTATGTCATAGGTCTTGCATATTTCCTAAAAAATACTGTAAAGAATAAATTTTATGTTGTTAATTACATCAAAGCCAAAACATAAAGTAACAATGGAGGAGAAAATGAAATGGTGGTTGGAAATAAGTTTTACATCAAAGTTGCATTTCACACAGGTGAAATTCTTTCAGAACTATTCCAAATATGAGGTTCAAAATCGACAGAGGGAAAAAAAAAGAAAAAAATAAAAGAAAGATGAAAACTAGGTTCATCATCTTGTCAACAGAGAACAAAATTCTCCAATCCCATTCACAATCAGTTGCATACAAAGTCACAAACAACCCCAGGAAATAGGGCACAGTAACAAAATACAGTACAGTGACCAGTTTGTATAGCAAAGCATGCAAAAGAATAACCAGCAAAGTGGTGCACCAAAATACTGTGACACATCACAGGAGTTCCCACTGTGGTACCAGCTCTCAAGCACCCATAAGCCTTTACAAGAATTTTCAGCATGTACTACAATGTGAATAATTCTTTTGTAAATTTAAGGTTGATGTCTGCTTCTAGCTGTATTTATGTTTCCAGTAAACAAATCTAGCACCATTTCACTTTAAGAAGTGAGTCAGAAATAAAATTGAATGCCACTCACTACATAAGGAGTATAATGTATAAACTCTTGGAAGGTGAATTAATATAAAGAAATCCTTGAATAGTTAATCATCGAGATGGGGATGCATACGAGTAAATTGTAATTAAGATTATATATATCCCCTACTCCTGGAATTTCTGGCTATAGTGATGTTATTACAATCATTAACTTCTCAACAAACTTCTTTCAAAAGTTTAAGATTTGTTTGTTGGAAAATCAGATAACACACTGTAGGTAATTTTCAAGTTAAACCACAGCCATTAGCTGCTGAGTGATAAAAACAAACAAAAAAGCTCCAAAATCTGTTAAAGAAAAGCAGGGACTTTGTTTTCGAAGATTTCTGACAACCTAAATAATGAATCCTTGCCCCCATACATTCCTGTTATGCACAGCCTGAGAGACGACCATGAAGAAATAATATTCCGAAGAAAAATTATGTAGCTGGTCAAAACTAAGAAGTAAGCCTCAGGATCAATATTTCTCCTAATTCAAAGGTAGGAAAACAATTGAACATCCTACAGCCTCTGAGATCGAGATAACAATGCAGACACTGCTGTGCATATTTGTTGACACACAAACAAACATGCAAGTGCAAGTAAATCTTGGAATAACACTTGTTTTTCAATAGATATTAGATGATAACAGATACAAACCCACTAAGAAAGAAGAGCAGTACTCCAATTCCCTAATCATTGCATTGTTCACTCCTGCCCCAAGGAAACAATTAAACAAATAAATAAGTAGAGTTATCTACATAGGTCTCTATGCTGTATACACATTACATTCTATGGCAATTCCCTGCTTGGTCAGTAGAATCAACCCTCATTCACACATACACAATCCCAGCATGTCTACGCATAACATTTCAGGACACTTCCTTCCTCTATAAACAGCATATCAAGCCAGCAGTATTATGATGATACTATAAAAATGCACTGCTTCATATCAGTAGGCATTTCAAAAATACTTGGCAATTGGCAAATATTTTACATGGTCTGAAGAGAAACAACTAAATATGTAATACTGACATCTACTTGCAAAATATTTTACTCAAAACTACAGCTCAGTGCAATGTTAAAGATTTAATCTAATATCCACTGAAATCAATTAATATGCTGTTATTTTTATACTGATGCATTAATTGGATTCTACAGAGGTGCTCTATACTCCTCTAGTCTGAAATTCAGCATTTCACCAGATGCTTGATCATTTCTCTACTATTTCTGCCTCACTAGGAGGGCAAATGATGGTCTCTTCTAAAATACCTTTGCTCATTCCATTATGGGCAGCAAAACTTTGCTCTCAAGAAAAGCTGCCCTGACTCAGTTCCCTCTCATCTACTCACAATCATTCTTTCCTCTTCAAATGAGATAGAATTTTCTCTTGCTGCTCCTCGATAAAACACTAGTTATGGAAACTGCTCATATCTCCTTTTTTCCCTCACAAAACTGGAAGTACTTCCAAATGCAAACTGCATATCTTCTGAGGAAGGTAGGAAAAACCAAAACAAACTGAACCGACCAGCCAAACAAAAACTACCCCCAAACTGAACAGTTTCTGATTCCTTTCCCCCTCTGACTCCATTGCAGAATCAGGATTAGATTACAGAGCAGGTCCCTTCCAACTTTCCACACCAGCTATCACTGAAAAAAATCGAGGAAGATCTGATGAGGAGCACTGCAAACAGTATCAGACCTCAGTGCACAAATACACATACAAAGGAAAATCAAACAATCAAACATAATATTCAATAGTAAAGCAAAAATAATCAACCTCACAGAGTTGTGAGAATTTTCCTCTGACTTAATTCTGAGATTAAATTCTGCATGTTTCTGAGAAAAGGGTACTTACGAGATGCAGGCAGAGCAGTCCTGGCTCTGCAGCTAATGCTGACGAAAATCCAGAGGAAGAAAGCTGCCCTGCAGCCAGCTCGAGTAACCTCAACCATCTTTCACTTCCTGGCTCCCTGTACTCCAAATGTCAGCCGCAGAAGACCTGCTTTTCTCCAATTTGACCCCCTTCGCTCTCTCTCCTCTTCCTCGGAGGAGGTGTCGAAGGAGATAAAGGGGGCAGGGCTCTACCTTGGGGTAGAAGCCAAACCCCCTCTTCGGCTGCTATCTTTGGGTTTGCAGCAGCAGGATAAGTCCCGGTACTTTTCTTTCCCTTATTTCTCTGTGTTTGTGCGTGTGTGTTTCGGTGCCTCCTTCTCAAAGGAAGGGAGGGAAGAAAATAAGAAAAAAAGAAAAAAAAAAAAAAAAAGCCACAAGGATTGTAGAGTAGAAAAATAAATCATTAAAGAAAATGTATGAAGAGCAATCCCCCAAAAGACGTGGGAGGAGGGAGGAAAAAGGGAGATGGAGATGAAGGGAAGGAAGAAAGGCGAATAAAGCAGTTGGTGCTGCTAATACTGCTGTTGATGATCACTGCAGCTGAGCTCTTCTTCCTGTACAGAGGAGCGCTGCTGAGAGAAGCTTGCAATAACCTCCCAGCTCAGATATATATACAGAGCGTACACGCACACAGAGCCGGGCAGCCAAACACACACAGAAGCAGAGAGGGGAGGGAGGGAGAGACACTCCAGCAGCAGAGAAGCAGGCTCAGAGCCTCTCTCCTCGTGTATTCATCATCTTCCAGCGGGAGGAAACGCTGCCGCTAGTAGCAGCAACCTTCCCCCCCCCCCCCCCAAAAAAAAAAAAAAAAAAAAAGACAGGAGATGGGAAAATCCTCCCCCCTGCGCTCCGGCTCCCCTCCCCTCCGCTCCCCTCCCCTTCCTTTCGCTTCCTCCAGCTCCTCCTTCTTCCTCTGCGCCCCTCGGGCCTCCAGGACCCCGACCCTCCTCTCTTGCCTGTCTCAGATGCAGAGCCGGAGGGCGGCGGCGGGGACAGGGGCCGTCGTTGGGGCGGAGCAGGGCAGGAGACAGTGCAGGGAGCGGGGCTGGGGCCAGGGCGAGTAGGGCTGGGTCTGGGGTTGGGGCTGGGGATGGGAATGGGGATGTGGGCCGGGGCCGGCGGAGCGGAGCGGCAGGGCGGTGTCGCGATGCCGCTGGGATCCCTGCTCGACCCGCGGTCGGCTCCTGCCGCCCTCCCCCGCTGCTCCTCCGCGCACCGCGGCTCCCCGAGCTTCACCCTGCGGGGATACGAGACAGCAGGCAAGTCCTCCGAGTGGTCCTAGATCTGGTGGGGAGCAAGCATCATCCCGCCTGCAGAGAGCGGGGGCTGCAGGAGCCGGTAATGCAGATGTTGCCATTCGGTAATTAATTCTCAGCCCGAGAGCGAGCCAGGAAGCAAGCTGCATTGAAGTATCACTATGTATCGCCTGCAAGAGATGACGGAGACAACCTGGCCATATCGCAGCCTTATGTTTCAGGGATGGCAAGAGCCTGACTCTTCCATCCCTCTCCATCCCTCCTGGCATTGCCCTCAAACAGCTGAACCGAAAGTTATTGCTCACCAGATAGGGTAGAATAATGAGAGTAGGGAGTTATTCATGGATTATTTATTCTACAATCAATGACGCAAAGAAAAATGAAAACAATTATTTCTCAGGTGTTGTATAGAGAAAGCTGAGAAATGGAGAGGTGTAATTTCTTTGGAGTCCCAAAGCAGGGATAAATTATTTTCAGTGACTAATACACATGCTGTTAACAAGTACCTGCTGTTATCTAGTGACTCTGATGACGTGGTTAAGACTATGTGTAAGATGAGATTTTCAGAAAGGCCTTGGGATATTAGGATCTGCAATCCTATTGCCTTTCAGAAGGATTACAGTGCCTATCTTTTAGGTCACTTTGAAAGCTCATCCATATGTAATATGTGATATCCCAGGGGAGCTGCAGCCTAGAGATTTGAGCACAGCCCAGGACAAAGCTTAAATGCCAGTCCTGGGAAAACCGTTTCTGTAATCTTGTCCAACTGCCATAATTTTTCCTCCTTGAGGCTTTCCCTCCCTTGCCTTATCCATAAGGAGTATTAAAATATTAATATTTCAAATGCTTTTGTAGAAGTAGTGCAAATATGTCTACAGCAAATATGAAATGAAAAAGTGCACTATAAATGATAAATTTTATTATACTTATTTCTGTTTCTGAAAGAATAAATATTTCCATAGAGACTTTCTTGTCTCTTCCCTGCTTCATCCTGAGCTCTTTGCAATGCCCTTCCCTTTCCTTATAATCTACAGATGCACTTTGATGTCCAGTAATCATTAAGATATGTGAGTTTTTTTGGAACTAACTAAGAATCAAATATTAGTGGCATTAAACTAGTTCAAAATTGCCTCTTTCCATAACTTCTTTCTTGTTTATACCTTCTATTCTCCTCCTGCTGTATTTTTCAAATTTGTAAACCTACATTTTCTTTTCTTTAGCTGCAACTGAAATGGTAGCGCTGATCTAGTATCACAAACTGACTGGAAATATTCATAGAAAAAAGAAAATCTTCTAACTGTCACATGTAAAAATTTCTACCCCTTTCATTCTGAGTTCATGAAACCCTTTTTGTATTCATCGGCCTTTATAATTCACTTGAATAAGTAATAAACAGCTTCTCTAAGTACTTAAAGGCTCAGCAGACCATTTTTCAACCAAATTTCTGTTTCTTAAGTCTCTTTCAACAAGTACAATGAAAACATATTTACTCATCACCCATTCACACTGTTATAATTATATACCTGCATATCACCTACCTCATGAAGTCTTCCCCAGGACAAAAATCTTGACTTGATTTTAGTTGTTCAGACTTTACAATTGTTTGGAATATGATGATTGGGGTTTTCAAAAATGTGCTCATATTGATCATAAGTAGATAGACATTTTCAAAAAAATCTATGAAGAATAGGACAAGTAATTCAAAACAGGAAGATTCAGAATATTGGTTGATTAATTTCTCAATAATGATAGTAGAAAATTTCCTTGTGGTTTGAGATGGAAGAAACAGTACAGATTATTGCATTTTCCCACCTTGGAATAGGATCAGTCCTTAAAAACTGCATAAAATATTTAAACTATATAGCAACAAAAATGAGTTGTGCAAGGATAATGCAATTATTTTTAATATAACCACAAGTGAGGCCTGCAAAATCATTTACTTTGACTGATTCTGTCACACAAAAATCATTACAAAAATCTTCAGACATTCTTTAGTCCTATAAAACAAGCTAACTGTACATAGTCTTCTTTTTTTTTTTTTTTAATTTTGTTTAATTTTTCTTGGAGCATATTGTGAAATATTACTTTACATGATTCAACAAATCCAAATTGAATATATTAACCTTTGCAATGAAAACATGGTCAAATTGTGTTAGGGCACAATATGAAGTTATTAGATACTCCTACTCTTTCTCCTAACCTTTCTGTTCCAGAGTGTAAATATGAAGATGTTTCTAAGCAAGCAGTGAGACACACCTGTGATCTCAGCAGAGCAGGCACAAACTTTAGCAACCCTATCCTGGAACTGTCAAGTGTTTTCAGTTTGGGTCAACAGGGACGTGTACTTCACTATATAGGTTAGGGAAAGTGTCATAGCAGACTGGGACAGGCATACCAGCCAAGAGATGCAGAAGAAGGATCTTCCAACAAAGCTACTCCCTTAAGAGTTTCTTAATTTTATTTCTCAAATCATAGAATCATATAATTGTTTAAATTGGAAAAGACCTTTAAGATTGTCAAGCCCAGCCACTAGCCCAGCACTGCCATGACCACCACTAAACCGTGTCCCAAAATACCACATCTACACATTTTTATTTCCAGGGTGGGGGCTCAACCACTTCCCTGAGCAATCTGTTCCTGTGTTTGGCAACCCTTTCCCTGAAGAAATTTTTCTCAACATCTGACCTAAACATGTCACAATTTGAGGCCATTTCCTCTTGTTCTATTGCTTTTATACTTGGGAAAAGAGACTGACCCCCGACTGGCTGCAACCTTCCTTTCAGGGAGTTGTAGAGAGTGGTAAGGTCTCCCCTGAGCCTCCTTTTATCCAGGCTAAACACTTCCCTTGGCTGCTCCTTGTAAGATTTACTCTTTAGATCCTTCTCTAGCCCTTCTCTAGAAATACTCGAACACCTCAATATCTTTTTTGCAGTGACCGGGCCCAAAACCAGCCAAAGAATTTGAGGTGCCGCCAATAGTGCCAATGACCACTTCAACACTCCCGAAGCCTTAAAAAGTAGAAAGGTATCTCAGCCAATTGGTGAAACCTCCCTGGAAGTTAGAAAGACACTACAGTGTTAAAAGACTCCAGTTATTACAGTTGTACACAAATTTTATCGAGCTTAATGGAAATTGTACACACATATTGATGAATGAATAGATCATTTTGAATTTACTAGAGCTATCAAGCAATGTCTGCTAAATGGAAATCATCCTGGATGAAGCTATATTTATGGTATGTGAATGTCAAGAATGAAAACACAGTGTCAGAAAGCTAGAAAGGATAATTAAGAGTTTCAAATGCTGGGAGGACAAAATGGCATCCAATAAAGTGATCAGTTGAGACCACAGAAGAAAATGAGCCAATTTGAACAAGGACATGCACATTGAATTAATACTGAAAAGTAAACATCAAGCTTCTTTATGCCTAATAAACTACCATTTTAAAATATTGTCTCTATTTTATATTTTTGGTTTCTCCAGCCCTCTAACATGGTAAAGCTCTAAAAATCATCTGTCGCAGAATTTCCATCCAAGTCTCTAGAATGTTAGATGTGAGGACTTAACACGAGAAAGACAAATGCAATGTATTTCAAATTATGACCAAACAAGGCTTTATGATCACATGCACAGAATGAAATACCAGATAATGAACAACTGGAGGAAGCCTCGGGTTTATTAAGAACAATGTGGGTTTTACTACTGGGATTGTTGATACTCATGGATATTTCTCTGAGGGAGAAGGTGTCACATGAAAATTGTGATCCATCTGTCTATTAGAAGCTATAAAGACCTGAAGAAAATATTTCTTTCCCAAAATTCAAGGAAAGTCTTTCCTAATCTTAATGCATCTGAAAAGGAAGATGAAGGTGCATTGACAGAAGAGAGACCGTATCTTCTTCTTGCTTCACACAGCTAAAAATATAGTATTATCATTTGAAGTGAATGAAATTTGGCTTGACCATCAGTTAATTATTGTAATTTATTGAAAGAAAAAGCATATTAAAAAATGGAAATACGTATTTATACAGATATTAAAATAAATTGAAAATGTTCAGAAGTTTTCAGCTTCATTTTCCAATATTTTTTGTAGTCTAAACATATGCTTAAGACAGCATCTACCTTTAGAAATTTCTTTTGTGATATCTTGATCTCTATTAATCTGCACTACATAATGAAGCAATTTGACGAACAATTATGAACAGCAGTTGATGTCTCTTGGTTTGTTCAGTCTGGAGAAAAGAAGACTGAGAGGAGACCTCATTGTGGTCTTCAACATTGTCAGGAGGGGAAGCAGAGAGGCAGGTACAGATTGCTTCACTCTCGTGACCAGTGACAGGAGTGACCAAGAGAACAGCATGAAACTGAGTCAGGAGTGGTTTAGGTTGGGTATCAGGAAAAAATTTTCACCCAGTGGATGGTTAAGCACTGGAATAGGCTCCCCAGGGCTGTGGTCACAGCTCCAAGCCTGCTGTCGGGCACATGGTGTGACTCTTAGGGTGTCCTGTGCAGGGGCAGGAGTAGGACTGGGTGGTCCTTATGAGTCCCTTCTAACTCAGCAGTTTCTGAACTAAAAACTTAGCAGTTTCTAGGACTAAATAATTGTCTAGGTGCATCATTTAAGTGCATGTAAAGAAACAAAAATCTTGCTAAAGGAAAATATCTTCTTGCTAAACCAAATTTCAAATCCAATTAACATAACAGTATTATAGTTGCTTCCTTTCCTTAGCATATCTGGCCTCAGTTTTTCTTCTTAATTCAGTTTAGATCATTTTATAAGCAATCCAAGGATGCATAGGAGAAGTTTTATATTGAAAAAATGCACAGAAAGTGAATTATAAGTAATATTATCCAAAGCTATTGCAATTACATTGACAACACTTCAGTCACCTTTAAAAGAGAAATCAAAATAAATCTGGAACATTCCCATCTGCTATTTGTGGGGATAGGAAAAATGTATCCTTTCATTATTTACAGTCTGCAAGGTAACTGCCAGAGAAGAGACTGTAAGTTCTTCTTAGACTATCATTTTTGTCTGGATGAGGAGACTTCATGTGACTTGAAGGTTTTTTCAAGACAAATATATAGCAACACTTTGGAGAATATAGTAAATACTTCCACGGCAAAGTAATATTTCTGAAAAAAACATGTATTTTTAGCCATATTTTAATCCAAATTAGAAGCTGAAAACATGGGAAAGAGCCAGCATAATCTAACACAATTTCTTTCCTTAAACTGACAGTGATCTACAGACTTCATCTTGTGAACTTCTGTGGGAAATGTTTTGAAATAATACACTAGTAGCTTTAAACCACAGCTTTACTTTAAATAATTTGTGTTACTGAGGATATAGCCTCATTGTCTACTCAATGCATATTAAACAGATTGGAAGAGGTTAGCAGATTAATGCACTAAAGTTACTGAAGCATTTAAGCATTCTGAGTAAATATATATTTGCCTCCCTCTTATATTGTCCACATCATTCAGTCTCAATTGCCACACTAATAAACCAGTTATCTTCATCTCTTACTACAGATAACATATGGATGCTTGACCATAAACGTACTTTAAAATACTACCATGCACTCTGCCATATATTAGGAGTATCCAGAGTCCTCTCAAACCATATTATAAATTCTTTTTCACAACTAATTATGGTAAGGTACTTGGTGCTTCAGTTAAACATGAAGCTCCAGTAATTCTTTGTTATGACTCCGCAACTGCCTTTTATTAAGTGTATACAGTGCATCTAGTACAGACAAGGGACTCAGTCATGACTGAAGGTCCTGTATATTATCCAAACACAATTATACCTAAAGATAAATTCATATCGCTTTCCCTGTCTGCACACCTGCCTGTCAGATGATTTCCTATGCATCCCCTGGGTTCCTGAGGGTCTCCTTTTCTATCTCTTCCTTCCCTTCTTCCTTTTTTCTTTCCTTCCTTTTTTCCTTCCTTCCTTTTTCCCCTTTCTTCCTTTCTTCCTTCCTTCCTTCTGTCCTTCCTTCCTTTTCCTCCTTTTCCTCCTTTTCCTCCTCCTCCTCCTTTTCCTCCTTTTCCTCCTTTTCCTCCTCCTCCTCCTCCTCCTCCTCCTCCTGAGCAAATGGAGAGGGAAATTCTGTGTCCCTGTGGGGAGGGGGCACTCGAGTGGCCCCCACATGTGCAGTGGCAGCTCCCAGCACAGAAATCTGATTTTTTTTCTGCACCTTTGCCCTTCAACTCTCCAATATTTGCTCTCTCAGCCATCTCCAAGGGTCATTTTTCAGATATCAGTGCCGGGATTGTGTTTTATTGCCGGAGGTTTCAAACTGGGGATTTGCTCCCTGAAGAAGGAGGTTCGTCCCTGTGCTGGTTATTCCTGTTAGGAATTGTTACTCCCACACATTTGCTCATCTTAAAGCTTGAGTAAAAACTCCTCAGGCTCAGATATTTTTGGGTGTGTTTGAGTAACTCAGTAGCTGGAGCAGATTTTCATGTCTTGGTTCTGGGGTGGCATCGTCTGCTTTTAAATTCCAGCTCCATTATGTCAGCCAAGGAAATGTGGAGTTCCTTTATCCTGAATAAATCTGCCTTTGAGGGTGGGAAATTTGAACTCTCAGCTAACTCTATAATGAACCCTGATTTCAGGGTGCATTTGGAGACAATTGTTGCTGAAAGATTTCCATGCATATTCATGTAGGACTTGAGATTCAACTTCAGGGGTTGTTTAAAATTTCCAGTGCTAAAATCAGGGGTAGCTGCACTGAAACTCCGGAGTTTTTGGTTTACAAGTGAGCCAAAAATGTATAATCTACAAAAAGGGAGATTTGCTTGTTTTCTCTTATCCTCAAAGCATGAGCATCATCCCTGCCTTACAGAACAAAACACCAGAGCTCTTTGGAATTATTAAGAAAATTTCCCTGTCAGAGTGGTCAGGCCTTGGGCTGAGCTGCCCAGGGAGGTTTGGAGTGCCTGGGATTGTCCCAGAGCAGTCTGGCTGTGGCCCTTGGGGACAGGGTTTGGGTGATGCTGCTGGGGCTGGGCTGGCACTGGGGGATCCTGAGGGGCTCTTCCCACCTGGGTGATTCCATGACCCCAGGAGCAGCAATAGTGGCTGTAGGTCGAAGGCACAGAGAAGAAGCTGCTGAGAATTATTGCAGTTAAATCATGAGACACAGGCATGAGAAATTTTCTTGGGAAAGTTTTCCTGGCTCTCTGTTCAGAGGCAACTTTTTTAACCAACCCTATAGTGCAACATGGTTGTGAAGGTATAAAAGGCTTTTCACTGATGTGTGAGACAAAAATTCAAGTGGTCGATTGAGAGATTGGGAAGCAGGATTTGAGTGACAAATGAGCTTTGCTCTTGGTGCCTTCTGTAAATATGGCTTAAGGTGAAGGAGGGCAGGGCTGGGTGGGATTTTGGGCAGAAATTGTTCTCTGGGAGGGGCTGGGCTGGAATTGCCAGAGCAGCTGTGGGTGCCCCTGGATCCCTGGCAGTGTCCCAGGCCAGGCTGGACATTGG
>JAWWMU010000106.1:54011669-54024233 GCA_035048155.1 Cinnycerthia olivascens | reverse complement strand
GTTTTTAAAGGTACAACACTTATTTCTGAGCTTAACAGACGAATGGGGATATAATTTAGCATCAACCCAGGACACTTACTTATATTAAAGATGAGGATAACCACATTGAAAACAGTGGGATCAAGTTGGAAATTGTGAAGCATCTTGCATAGCAAGCTGCTTCAAGAGCCATTGCCTAGTAAGAATGGTCCAAATTTTAAACTTGGTAATTAATACCAAGACTAAATTTTTGTTGTTAGCCAGAAATGGCATTAATACCAATAATAATTATAACTAAAAAACTCCAAAACTCCACAAAACTAAGAAGGCTTCACAATATAAATAACAGAGAGGAAGAAAAATATGATCATTGGACAAATTAAAGAAAATACTGCATTTAACAGTAAAAATAGTAGATACTCTACAATTTTGCAGCTCATACGAGAAGCAATATGATAGAGACAGTTGTGCTGCCCTTTCCTTGTTTTTCAGCCTATTTTTTTCTCTTTCTTTTTATCATAAAAGTGTAAATTATCAAATCTAATCACAATAGCAATTTAAGAACCATCAGAGGAAAGAAATTCCCTGTAATTAATGTACACACTGGGTGAACAAAAGCATTAATATGGTCATTTTTTTACGGCTAGGTCCCACCCAAATAGCAGATTTTTCATTGGAATAACAACCTGAAAATAAAATTAAGGGAAAAAAAGAGGCTAGATTTTTTTTTTTTAAAGAAAATAATCTTTTCAAGGAGATCATGTGTGCTCTGCTACTAGCTTTTGAGAAAAGTTTAATTATAATCTCTATTTTGCTTCCAAAATTGAAATAAAAGAAAATGCCTTAGTCTTTGCCTCTTCTTTCAGAAACCCAAATGCCATGCTACACCAATCTGTGTGCCAAGCTACTCTCTCCTCAAGAGGTCTTCCAACATTTCCATTTATTTTGTCATCAACTCTCAAAGTAAAATATAAAAGAACTGGAGATACTGAATCCTTGGCTCTGAGGGATTGCTGAACAAGAAATTTGATTTCCCAACAAAACTCCAAAGTCAACCCTTCCCTGCTGTACTGACAGTTATAGACCAAAACAATTTTCACCTCCATGGATGCACAGTAAACCCTTCCTTCATTTTATAGTGACAGGCTAGATATGCTCCATCACTTCTCCCTCTACAGTCTGTGCAAGAAAAAAACAGTTACAATCTTAGGCATGCATATAATACTCATGGTATTTCCAAATTCTTTTGACTGCTGCGAAAGGTGTTTGGTTGACATGACAAAACAAAATCATAGCTCTTTACAATGAGCCAGTGCTTGTTGTATAGAGAGAGAATTTAGATTGGTTTGCCTTTCATAGTCTACTCTGCCCTCCTTTATTTGCAAATGACCAAATCCCTCACTGGCTTCATGGTGAGGTGGGGTCAGTCTGTGATCCTGCAGAGCTTATAGTCTTGCTTATATCTTACTGACATAGTTAATGATAGTTCTGGGGAAAACACTCCATGATAACTGGCTATTTAATTATTTTCCAGTCTCTCAGGAAACACACGCTTCTTACTTGGTCAGGTCCACCGCAACATGAAGCTTGATTACTGAATAAGTCCGCTCCATGGATCTGTCACTTAATTGCTCTGAGAAAAACTGATACACATCCAGACCCACTATAAATTTAGTTACTCAGAAAGTAATAAGGCTGACAGATGGTGGAAAAACCCTACTAGACCATGTGTAGGACAATAATTTCCTGATCGTCATCAAAGACCAGAAGAGATTTCCTGATCTATCAATTTCAACCCCTTCTGGTTTCAAGAATTCCACCTTAAAATTTCTTAACTTTTTTTCATATTGTTTTTCCTTTAGGAAAATTGAATCAGAATGTTTTGATGATAAAGAACCTTCTTTGAATTTTCAGCCAAAATATCTTTATGGTAGCTTATATGCATTTGTTCCTGTGCTAACACTACCCCTTATCTAGAAATTGTTCATAAGTGCCAGGCAGATCAGTAACAAGATAAATTGTTGAAACTTCAAATGTTTGTTTGCAATATGGTTGGATAAATGGGCCTAAATAAAACGGGCATATTACTATTTATAATAATAAAGGCATTGGTGTCCTTTCAACCACATCAGGGAGAAAATGGGAGCTCTTGGGTTTACCCTATATTTGTTTGACCCTGAAAATATCAAACAGTGATTATGGTTACAATTCATGAAACACAACAACATGTACATACATTTATAGAAAAGCAGAACCACCCTTGTACAGAAAACTCGTCTTTCTGGAAATTAACAAAACTTGTTTAACTTCTTATATGTCTTAATCTTATCTTCAGCAGAAACTGACATTTTCTAGGTCATTTGGTTTTGTGTAAAATATTGTACTTAGAGAATGATGCTTCAGCTGTAAATTTCACATGAGATCTAGTCTGTCTTTCAGTTCTGCAAAGTTCTACATATGTGCTTTCTTAAACATCTCAGTCCACTTTTTTAGGGTATCCAATCAAGGTTTCTGTCACTACTATTCATTACAAAGGAAGACTCTAGTATCAGGTAAACTATTATGAAAACAGTAGGATCAGTCTTTAATTTATTTGGAAACCAAAACTTTGTATTTTTCAAGTGTCAAGGTAAAAAACTGTTCACACAGGATTCATCTTTCCTGCTCCTGTGAGTTATTTATTTGTTCATGTAGGTGCCTTAATTTTTAAAGCAAGGGAGAAATGACTCTTCTGACTCGTCTGGTCACTAGTGGCATTCACCTTATATACATGTAAGCTAAGGTCTATGCGCAAGAAAAATTCAATTACTACATGGTAAAGCAGATAGGAATGTAAAATTTTATGAAAACTCTATGAAAGATTTTTGTATTCTGTTCACTTTGAGGATTTTTTTCTGCAGTTTGCCTTGCTGTACAAGAGCATGAACCTTCCAAGTAAAAGCTTCTTGAATTAGCCTGAGTACCGATGTTTTCCATGAAAACCAGAAATAAAATTCATATTACACGTTCTAGGCAAAAATACTTTCATCCTGTTCTGTCACAGAGGATGGAGGAGGAATTGCAGCTCCATTCTACAAATGTCAATGAGGAAAATATCTGTGAAGTATTTATGTGCTGAATGTCAAATTTTATTTTACTTCAAAATTATAAGTTTTTATGTTGCCAATACATGCAGAATTTGGTATATGTGGAGCACAGAATCTGCTTATAAGCATTTCTTCCCTCTTTCTGGTATATTACATATATTTTATTACTACATTAAGATGTCCATATTTATTGTTGATGTTCTGTGCAGCCACAGGTAGAAAAAGCACAGGGTGACAGGTTATTCAATTCAGCCTGTATCTCATCTCTCTCAGATAGGGGTTTGACTCCTTTCATAATAGTGATAGAAATAATCACATAATTTTGTTGTGTCTTTAGTCTTCACATAAATAAGCATGCTGTCCTCTCACTAAAATATTGTAACATTTGAAAAGGAGATGTTCTCCACACACTGTAATATTTTTAATTTCTCATCACTTTTGAACTTTGTAAACTACAGGCAGCAAAATGTATAATACTTCCGGTCGTAAACCAAGGCACCCCGCCAGGACCTGGCAGCCCTTGGAGAGGAGCTCGGGGTCTGTGTTAGTTTACTCCTGAGAAGCATCCCAAGCCTATTCAAAATGGTGTCTAAAAATTCTGTATCCCCAAAAGGATGTATCTTTGTCCTTGGTTCACCAGAGCACAAAAAATTCCAAAGCAAACCAAATAATTCATAGCTGAAACTGTTTTAATAGATTAGGTGTGTATTGGCATATACAGGCAGACAGGGCACACACCAAACCAGAGCTAAAATGCAAGGAATAGATTTATTCACTACCTCGCTAACAATGCCAGGCAGCAGAGACACACAGGGACATGGGCTCCATCAGGCTTAGTTCATCCTGGGGGACAGGAACACGCAGGGATAGGGATCCATTAGGCTTGGTTCATCCTCCTGGGCAGGGAGGACCCTGCCTGCCCCAGTGTACCAAAGGGCTCCATGAACACACAGTTTATCAAGAGACTGTGCTTTTATAACCTCTGAGCCTTTGATCTCTCTCTCTCCCAGCAGGAGGCTCAAGCATATCAGTGAGAGTATGGTCTTTACACAGGAACTCTACTTTTTGAAACAGGTCGAGGATGAACAACCCTAGGCATAATAAATAGAAATTTCTCAGCCTGAAATTCTTGGGATTCCCACCTGCAAGGTCAATTGAGCACATTTACTATCCTCCTCACCATTCTTCCGTTTTTAACCATTTCCTCCCAATACTGTTGTTCTATTACAGGCTGTAAAGAGGCTAAAGATTTCACCAGATACAAACAGAAATTCAAGAATTTGAGAAGGTGGATTGGATTTAGCCTAAAAGACTGTATATGCTCTACATATGAAATACAAAGAATGTAAAAAATTTTCTTTATGTGCAGTGTTAAAACTAATTTCTCCCTAATTTGCTAGTCACCAAAGGAAAGGGGAAGAAATTACTACCAGAAAACCTGTGTCTTGCAAACACCAATGAACATTTCCAGTGCATGTCTGTTGTTGTACACTGAAAAGTCTCCTCAGACAACATGTTGTATATGAACACTCTGCTTCTGACTGTACAAAATGATTGATAAAACTAAATAACTTCTTACTCTGGTCAGAAGTACATTACAACCCTAAAATTAACTGTTATCATTATCTTGAAATAGGTTTATATGAAAAAATGCTAAAAGTGTTCTGTTTTACATGACAAAAGTAAAATTCATCTTAGACAATGACTAAAACGTTAAAAATAACCGCTTCTATGACATGCTTCTGTTCTAGCCATCCTTACTTACACAAGTGCTTTTTGACATGAATAGGGAAAACGTATGAATAAAATAGGTTTAGAATCACCTATCACCCAATTCTTGTGAGATGTTGATTCTTCTTATTCCTAGTGCAATTTGACTGCTCTCAGAGTAGTTTCTCAAACTGTACAAGTAAAAGAAGATTCAAATGTTACTGTTATTTAAAAAAAAGTATACTTACCTTTTGTCTTCTTGCTTCCCAGTGGATAGGTATTGAATTCTATCACAATGAGATACAAAATTTTTATGTTCCATTTATGACCTCTCTATGACTGTGCTTTGAAATTATTGTGAATTATCCTTTTGTTCTCTTCTATTTTTTCCTATCCTAAGCATTAAGTCTTATACACCATATCCTAGTTATTTTTTCTCATTTCAGAAGAAAATATATTAAGACATAAAAATTATGAAGAACACTGGGTGTAATATCAATGGAACAACCACATTGAACAACAAATCTGAAATATCTACTACTTCATAGTCCGGAGTAATCAGATAGTAACAGATTTTGTCACCACATCACTGCTTACTTCAGTTAGTCCTTGAAGATGGCCCTTACTCTCAAGAAGAGTATTAGCATATGTTCTCAACAGAGAATGTGGCTCTCCATTAAAGATGGCTCCTTTTCCCCTTATTAAAAAATCATTCAAAATCATTTCAGTAGAGAAAATTATAATCTAGCTTGTGTTATTAACAAGTTTGTCATGAAAGAAAGGCAATAAAAAATAAGCTTCTTATGGAACTTTCAGATCTTCAAATGCAATTCTCCAATTCCTTGTAACTACTTTAACACAGTTGCAGTGAGTTGTGCTGTTAGGAATAGCATTGCCACTTAGTAAGGATGCATAGAAAGCTGCTTCATTTAGGAAGCTCACTGCTACATCAAAGAAGACACATAACATTGTGGCACTATAGAATCAAAATATTTGACATGCTCTCTACCCATTGTAGCAACTTTTCCTCTAAGGCTATTACAGCGCCAAAGAACTGATGCACATAATCTGAAAGGAAAAAAAGGAAGATCAGAGAAATTTCTCCCAGAACGTAGCGAGCATATGAATGAATTACCAGGAGCAGTAGAAAGAAATACTAAATTTTCCACGATTGTCCACGGGGCGGCGCGTGAGCCACGTAGTGTTATGAGCAGCAATACTGCAAATTTACAGTTCTGTCTTCCGTGAGGGTATCTGATTGGTCTGGGGCCAAATACCTATAATTATCCAGAGTAATTCACAAGCAGGATTTATTTTCTTGTAAGAACTATTTTCATTAGTTAAGGTCCCTAAAAGTGTTCAACAATAAGTCAAGCTCTTTACACACTACTGGCCATGATGGTTTGAGCATTAAATTTCTCCTAAGTGTTCTCTTTTTTTGTGATAATTTCCATTTTTGGCAGTAGTGCGTCCATCAGAGCTTTTACAGTAGAACAAGCAGAGCTGTAAGGACAGAGAGATATGACAAATACAGATATAGCCAGTCAGAACACAAAAAGAAGTTCTTTCTAAGTGCTCTGTAGCTTGAGTCATAACTGATCATAAATTGCTAATCACAAATTGGTAAAAAATATCCCTGAATTTACCTACTTCAATCAAGATGGAAAGGACTAATACCTTCTCACAGTCATTACATAGATGTGCAGTTGTATGCACTGCTCTCTGGAGAGCTGTAGCCATTAAAAAAAAATGAAATTCTTAAGATTAATTATTGCTTGCTAATACAGTGTAGCAATAGGAAGGAAGGAGAGGAGCTAGAACTGTGCCCCTAGCCCCCAACTTTATATGGTCTGCAAGAAGTATTTCAAAGGCATTCAAACAGTTCATTACTATCAGAGCAACCTTCAACCTGCTCCCCAGCATTGCTGAGAGATTTTAAGTATAATTTGCAGATTTCCAGTGGGTAAGTAAGTGGTTTACTGGCTTTGGCTCGGAGATGAGGGCAAATGGTTTCACTTGCCCCACCTGAGTTTCTTCATCAGTAAAATAATTTGAGGTTCTTATTACCTTCCTTTGGGAAACTGAACTCAGCACTGAAAAATTCCAGTAAGCAATATTATAATTAGTCCAGATAGAGTAATCCTTTCTGTGAGTTAAATACTGGCAGTTAGCAGCATTTACTTTTAAGAAAGTTCTGTATTCTGAATATTTCCACGAGTTCTGTTTCTATGATACTGGAAACCAAACAGTCCAAGCAGGGTGATGAGGTGAATTCTACAGTTGGGGATAGAATATTATCATAACTATTTATCATTCATTTTTTTATATTCTAGGGGAAGCTAGTAAACGCAAGAAATGTTTCAAAGATAACATTTTATAAATTACAGTATTATAATTATGACAAATTTTAAGCTGTTTTCAATTTTTATTTTTGCATGTGCACTTCTGTCCATGCATGGAAGAACTTGGTCCCCAGGTACTGTTGACAAGGTTTTCCCCCATAATCTCTATACCCAAACTAATTTTTTCATAATTTCTGCTGATTTTATGGTTTGGAGTTTGGGGGTTTTTGTCCCTTTCCAATTATTTCTGTAAACTTCCATCTCAGAAATCTGCACTCTTATTTTATTCTTTAATGTATATATGTAAGAATCTCTACCAAAGACATCTTCTCATTGGTATTAATGCTTGCCCAACCAAGGACTCTCATTGTTCTTCATTAATTTTCTACCAAAGAGTTTCAAACCACTACTGGTAACAAACAAACAAAATACAGATATCATGGGCTGATGCTTATGCAATCAATTTCATGCACGTTTTCTGTTGTTTTGTTGGTTTTGTTGTTTTTTTTTCCCCAGAAAAACCAATGCTAGTGTTTCTGAATAAGGTTTTCCTAAAATTATATGCTCAGGAATAAATAACAGAAAATTATTTCACTAAAACTGTAGACAAAGAGAAATCCTTGGTTTGGATTAACATTGCTGCAACATTTTTGTTTATATAGCCAAAAAGATCATGGCCTCACTCTGACTGTAAATCACAGAGTAATTCGCAATTACTTGCACCCCCTAAAAAAGGGAATATAAATAAATAAATCTTTTCTTACTCTATTTCACTTAGCTCAAATAATATAATGAAACCTAATCTTTGTTTACAATAATGAGATCTCCAGATTACTACAGTAACTGAACCTTGCACAACATGCTACTGTCAGTCCTGATTCTTTCTTTTGTCTCTTTGAAGTTAAAGGTAAGATAATAACTATTCTTTTTTAAAAAAAATAATGAGCATTTCCTCATTTCTTGTTGAGTTTCAATTTCTTCTTCTGCACTCCTGTTGTTTTCTGTTTTAGCATATGATGAAAACAACATTCAAAAAATACACAAACTTCCTGATTTGCTTGTAGTATTTGCTTGTACTATAGTACTATTAAGTACTGTAGTGAGGCAATTTTATACCGTGGACAGCTCAGAGCTGACTATTCCCTATTCTTGTCTGTTGTTCTTGGCATCATTGTATATTTAAAAGAGAAAATCATTCAGATCAAATCTTCCTAATGTGAGCTGCTTAAAAAATATGCAGTCAAAATAAGACCAGTTAGTTTTCACAAATGACTAGATGTTTTCCTCCCCTGTCTGTTGGAGTGAAAATGAAACCTTGAAAACAAGGACCCTTCTCTTTCTGTTGTTTCTATCATTTACAAATTGGCTACATTAGCTGCACCTCAGGAATGATGATTATGGAGTCTTTTAGTAATAGCAAGTAGTAAATCTCAGTCTTGCTGTGAAGAGTAATGCTTCTCACATTATTTCAAAATAATAAAACAAATAGCATACCAATTCATTTTCTTCTCAGGAGATACGCAGGTGCCACTTTTAAAAGAAAAGAAAAGCAGCAGCAGACCACAAGCAGAACTCTGAAGATCAACATAGGTCGTTTCCACATTTTTTCACTCTCTTCAATTCAGTTCCTCACAATCTTCACTCTAATGTCACCCACCAGGAGCACAGATGTTCAGATGATGTGGATTCCAAGGAAAATCCTTCTTCATTATAAGTAAATTGCAGCAATGTGATTGATTAATGTCCTTTGAGAAATTATATGCCTGAAAAATCACTCAATAGATGAGAATTTAAGGGATCCATGATTTACCTTAACCACAAGGCAGTTATTCCATTAAAATACAATATCTTGTAAACAGAATAATGCACTGATAGAGAAGTCACAAAAGAAATCTATACTTGGGATCACAGAATGTGCAGTGTTCTTGAACTCCCAAAAATTGATAAAAAGAAAATCTTGGAATTTACAGGACAGATACTTCAAGGAAAGAGATCTCTCTCTTATTTAGGCTGGAGGCTTACAAATGCACAGAGACCATCAAGAGTCCTAGATGCTACTGATTATCAAATGAATCTGGGATTTGGTTTTTTAAAGTACAATTGTAATTATGCCCAGAGAAGGTGCGTACGCCCCATGTCTGGAAGTATTCAAAGTTGGATTGGATGGGGCTGTGAGCAACATGGTTTAGTGGAAGGTGTCCCTGCCCATGGCAGGAGGGCTGTAACTGAATGATCTTTAAGGTCCTTTCCAACCCAGACCATTCTATGAATCTATGATGCTAAATCATACTTTTTTTCTTTTTCTTTTTTTTTTTTTCTCAACTATACCAGTATCAGAATAATTGGGAAAGAGATGATTAAGCAGGAGTTGCAGATGATGAAATTCCAAGAGGACTGCACACACTCACTCATTTATCTTTCAAACACAACTCTGTCACACTCCAAGTTTGGCACATCATGTCTAGGGTGGGCCAGATGGTTTTTCTAAAGAATTGCATCTGTAGTAAGATAAAAAATAGCTATTTACTGAAATTATGTTGAAGCCAAAGCAACAAGTTTAACACAGGAAGCAATGACCAAATAGCCTAATGTTCAATATAAAAATAAAATAAATGTATTGCTTTGATTCTAAATGGAATAAAAAGAACCCGGAAAGGAAAAAAGGCATTTTTTGTCAGAGAACAATTCATCAAACAGAATGAAAATGCACAGCTCTTGGGGTTCTAAACATGACTACGATGGTCATACTGGGACACACAATCTTACCTTCGAATTTTTCATCCCATAAAGTATTTAAGCTTGCCAACACCTTGTACTACATCCCCAATTGCGAGGAGATTTCAGGCACTCATGTATCATGGAAATTCTCAGTATTTTTCTTTCTGAATTCATCTGGAGAATGAATAATCAAGACTTTTATTTTTGGTGGGGGATGAGCAATTAATTTCCATATGTATGTGGCATACTCAGAGCATAATATACATGAACTATTCCAGGTCTCCATAGGATACTGCTGGCATGGTGCCTCTGAAGGCTAAACTATAAGACATCCCAGCTGTGGGCAAACAAATGGCTTTGGTACTTACCAAAAGATTTCCTATGATGGAAAATTTATTATTGTCTTTTTTGTTAAGCACAACAAAATGTTATAATGATGAGCACTGAACAAAATATTAATTAGAAAATTCTGCATTGGTGCAACACATTCAAAGGAAATGCTGTTCAACCACAACAATTTCTTTATCTGATTGTCTTGGGTTGATGCTGAATTGTATCCCCATCCATCTGTTTAGCTTAGAAATAAGTTTTGTACCTTTAAAACTAGATCTGAGAGTGAAGGAGAAGAGGTGGAATGTCTGAGGCAGTTGTTTTCAAAACATAAAGATAAGAGTTTTCAGCTTTCCTTCACACATGGTTTGTATTGTCTGCAGTGCAGATGGCGAGAGAGAGCTCTCCTTTGCATTTTGTTAGTTTTTGGCTGGCTGAGGCAGAGAAGTTCTCTGGACTGTGGTTTTATTTCTTCCTTTTTCTTGGAACTGTTTGAGCCTTCTCTGGACTAAAAACCCAAAAGGGCACCAAACCCTCACACCTGTGACCCACCAGGCCTGGCCTGGGCCCGGCCTTTCCCAGCACCAGAGGGACTGACAGCAACTGAACCGAGCTACAGCCCATGAGAGGGACTTTCTGAATTTGTCATCTCTGCGGAGTGGCAAGAGGTTTTGTTGTTCAGTGTTGTTCATTTTTTGTGCTAAAGGTGCTTTGCCTGTTAAATAAACAACTTTTTTCCACTTTTCTTTAATGAAATTTTTTTCTGTCCTGAACCAGTTGAGGAGAAAGGCGGTTCGGATTTACTTTCTAGACGGACCCCATCCAGAGGTTTCTTCCCAAATTTGCATTAATCCAGGACACTGGTTATGAAAGACATGATTAGTCATTAAAGTGAAACAGAGAGGGAAAATAATGTCATTAGTACAAAAAAATTGAGCAGACGGCACATTGGTCAAATCCTGAAAAGTGAGGGAAAATTTTAATTTCCCCCCACATGCCCCAAATTCATCAAAAATTGCCAACAAAAATCCTTCTCTAGTTTTGGTTTTGGAGTTGTGGAGGTGAATTCTTAGCACAACTCTTATACTGCAAGTTTATATCTCCTTCAGATGGGAAAGGTCCACAACCAGGGCCTGCAGAAAAACCCTCTGCCAGTATTTGCTTGTTTATGTCTGCAGCAGAGAAGTAGAAAGCTTAGAAAGCTTGTTTCTTTCTCTATCCATGAATGGAACAAAGGCATTTGGAACAAGCCTAGGTTTTGTCAGGTTGAGATACATTTGTTCCTACAAGGCCTTCTATACCTAATACAATTTAGCAAGGATCAAATACCAAAACTATTGAGTGTAACTTGGAGTGGAACAGCAAAACAATGACAGTTGTACGCCTTATCCAGGTACCATATTCTTGCAACTGTACCTCATGGAAACAATGTAAGTCTGAAAATAGAGAGTGCAGTAAATTCCTTTAATTACTCTGAATTCCACATAAAAAAAACTTTGAATATATGTAAAAAACTTTATGCTTTCCCCTTAAGGAACTCCTTCAGTAGAATTTTATGCATATCTAAGTGTTAAGATCAGCCTGTAAGCTCATGTTTTGCAGAATCAGGACTGCAGCTTTCTAAATCTCCCTAAGAAAGCAAAGCAAGAAATTGTTTATTATTTCATATATGTTGTTAGGGAATAATTGACATGGATTTAATGAAAAAAATCCTTACAAAATTCATGAGAAGAATTAACTGTTTAAATCAGTATAATGAAAAAGAAAATTTGCAATGAAAATGTAAATCATTCATCATATATTCTGGACACATAAAAATAAGTACTTTGATACTTATCAAAAATTGGCACATGTTTGAAGGGATAGTATATTAAAGTAAATAATCTCTTAAAACAAAGACTTGAAGAAACATTTCAGAGAGAGCTGGGGAGGAAAATAGCACATTTCTAGTATGACCCTTACAATAGCTAAATGAGTCTAATTAATAATGCACAATAATTACTGTTTTAAGAGTGACATTAAATTGTGTGCAAAATACATTAGAAAATTGTAGGGCAGATTAAAGGAAAGTAATTGCATCATAAATACAATACGTACATTTGAAGAACTGTAATTCTAGATGGAATGGAATGGAATGGAATGGAATGGAATGGAATGGAATGGAATGGAATGGAATGGAATGGAATGGAATGCATGGAATCTTTCAAAGATATCAAGAACGAATGCCAAAGAATGAAAAGAACTATTGAAGTGCAAGGAAGAAATTGGCCAAGAAGACACAACAATTCTGTATTCTTTCCAAGAAGACCTGGTTTAGGGCAAATTTGGAAAGAAACCTCCTCTCCACTCCTCTCCTCTCCTCTCCTCTCCTCTCCTCTCCTCTCCTCTCCTCTCCTCTC
>JAWWMU010000106.1:53972403-53996447 GCA_035048155.1 Cinnycerthia olivascens | reverse complement strand
AAATGTATTGGGGGAAAGTAGCAATTTTAGTACAACTGTGAGTTGAAATATTAGTAGTTGAAACAAATAGATATTGCAGTGATTTAATGAGAAACTTAAAGAGAAATGAGAGAGATAAAAAAGATAGTAGAAAAAACTTTCGTTTCCAAAGATAGATGAAGAAAAAACTGTTGTATACTAAAGTAGCTCATTATTAAAAATAACACCCCAGTACTTGATATAGTCTATGAAAGCAGCTGTGTAAAAGCTGCAAAGCAAGAGAAATATTTTGGCACTGTGAATATAATTTTATTTCCAGACAGTTGTTTTTGTTTGTGACAAAACCACAAGAAAAGCTGTTTTTTTGTGGAAAAGTCTCCATAGCATAACAAGAGAAACTCTTCTCCCTAAGTGAATTGAGAAAAAAACTGTTTGTAAGGGTAGTAGATTGACTGAAAGTCGTGGGTTTTATCTTTGCGTTGTCAGTTAAAAAAAAAGGGGTGTTCTGAAATTTTATTTTGATTGTCTCATTAGTGTTTTCCCCTTTAGTTCTGTTAATAAAGTTTTCTTTGTATATTTTCAAGTTTGAATCTGCTTTGTTTTCTTTCCTTTCAATCCTATCTCACAACAGAAAACAAATCCTCAACATTAATTGGTGTGTTGGCCAAGAAACGACCAAATTAACCCTATGAAAAATGTACCAAAATAACTGTTCTTGCAGCCCACCAGAGTGGTGTTTTTACAAGATGCCAGAGTTTCTGTGCAAGGCATGAGGCCTTTGAAGGGAAAAGTCTCCAAATACATTGTTTGTAGCGGTTGGGGAAGCCAAACTTGGAATAAACCATATTCCTGATGTACACGTTTGGAAAAGGCTTTGAAGCATACTATGCCATCATCCACGATCAGGTATTTTCTTTGAGGGAAGTGGTTGAGTTGCTTTAAAAGAGAGTTCAGAAACTAATTAGCATATATGTAAAGTGTGCAAAGATCTGGAAATGTAATAAAGTCAAACTGCCCATGTAGAAACATCATAAAACAATGCAATACGATTGTTCTTTGCAGAGTAGAAGACCTAATTAAATTGCTGGATTATTTTTTTCCACAATAACAATTGTGGACAATAACATTCCTATTATAAACAACATTTTGAGGGTCTATCACTATTCTATTGTTAGCAGCTCCCAGAACTTCCATTATTTTCCTGATAATGTGGTACAGACAGTTAGGTTCCATTCAGCAGTACTTCCTTCAAACAGTAATGATTTTCTACATCTGGATAATATTATAGGAGTAAAAATGGAATATTAAAACAATCTGAAATTCACTGAATTATTCTTGTTGATTTCACTGGACTTTGAATGACAATTCACAAGTGACAAAGGGGTCACACGATAGTTTTGGAGACTGGATGATCTCTCAGACAACTACCTACATTTTTTTCTGAGTCTCACACTTCAAGCCCTAGTGCCTGAAAGCTAGTTTCGCTGTGATCCAAATCGCATTTGGTGCTGTGCTAAAACAAGATGAGCTACTTCGAAGAAGTACATGGTCTTTGCAACCCATACTATTTCACACATGTCTCATAATAATAAAAATATCATTTAAATAATAATGGAGCATATTGATTTTATTAATATTATTCTTTCTTTTCTTGATCAAGTTTGAAGGGTTTTTCACTTGTAGATCTTTGTGGCAAGACCTAAAATCAGAGAGGGCTTTGAGGACATTGATCTAAATATTTTCTTTATGATGAATATCTTAAAATATAAAATTACTTTTTTCAATGTGGTTTTATTAAGCTTAAATTGGAATGCTTTACTTTTTAAATCAAGACAGACATTTAAGTCAGATTTGTTACAAAATCTTTTGTCTTGTCAGAGTTTCTTTGCTTCAGGTTTTCCCACACAGAGTGTTATACAAAAATACTACAGAAAGTTTCTGAAATGCAAGTTCCTCATTGACTGTCTTTGCTACCTCCAAGATCCATCTGTCTCATCCCTTCTCCCTGTAGTGTCTTGCCAGTGCATTTCTGTACCTCTTTATTTCCCTGCCCCATGCTATGACATGTCTAGTCTCACTCCTGAAAAGAAAAGCTCCTGTGAGCAGCAACTTTCCATCTCCTTCCATGAGGATCTACCTCATCTGATCACTCATCTCTTATAAATAAGGAAGTAAACACGTAATACCAAATATCACAATCTGAATGATTTATTTGGGTTTTGAGAAAACTGAGCTTTATGATAGGACTTCCAAAGAATTTACGCAGTAAATACCTTAAGAATAGATTATGATACTTTTCATTAGGGCATATGTATGTCGTAAGATAAACAGATTTTTGGAAATCAGTTAAAGTTGTTAGTTCCTCTGGATTTTCTGAATTAGTCTGCCTTAATCTATAAGTATCTAAAGATGGCTTTTTGCTACCTCAAGTCATATTTTTACATGGAAATATTGTCTTAAAGGTTGTCATCTGTCTTTAGGTTTTTCAACAGTTTGAATGGGAAAGTGAGGAAGGCTGAAGATAGCACTAATTAGCCGACTATTGAAGGCTTTCCGTTTCTCTCAACCTCCAGAAATTTCTGCAGATTTCAGGACCTTTAGAAAGCCTGGCTGACACTGCTAGGAGCTATGGCACTTCTGACAGATATCAGGAAAAACATGTTCCTAAGAACACGAAGAACCCCTGCTGCTTAAACAGTCTGAAAAAGACACAGAGAAAACTCCTGACAAAACACAAAGATTTTATTCACTTCTAACATGGGATTTTCTGAACACTTATGCATATTGTTCTCATATTAGGTACCTACCAAATCCTCCTAAATTTGTGTACCATATACATCTTTTAGGCTATTGCCAATCTACGAGTACTATGAGGCACAATAACAGTTTCCATATGTATGAATATTCTGAGTCAAATGCCTTTAAACTTTCTTACGTAATTTTTTATGCAGCCAGGTTAGCTCATAATACTTTCTAAAATACTTTAAAAACTATAATATTATAAAAAGTGCTTTATTTCCAGTAGTTTTACAAAGCAGTCAGACTATTATGAGTATCAATATTAAATAGAGATTTAAAAATCTTACCTTTTCCAGACCAGTAAGTCATGTTTTAACTGTACTGAATTAGTTTATCAGCTCAGAAATACATTTAAATAATTTGATTGGAATATATGCTTTTTTAAAGACCTTCTACATTCCTTCAGATTTTAGTAAAAAGAGAAATCTCAAACACAGGTATTGGTTAGCACTACAGCTATGACCAAGCATTCTTTCACTAGAGTAGTCCACAAAATCAAAGAAAAAACTCCCCAAACCAAGCATTCTTTTACTAGAGTAGTCCACAAAATCAAAGAAAAAGCTCCCCAAAGTATTACAGTGTGAAGTGACCACTGACATGGCAAATTTAAGAGATGAGTACTTTTAAGGACAAAAGATCCAGGTCCTGTGGAAAGGAACTAACATTATAATAGAATCAGCAATATGGTTAACAAATGAAAATTATGATGGTGTTGATGAACTTTAGGGATCAAAACTGAGATTTCCTCCTTAGTATAATGAAAGCTAAGATCTGATTTCCAGTATATTTATTTCAAATGTTTTTCTTTACTCAGTTGGTTTTTTAGGGCTTACTAGAGCATATTGAATTGTGTCAACTATGCATGTTTTGTAGCAGAATGACCTTCTTGCAACTCATAATGAATTTAAGCGCAGTTGTAGTAAGAATATCAAAGGGAGTTTAAAAGTCATGTTTATAATCTTTTGGTAAGGCCACACAATTCATTATCATAATGTTGCAACACAGATTCAAATCAATTTTAGTTATACTTCTAATGCAATCTCACGTTTGCAACCAAGTGCTTCAATTATATTTTCAGTAATGTCTCATTTAAAATTTCTAGTTTTATTCCTGTTAGCCACTTTCATTTCACTCAAAACAGACATATATGCAAAAGGAAGGCACCCATGGAGTTTCCTGAAGAGCTACCACATTGTCGCTGTGGGACACGCAAGGACGCACACGGACACCTTCTCTTGAGAAAGTTGAGAACTATATTTATTAAATATTTGACTCCACATTTTATAGTATTTCCACACGGACCAGGGATTGGAGAAGAAGGTTGACACCTCTCCCATCCCATTGGTCAAGACAACTGTCCATCAGTTGTTTCCACACAAGAGAAAGTATGAACAACAACTTCATCTTATCAAACAGACTTCTGATAAGGACACTCTTGAGTGTGAGAAAGAAGCTAGCTACTGTGAAAACAGCAAGTTAGAAAGTGCATCAGGAAAACCTGAAGAATCAGGGTGACACACATTTCCTCTGGAATTACAGCACATCTGCTAGAGTCAGGGCCAGAAATGACATTAAATTCCTGTACAAACTATGATGAATTTGTTAAGTGCTCTCCTTTTGGGCAGAAAAGATTTTTTTTTTAATGGAACTACTAAGTCTGTGGAAAATAACCCATTTCTTTAATATAGATCCTTCTCTTAAAATTTGTGTATTTGTACAGAATACACAAATTTTCCGGTACAGAAGAGCTTTGAATTTCAAACATGGCAGAAGGAACAAGTTCTTTTTTGGGGTGCTTTTCTCCAGCTAAGGAGGGAAAAAGGAAGGAGGGGGAAAAACAGACTGCTGTCTCATTATTCGGAACTATAAAAGAAAAGAAAATGAAAAGAAGCTAATTTTGAATTGCGAATTAATTATTCTTTCATAGTTTGATGTTTTCAAAAACACACCTTGTGTTTGCTCTTAACAGGGCTAAGAATTCAAATCATTCCAGGAGATCCTGAGCAACACTTAGCCGGGAGTCCTGCATGTGGGATAAACACTGAATTTTCTTTATTTCTTTCCAATAAATATGCTTGCACAGTAATATGCTGTTGCTTCTGGAACCTCTGGAAAATGTCAATTTGACAGAAAGAGCCATAAAGCAGGTGCCCTGAGTAAATGATGCAGCAATACCAAAATGTGCAGAACCAATCAGGCTGAGATAAGGACCATAACACACACACCTTACCAGCAGGGTATTGGGGTAGTGGCACGCACCACATATATGGAATTTACAAGCAAACAAGCACAAATTCTCCCTTGTCTAGGGCTTTGTTTCAGTTCACTGAACAAAGTAATTACAGTCTTTTTCTTGCAAATTGTTTCAGACCCTCCTTGGAGGTTTCTGCTTCAAAGGCATTCCAAATTACAACAAAAGAAAGTGGGTTATTTACCCAAAGTTTGAGAAAAAAATACATTTAATAGCACAAATGCTAAAAATGGGTTGGGTTTTTTTTTTGTTTGTTTCTTTCTTCTCATATCAGGAAAGGGAAGCCAGAGTTATTGTGCTACGTTCAGGAATTACCTTCTTTCTCCTGATTCCCAGTAAAAGATAGTTGGAATCTGTCCTGAATGGGTCTTACATATTACCATTAAGGCAGCTTCGTCTCACACTGTTCATAATTTGTTAAACTGAAAAAGTAGAGAAACAGCCCAAAATTTCTCATGCCACAGACCTATTCTTTCTTCTGCTAACCCATGATGACTGTCTCTCAGCTACACTGCAAGGAACAGAGTCTAAAACAAAGACAAACCCAGTCCAGCATGTTTTTTTTTCCCCACAGAATCTTAGAAACCCATATCAATACTTCTTCCATCAATAGAATTCTTTGTAGAATGTATTCTCTGTGAAGTTCTACTTTACGAAGCAGGGAGACTTGTCTTTTTAGTGACTTAATTCATAGAATTAAAATAAATTCAAGCTAAAAAATTATAGAAAACAGTCCAGCTGAAATATTACTGGTATTATATCTATTATTCCTTCTACTCAAGACAATTAAATTGAACTACTAAAAAAAATGTTGAAAATACTCATGCCATGGGAAACAGAGTTAAAGCTCTCAACTCAAAAAGAACATGTAATTTCTAGGTTGTCTAAGTGTGCTTCTCATGGTCATTAACAGATGTTTTATGCAAAATGTAATTTTAGATGCCAATGAATCATAAAAATTCAAAAATCATGTTAGCAATGAAAAATAAAAGATTACATGCATCTTCCAAAAAAAGAATAATAAGCATTATCAGTAAAATAAAGACAGAAAAAAGTCATCTAATTGAGAAGTTACTAGATTAAGCTAATAATTTTTATATTATTATTAAGTGCATACACTCTGTAGGAAACTCTACAACACTGTCACAGGTTGTGCTGTCATGGTAACATGAGTAAGACTTGCCTGTATAGAAGTTTCCACCTTCTGGGCTCCTGTAGACGTTTCAATTACACTGCAAGCATTTGTAGAGATGCTGTAAGGCTTTTGCAAAAATCTAAGCTACTTTTTTGTAGTTTGAAAGCTCTCACGAATATTCATGACCTGAAACGTTGGCCCTCACAAACATTCATGACCTGAAAAAATAACTTCTACTGGATGCATTAAGAGACCTAAGAGAATCTCTGTCTTACATAAATCAGTCCTTGTACAGATAAATTCAAGCCCAGACCTCTTTGAATAGTAGTCAGCCAGTCATCTTGTCAAGTGAAAATTTCACTCTTTTCTGTAAAGCATTTGGGTTTGGTTTAGATTTTGATTGTTTTAGATCTTGTTTCTCTCTATTATATATATTCACTTTCCATAATAAATACTTATTTCTTCTTTAAAGGAGGCTAGTTAGCCCTGGCAATCAGGGTTAAGTTGCATCGTGTTGTGTTGAAAATATTTCAACAACAAAATTACTCCAAACTGAAGTCACTTCTCCCATTTATCTTAGCTTGAAGTATTTTTTGTTTGAAGAATGACATAATGTGGTTCTTTTCTTTGACCATGCAGCACTGCCATCATGCTAGGTTAAAATACCATTGATGGATTTCTTCATGTGTTGCTGTGCAGCCTCAGCTGTGATGCTGTGCATAGACAGAGTTCAAAAAGAGCTGTAAAAATTCTGTCAATAACTGCTTTCTGTACTCAAGGGGTGGTGGCATGGACCCATTTTGGGGAGATGAGAGGTGGAGAAGTGACACAGGCAGAACTTCTGTCACAAGTATTTCTAAATGCAAAAGCAGAGACTGCTACGTCTGGTCCCATACTAGCATCTCAGGAAGAGGAACAGAAGCAGTCCACAGTCACAGCAAAAAGTCACAGTCCCAACTAAAGCAAATGCAATTTTGCTAAAAATAAAAAAGTTTGGGCTAATATAAATTGACTAAGGATTAACAAAGGTCAGCTCCTGTCAGTCTCAGAGTTATATTGAGCCTTAATAAGAACGGAAGTTAGCTAACAGACCAAAGGATTGGATTAACATTATTCCACTCCATTTTCCCACTTGGTTTAATTAGAGTTGATTCACCACTGATTTATATAGTCCTGTAACAAATGAAATTGTTTAGACATATGCAAATAAGATTTGGTAAGACAACAGTTTTTTGATTGTTCTGAAAGCACTAAACAGAGTAAACAATAAGGTCAATATGTTCCATCTCAGGTTTGAACATAATTTCTACTTGATAACGATTAAAAGGAATCCACATTTTTTTCAAAGCAATGCGTTGAGAGCATTAGATCAGAGAATAAAAAGCACAGCACAGTGATGTAAAGGTTGACTGGGATTCCAAATTGTATTCTATGTTTTATTATATATTTGAAAAACTAATTATAGCTAAAGCCTAACTGATGCCAAAGGAGGATTAAGAATGTTTATAAAATGCTATAATCTAGTTATCACCAAGAAACTAGTGCTGTGAGATGAGAAAAATCGTTATGCAATATCAGCATGCTATCAAATGTGTGAAATCTAAACCTTTTCGGAGTTCAGGACATTTCATTTCAGCTACCTAGTAATTCACCTTTCAGCATTAGACACCATAATTGAATAATGAAGACTGTAATAGATGTTGAAATATACTGCAGTATTCTATCCAGGTAGCTGCACAAAGGCCTCTTTCAGACGTTTGGACTATGTATGCTAACACTCCGCCATATCTTCCCAGTGTTTTTTTAATAGTCTTGCATTTAAACTATCAAAGTGATTTATTCCAGTGTTGAAATTTGCATTTCTTTGACAAAACACTACTACTTTTAGCACTTTCTTTGACTCCTTCTGAGAATAGTAGTGACATAAGTATAATGTCATACCAATCATCTTTTAACGAAAATGCCTCAATTATTTTGTTTATCACCATGACACCTGACATATTTTCCATCAGTATCTTCCCTTCTTCAAATTCCTCCAGTAATGACTATCTTCTCCTCTATCTTAAATTTTTTATGTTTCACTGCATTTGCAAATTTCAGTCACCAATCCTTCCTACAGTACATTTTTATTGGCTGGATACATTTTTCCTTTACATAACTCTTCAAGCCTGGACTATAGAATTTCCCCCTACTCCTTCATTTCATAGAATATTCCAGACTTTCCTCACTTTACTTACATACTTTTCATACAATTTAGTAAGATAACTGCATTTTTAATTTGGTTAATTTTTTAATTTTCCCAAGTCTCCTTTTTAAGTCCAAAGTGTGCCACATTACTTAGCAATACAAAATTCAATATAAAACTGAAAAGACTACTGTACATTTTACATCACAGAGATAATGGAATTCAGAACAAGATTAACCTTTGGCAAGGTCTGGACATTTTTCAACCTCTTGTCTCATTAGTCTCAATAAAACCAGCTATGGAAGGCTGAGTAATCCTGTATTCATACTGAAAAGGATTTCAGTTTGCAAATTATCAGAAAGATTAGTCCTGAAGACAAAATACATTGTATCAGAGAAGAAAGAAACTAGCTCAAGGAAAGTGAAGCTGATTGTTTTACTCTTCAGTCCCCCTTGAATCTGGGGACTCAGTCTCCTACTAAAATATTCTCCTTTTTCTAAAGCATGCACATGGTGAAACAGAGCAAAATTCTGTTTCTTAAATTCCTTTAAAACCTTGGCAATTTCCCCCATATTGTTGACAAAGAAATACACCCACACACACTAAAACTGATTGCCAAAGGATGATGTGGCTTTCTGATATTCACCAAAATACATAACTATGGACAATGAATGTGCTTTGGGAGAGCAATCCAGAAACAAAAATAGTTATTCATTTAAGAATCCGGGTAACTACAAAAAACAAAACCTTGATGAGTTGATAGTTGTTAGGTCATTGTACAGAGCTCAGAACCTGAAATCTGATTTCTCAGACATCTCTGTGGTGCCTGACATTTCCTTCACAGTAGTACCAACTCTGGTCTGATCAGGCTTTGCAGAAAACTGTTTCAACTCAACTCATATTCCTACTTCAGTGTTTGCTACTTTGACAGTGAAAAATCTCAACATCATTTGGGTGTGTTTTCTCAACTTCTACTGAAGAGCTGACATAATAATATAACTATTAAAAGCACTGTTTTCCTAAATGGCACAAAAAAGAAAGTAGATGGTGTTTTTAATTTGAAATTCCACATGAAACTTCAAAAGAATTGCTTTGAACTTTGCCTATGTAAATTTCTTGTATGGAAAATGGAATCAATCTTTTTTAATTTGTCTTATTCCCTTTGTTCAATTTATTAGCATTTTATGTATTTCTATTTTGTGATTTTTTAAAAAAAATATTTAAAAAATTATTTAAAAAATTATTTTAAAAAATTATTTAATAGATTAGGCTATTTCAGTTCTCCTGTGTTTGCTATAGATTTTTCTTTTAAATTGCTGTTTTTCCTGTAATATGAGATAACTTAAATTCATTTTAGGATGATGCTGGGATCATTTTTTTCCTCATTACTTCATATATTGTAAATAAGAAGAAAATGCTTTTTTACTGCAGTCAATGTGTAAAGTCTCTGTTTGCATTTTGAGTGTTAGCTCATTGTCAAACACTAGAATAAAAAAAAAAGGCTCTTCTGAGGAAACCAGAGGTACAGTAATATTATGCCAACAAAAAAGAAGCATGCAATTTCATCAGTCTTAAAATGCTACATATTTGGATCAATTAAAGCTTTCACCAAGTACATCCAATAAATTAGCCATAACTGGTTTACAAGGTGCAACAAATGAGAACTCTGAAAATGGAAGATGCTTGTTGAAACTTCAGCTTTTTTTTTTTTTTTTTGTAGGTAGAACTGTATGTTTCAGAAGAAGATGACCAAAATTCTGTACTTATTCCTATCTTTATCTGTTATCAGTAGATAGATATGAGTAAGACCAAAAATAATTTAAGCATCAATACCATTCCTTTTTTGCTGTGATTAGTCAATAAAACAAATATTTCTGCAGAGAATCTGATGGAATATGATCAACAGAAGATAATCAATGCATTGGTTGAAATTTAAAGTCAGAAAATTTGAATGTAAGTATAAGAAAAGTTAATCCACTTCAGAGGAGCTAGAAGTATCCCAGGTAGACTCTGACACTTTCAGTATAGCATGACTCAACCATTCAGAATAATAGTAGAAGAAAAAGTAAACTGCTAACCCTTCCCTAAACTGCACATTAGGAAAAAGTGGATGTGCAACAAAGTACCCAAAGGTGAAATTAATAGAATTGGAAGTTCTTGCACTTGTTTTAGTAAGAGATAAAACACTTTAAGCATTCCTATATCAGTTCTTTTCCATTTTCTGGTTTAACTTGCAGACTTTATTGGTACTTAGCAAAAGCTTGTTGTATTCTCTTCATTTTTTAGAGCAGAAGATCTATGAATAGGGGAATATACAGCTACAACCACACTTTCAACATCAATATTCCAACTGGATTCCTTGTAAATGGGACACTGATGCAGTTTGCCTCATCAGAGACTGAATTTTCCCTTCATGGTGGATGGTTATTTAGGAAGAATTATAAATTTTGAATACTTTCCAGCCTGGTCGGCATATTCACTTTCTTTGTACACACACTGTTGGTGCTGTGTTGCTCTTCTCTCTCACAAGAGAAACATGACCATTTAGAAATTCCTGGCTTTAGCAACCAGAGCTCTCCTCCATCTTGTCCTCTGCTGCAATATTCAGTTGGGCATCTGCCCTTGGTGAGCTGCCATGTAGTAGCCCCAGAAGGACAACAGCTCTGGAAGAGAGCAGTTGATTCTGCTTGATGTTCAATGATTATTGACATTTGTTCTGAAAACACAAAAATTCCGGAAACAGCTTAATTTTCTTTCCAAGAAAGAAACTGAGGTAGGTTCCATAGATAATTTCCATAAAATCTGATTATAGCTATAAGTGAATAAAACTTACATATTTCATGAAAAAGCACCAAAATGCAATCTAACAAATAGTCCAACAGCAGTAATCACAATGCAGTGGGAGAAGAATGAATTATGTAGCATGGGTTTATAATATGGCCATTCATACCTGTGCATACATAAATTAGTATCAAAAATGTAATTTTACTTTTGTTTTCATTTTTAAGAACAAAGCATTTAGGTACAAATACATGTATCTATGTGGTGCACACATATATGTTGACTACAAATACATATACATTGCATATATATAAAGTAATAGAAAAATATAGGTGGAAAAGGCCCATCTGAAGTTCCGGCCCCTTCAAAAACTGTTCAAAGTGCAGTTAATCAAGTCACAGTACATTGCTCAAGGCCTTGTCTAGTAGAGTTACATACAATAAAGCTAATTTGCAAAGCTCACAGCCAACCACTCACTGAAGTATGTTATTTTCTTTCAGCAGTTGATTTTTTCCTTCCTATTAGAGGGAAATAAAATGTATCTGATTCCATTCAATAGGATGCTGATGACTTATATAAAGGGTAAATTAGCAGATTCTACATCAAAAACCAGAAGCAGTAGAGCTTGCCATCTAGATCATTAACATGAGAAACAGAAATGTGTATTTATTCTAGTGTGGTTTCTCTTTCTGGTTCCACAGGTACTGAATAAACCTCACAGCTGGAGGAGGAATGAATGACTGCGGTGAAAGTGATGGAAAAGACGTCACTATCTGAGAGTGAAAAGGATATGAAGAAAGAAAACATTTTTCTTCAGGTCTTAAAAAATTTCTTTGAATTTTGACACATATCTGTCTGCTGAGAAGAGGCATGACTTTGTTGATCCTCTAGTCAGAAATCTTGCTAGTTTGAAGGAAAAAAGAAACAAACCCTTTATGACTGAACAGCCTATTTAGTATTTCTCTACAAAACTATGAGTGCATATAAAGGAGCTTACAATTCTGAGAGCTCACTCATTTAAAAATCAGAGTACCTTTGGAAATTACATTGAAGGAGTTAATTCAGCAAGCAAAGAACAGTGTCAATGATCACAAAAATTATACCAGAAATGCAGATGGAATGAACAGTGTTTGCCGTCCTATTGAGATTGCCCTGAGTGATGTATTTTTTCCTTTGGGGATTTTTTGGTTGGTTGGTTGGTTGCTGTCTTTTTTTCATCTGGGAAAAAAAAAAATTAAAAAAAGAAACTTTAGCTGCAAACAGTCTCAATCCTGCACTGGTTTAGTACAAGCATTTTAACAAGAGATCACACAAGTTTTTAGGTGAACTATATTACTTCTCAGAAACATTCCTCTTCATTCATAAGTAATTTTTCTCTTGAAAACCATCTACTTAGAAAAATTAGAATAATTTTGCAGTATATAGATTGTCCTGTAGCTTTTTTGGAATAAATTATTCCCCTTCCTATGGTATTTTCTCCTTTTCTCACCCTAGACATCTATTTGGAAATTCTAAATCTTCTACAGGCTTTGTTCACTCCACTATAGACAAGAGAAAGAGCCATGGTAAGATGGTCCTAAATAAAGATATATCTAGCTGTAGGCAAAAACTGTAGATTCCAAAGATGCTAAGATGCTTTCCCCAGGAATTATACAGCTTTTTTTTTTTTCTTAAAAAAATATTGATTTTTCTAAAATCAAGAAGATTAAAGCTAAAAATCTTCTAAAAGTTTGAGATTCCTTTACTATAAGGATGTTTTAATGACTTTATAGCCTATTCCTAAGCAAAGAGTCACTTTTTGTCATTACAGATCTCTCACAATCACTTGATACTTTTGGCACTTGAATGGTAAATTCTGCTGCTGACCATCCAGACAGAGAACTTTTAGAAGATCTATCTAGGCATACCTGGACCTACCTGGATTTACTACTGACAAAGTTCCTGATCATAGTCAAAAGACAAAATATTTATAGCAATAGTTTTCACTATGATAGTTTGCCACAAATTTGGAGTCTCAATAAAATCCAGAAAAACTCCCAGAAAACCTATAATAAAAAACCAAAAAAAAATTCATCAGACTTTCTGACTTCAGCTCTTCCAAGTCTTACATGAATTATTGCAAAAACATTCTTCTAAGTCAACTTACTCATTTAAAATGCCAAAAGGAATATAAATTATACAAAGGATATTAATAATATTTACATTCAGTCCTTCTAAAATGAAGCCAAAGAAAGAAAACCTCTTGTTCTAATAACACAATCATCACCAGTACTGTACAAATATTGGAAACATCTCACGTTAGTCCTCTTTGCTGATTGAAAACTAAACAAATAACCAGTTATATTACCCATCAGACCATATTTATTAAATAATAAAGTATGAACTGAAACAAGACAGATTCTATTCTGCATTATAATGTAGTAATTTCTTAACTAAATATCACATAGTGGTGAGAAAGAAGTAATTACACATGTTAAAATGATGGAGCCAGATGTGTCTGAAATCAGACAAAATTGCCTTGCCTTATGAGAGTTATTGTCACAATGAGAGAGATTGTCCATTTTAATTGCATTTTTGTCTGGATTTTAAAAAATTATTTCAGAAGTGATTGATGTCAGTTGCAGCTCAAGAAAAGGCACAATGTTATTTAACTTGTGAATCTGATGGTTCAATGGCCATGTGTCCCTTGAATTCTCATAGAGTAGAATTCAATTTCCTGCTTGTGACTGGAAAATGTATTTTCTTTCAGAAAAGTTCTCTTGCAACAGTGAAATGATTGACATGAATTCATGATGAAACAGTGCCCTTAATACACTATTCCTATAAACACTATGAAGTGCTATACTTTCCTTTAAAATGTATTAGCAATTACAAATATTTCTTTTACTGACAAGAAATGAACTTAACATATTTTTAATTAAAAACTGAATGAGGGCTTGTGGTTTTAAACAAGTCATCATCTACTGGGTGTCTACTTTTCTAGAAGAAATACAAAGTATTTAACTTAGAAAAATTAAAAGTAATTAATTCAGAAGTACCACAAATTCAATTTTCCATTATTACAAAAGTATGAAATACCTTGATACATTACTACTGTGTCCTTCAGAATACCCTTCAGAATAAATTATTTTCTGGTGTCCCTTTATACATAAAAGGCTTGACTATTAGACCTACTGTTGTTGTGTGCCTGACAAAGACACTTCCAAAGCTTTGACTCTCTAGCAGTTTAATACAAATATTCTAGCTTTAAAATGGCAGTTTCTGGAAGATTTAGCTACCCAAAACAATATCTTCATGCCAGTCTTCATAGTGAAAGAAAAGGCTTAGGTAGGTGTGAACATACCTACGGGATGAAGACCTGGATGTATCAGTAGCAGCACAGGCAAGGTTTTGGCCTCTGTGACTGAGGAATAAGTACTCTGATGAAATGGGGCAAGAGTATTTTTGCAAATGGGCTTGTTAACCAGGAGAGAAGAACTGTAGCTTAGGTATATCAGGCTAGTGTTGTCGTAATCCAAAGTGAAGGCATGGCACAGGAGTAAAAAAAGTGTTAGAGCACCAGAGGGAAATGAAACTTGCATCTTTTCATTCTTTCTCTTCTCTATCCTTGAGAAAACAAGACCACAGGACATGGAAAAACCCACTCTTTGGGAAACTCAGGGGAGCCGCAGAGGTATGACCTCATTAAGTTTACAGAGATGGAGTTTGATAAGTCTCACCAGGGCACTCCAATGACCTGATGCATGATTTTTCAGGAGAGACAGGCTGGAAAGGTGAGGAGGTAGGGTTTTGCTGGAGGGAATGGCTGAAGTGCACAGAGCTATCACCACTGAGGAAGTAGTGACAAGTCTATTGAGAATTTATATTTAAGTTTAGAGAAGAAACTGTCATGGGCAGCACAGGCTTGTGCCACAAAAGAAAAAATTAAGAGGTAAATGAAGCCTGTAGACAGCTGAAAGAAGACTTGAAATCACAGGGTAGGGTGGCTCTCACAAGGATCTACATCTGAATGTCTGCTGTAAAGGCAGGAGAGCTGGGCACAAACAATCCAGGAGATTTCTAGTGTATGTTTAAGATAATTTATTGCTGCAGGTCATTCAGTGAAATACTTTCTTGGAACTATTGTTCGCAATCAGTAAATAAATCAAAATTATGAAATTTAAAACAGCTTTGGCTGGTAAAATCACGGGACTGTACAGTTTAAAATCAAGAGAAGCAAGGCAAGCAGCAGAATCTCAAATTTGGTCTTGAGGAGGGCATATTTCTACCTATTTAGGGACCTATTTGGTAACATCTCATGGGATATTGTGCTAGAGGGCAAAGGACACCAGAAGAACCAGCTGATCTTCAAGGACAACCTTCTCAGAGCAAAAGAATGGCTTGATCTAATGTTCTGTAAATTAAAGTGTTACAGAGAGACAGCATGATTCAACAGGGAACACCAACTGAGTTGAGTATAAAAAAGAAGTACAAAGAGTAAGAAATTAGAACTTACCCAGGAGAAACATAGAGTGCTTGCAGAGATTGTGGTGGAAATACTCAAAGCTCAAACTAGCAAAGGGTAAGGAAGAGGGTTTCTGTAGGTACATTAGAAACAAAAGAAAGGCTGGAGAAAATGTGGGTCTGCTGCTCAATGGCACAAGTGACAAAGTGACATGAAAAACTCTGATGTGCACCCCCACAGGATCTATAAGAAGGCCTAAGGAGTTGTGAGGACTAAGGGCAGACCATAAAAGTGTAACTAGTGCCTAAAAACCACTTTAACTATGATGCAGTCTAATTTTATTTCTAGCTTTTATAATCTTATTTCTCTCATGTGCTTTTATATTTAGGATGATTTTATTATCCAAGTGTCCCCTGAGACAAAAGATACCTCATTTTGACACAGTCATTCTGAGACCCCAGTGAAAGACTCCAATGATTCTTGTGCTGCCCCTTTCTGAACAGAAATTCTTCCAAACTTTAGCTGATGTACCTATGTATATTGTTGAACTTATGTTTGGAAAGGAATTAAATAATTTTGCAGCAACAATGAATATAAAACCACTAGTGTCTTTGGCATTTCTAGGCATCATTTTAAAACTATTAAATAAAGATAAGACATAAAGCTTTGTAAATTATAAAATATTTGGTCTTGAAAATTAAATTATATTAGTTTACATTATTAGGGATTTTTTTATGCTTCATATTTCATATATCCTCTGAACTCACTTTGCTACTTATGCTTCATTTAACTTTTAATTGCTACCCATTTTTGTAGCTGGGAAGGTAAGAGGTCAGTTCATTTTTCCTTTATCAAGAAAGCAGGAAATGCTTTCACATTTGAAGACTGGATTGTGCCTTTCCTTCTTTATCTCCTTCTCTCTGGAATGTGACTGACTATATTCCCTCTGTAACTTACACATCATTGTGCAACTATTGATTTCAAGGATTCCCTAAAAGCAGTTTCTCCTAATTGAAGCTGTAACTTCATCAGCCGTATTAAGTTGAAACAGATTTTATGCTTGCGAAAGTAGCAAATTTTCATCAAAAATCTTTTGGTACGATACAAAGTTCTTTATTATACTAGGTTTGGCTTGCTGTCTCATCTTGGAATATTTTAAACTTCCTTGGAGATACATCCGCACTCAAAAGTTCCTCTGCTGTACACTACCAATCTAGACAACACAGTGCAACTTTCCAAATATGGATGCCACCATGTACAGCTGTAAGTATCTGTAAGGAAGTAACTCAGATAAAAGACAGAAAATAAACCACATCAGATTAAGATGCCTTTAAACTAGTTTACTGTCGCCCTGATTTTTCAAGTTTTCCTGATGCACTTTCTAACTTGCTGTTTTCACAGTAGCTAGCTTCTTTCTCACACTCAAGAGTGTCCTTATCAGAAGTCTGTTTGATAAGACGAGGTTGTTGTTCATACTTTCTCTTGTGTGGAAAACAACTGATGGACAGTTGTTTTGACCAACGGGATGGGAGAGGTGTCAGCCTTCTTCTCCAATCCCTGGTCTGTGTGGAAATACTATAAAATGTGGAGTCAGATGTTTAATAAATATAGTTCTCAATTTTCTCAAGAGAAGGTGTCCATGTGTGTCCTTGTGTGTCCCACAGCAACAGTTTACCTGAACCCACACTAGAGTTTCTTTTTCTGCAATTAATATAGACTCAAAAAAAGAGTAGATATTACCTGAAAACAGTAAAGTTATTACCTGGTTCCTGAAATTTTGGAGGTCCTTGATGTTTTCATACTTTTCCATTGCTTCTATATATTTTCTCCACTTTGTGTTGTTTAACCTGAATGCTGTTAAATCTCACTGAATATTAATTCATCCTTTATATTCCATTTGGTAAAACAATTTCATGAGCCACAGAGGGGGTATGAGGCATATTGCTACAGACAGTTTGAACAATTCCATTTACCATGTACCAGCCATGTTTTATCACAGATCAGCTTACCCCTTGTAGTGAGCAATTGCTGAAATTAGCCATTCACCTATGCTTTGAAGCAACAAATTGCAGATTACCTTAAATCATTACAAAGGGATTGATACACTCGGCTGAAGAGGATAACAGAGTTTCAAGCTCTCTGAATTCACTTTACAAGAGCACATAGGATTATGTCTATAACTGGGTTGTTTTTCATCAATCTACTCACCTGCTCAACTCTGCACTGATGAACTTTCACTTCATTTACTCTGCTTGGGCTTTAGCAAATTTCACAGTGTGAGTTATTAGATCAATTTCACATACCATTTTCTCTCACTTGCATCATAACCCACATACATAATGTGTGATGAGTATTTGGAGCTTGTACTTGGTTTTAGCCCTACTGGTTATATAAGGTAATATAAGAGATTTCACTCCCTGTGAATGCACTTATTTCTGAAACACAAACACACCATTGTTTATTTAAAAACTGTTACCAGCACTTCAGATTATTGTATTACTGCCCAGACTCTGTTGTGAGTCTCCTTGAAATCTATGCAAAAAGTACTTTTTTCAGATCACATTTTTATCTTCTTCTAGGCAACTAAAAAATTAAAACATTTCATTCAGAGTGATTTTATACTTTTGGAGCCCATATGAATACTATATCAAGGCAAAGACAGGGGAACTCCTTTTTCAGGAACAGTGTATTGCCTCCCAAGGAATATTTTCATATTTCCAAAGAATTTACAAAATCCATCTGCAAATTCACTTGTCTTGGACTCCCCTTTCTATTCAAATAATTCTCTCAGAGAATTACCACTACCTGATATTGCTTGCCAGCTTGTCTCTTGCACCTCTCTTTACTAGGAATGGCTGAAACTGAATATTATTCTCATTGAAGAAAATGTTCTTGAATAAATAGTTCCCTCCATATTTTGTCCATTTTTTCTTTACTGCTTAAATTCTTGTTCTCCTGTTAAAGTCATTATTTTGGCAACACATTTTTAAACATTCCAATGAATACCATGACTTTTTTAAAAAATATAAGAGCAATATTTTCTTTTCTTGTGGAAAATAAATGCTAAAATATACTTTTTAAATATAGTTCCTATAGTCATTTAACTGTTTACCAATATTTTTATTTTTGAAAAGGTAGCACTTCCAAAATCTTCTGATCATTCTACCCTATCAGCAAAAACTTTTTGGGTGTACATCACTTATATATATATATTTATATGGATTTATTTATAAACCATGCACAGGCATTACTGTGCCTATGTATTACATAAATTAAAATCTTCAAAACATTTTAAAAAGTGAAATAAAGACAAAATAATTATCACATAGGCTTTTAGAAACACGATAAAATATGTTTTCAAAATATTTTCTTCCCACTTTCAAAATATTTTCTTCAGTGGATTGTCTAGCACAGTCCCTGAGATGCAAACACCCCATTTTGGAAATCACTGTTCTTATATGAAATAAGCATTTCAGCTTGATAACGAGTACTGAAACAGAGCTATGCAGAGCCTTAAAAGTTGCCTTTCTTGTTAAATTTCTTTTCCTACCTTTACACACAATATCCAAAAGGGCTCACTAGAAAGCTAAAGGCTGCCTGTGGGAAGAAAAAGGCTGTGGAGCAAGCACCTGTATATCTAATTGCATTGTCTATTGATTGGATATCAGAGTGCATAGAAAGAATCAGTTCTGGTATTATCAAGCCAATCTTGTCACAAAGGTGAAGGATGGCTGGTTGTAGCACACTGATACACAACCATGTAAGTCAGTCTTTGAGAGTCATCAGAGATAGAAGGAGCATTTATTTCTAAAAGAGAAGAACAGAAGCTTTGAATATAATGTTTATGGGATTACTTTTTTTTTTCTATCTAGACAAACAAGATGTCTAAGAAATATTTAAGGCAAGAACACAGGGATGTGAATCCAGGGTGTTTTGGAAGGTAAAAGGGCTGGAGGCTTGTATTTTCCAAACAGTCAAAGGAGCAAGTTCTGTTCCCAGGAACCGAGGAGAGGACAGGATGAGATGGGTACTCTCTATCAGATGTAAAGCATTCCAGGCAGGCCTGTGAGATATACAGAATTTATGTCCTGATAATTACCCATTTAAATCTAATTCTTGTTAAGACAGACAGAGATGACATTTGCTTAACCTCTACTGCAAGAGATCAAAGTACTCTTTGAACAACTAGAGATTTAGTCAAAGCCAAGTTCTGAGTTACTTCATTGAATGCATTCTGTGCCAGACATAAGGATACAAATAATGTCTGAGATGAGAACAGAGTTGAATCAGCCATTGCCATAATTCCCTTAGATGATGAGTTGCTATCCAATTTAATATTAGAATACAGGGCTCACAAAATTACCTCACAGTGAAGCAGAGGAGAGGAGGGAATGAATAGGAGAGCCCTTTTATAATATTCTATTCTGCTTTTGCTGGGAGAGCACATAAATAAAGCTTTTTCTGAGACCCCAGCTGAGACTGAAAACATGGAGAAATGCAAAAAGATAAGCCTACTAATTTGCTATACGGTTCATTATACAATAAAAACTGTGTAGTGCAATATAAAGTAAAAGCTAAGGAATGGGGAAATAACTAATTTTCTCTCTTGAAGGGTGTTATTTTCAAGGAGTTCTTAATAAGGTTCTAAATATTAAAATAATCAGTTCAAGATGCTTGATTTGTATAGGCTGTGGAGTTTTTTAATATACTGATGTAATTAGTCACTATTGAACCATATTTAGAAGATAAGTGAAAGCCTCTAAAGACTTATTTATTGACACCATATGGCAGCTCTTAAAAGTGATGTTCAAATTAGGTATAATGAGCCACATGAAAAAAGAGAATGTGCCATAAAAAGGACTTCCAAACAAAAATAATGCTATTGTTGAAGGATATAAGTTCTACTAAGGGATTTTAGGATCCCTTCCAGAGTTGATGCCCTATAGCTGACTGAAAATATTTACAGGTAGTGTTAATATTACACAATGTAGCTGCAAAAAACTCATTTTTATGATGGATTAGAGAACTATGGTAAGAATAGACAGAGAAGATGAGTGAGGAAGACATAAGAGCCTGAAGGATGATGGCAAATCAGAAGGATATGCTGCTCACATTTTCACTACAGTAAATGCATCTCTCAGTGTAAAAGTATCTGCTCAGACATCAACCTGCAGTTACCTACTTTGATACATGACATTGACTACAATTTTCATGAAATAAACTCGTCTAGTGTATGTCAAGTGATCCTTAAAGCATCATCGTGGTATTACTCTCATGTGATTTTTCGTTCATTTATGACAATTTTTTCTGATGTGTTTCTTAGAAAATTTTGATAACTCAAAATATTTATAGAACACATTGAACGGATAGGATATATTACACACACACACATACACAGACACACAAAAAAAAGATTTCAAACTCTAGCACTGAAAACTAGAAAAACTAAAATTATGGTTTTAGCCTGAGTTCTCTGTGCTGATAGTGTTACCTGACTGGATGACATTCAGTTCTTCCTGAACCATTTGAGAAGTCCAGAGGAAATATTTTCTCCTCAATTTTTTTCACAGAGCCTTTACCTTTTTAAGTAGCTCATTCTTCACCTGTCTACCTTTGACACAAGCACTTTCCTCCTTGCTGCCTGACAACCACGTGGAAAAACACTGACAGTACAGGCCACAGGCTCCCTAATCTGTGTGCATAATTTTTATAGATATAGAAGTTGCTGTGGCAGAATCATTAAAGAATTCCTGTCCATACACCTCTGGCTGGCTGGAGGGTTCATAGTACCTCCTATTTTTTGCTAAAAAAATCATGACAGCTATGGCATGAAACTGTGAATGGCAAAATTGAACTAATCTGTGTTCAAAACCAGGATATTAAGCAACATTATAGATCCTCATTGGCACTAAAGAGGAGTGTGAATGAAGAACAATTGCTCAATGGAATGTGTTTCACTGGTATTGCTACATCCGTATCACAAAATTGTGTACTAATTTTTAATGGCAAGTGATAAGGCAATTCCTGACAATAAAGCTCAATTACAGGTCAAGGCCTGTTCAGCCCATGAAGTCTTGGACATAAGATGGTTGCTCTGGAGGGAGTACCGGAGGTGGATAATCTATTTGTCAAGGAAGAACTGCAATGGACTGGAGGAGGTGGGCTCCAACAAATTGAGCTTCTACTCTGTTCATTGGTTATGCACACTACATCTAGGCAAATTTTTATTAAAATAATACTCCCTGAAACAAGGGCAATTCTTTCCCATTCCCTGCATCATTCAAATCCCGCCAAAGCAGAGTGTGTTCGCGCTTTCCAACAAAAGGAACAATACATGTGTTTAACATGCTACCATAGTCCTTCTCCCTTTCTCCAGTCTCACAAACAATGAAAATGGTTTGGTTACAAATAACTAGAAAAGTTTTGGCACATGAGTGTCTTCATTTTTAATAGTTTAAATGAAACAGAATTACAATGAGGTAGATAGAGAATTTTAAAAGAGAAAATATCAAGCAAATTTCACTAAAGCAAATGTTATTTAGGCCTATGTTTTTTGATGAGGAATACAAAACACAACCTAAACAAAAATAACAAAAAAACTTCAACCAGCCAACCAACCAACCAACCACAGCAACAGCAACAAAACCAATCAGTGAGCCTAGTTCTGGATCATAAAGTATCTCACAAAACTTGTTCAGGTAAAGTCTCTGTATCTGGATCTGCTTAGAGTATAGACCTAGTAAGATTCACCAAACAATAAGTCATGTTAAAAAAATGTTATGAAAGGAAAAGTTGCTGATGTCCCAGCTGTCCCATTTGTCTGACATTTCTCACATTTCTGAAAACACTTAGAGCTCTTTTCCTAACAGCAGTGAAAAAATTTGAAAGAATAAAAAAAAAAAAATTGAAAGAATAAAAGGCTTGTACACCAGAGATGCTGTGGAAGTGCTTTTGCTGGTCCTGTGACCATGTCTCCAGATTTGGATAACTTTAGATCTTTGAGGAAATAAAACAGAGTTTGTCCATGTTAAAAATGTAGTTTTATTCCATGTTAGTGGATGAAGTTTAAAATAATTTCATTATTACTGAAGATGCTTGACTGTACTAGCGTTCTCAGACCTGATCAGGATATGCAAGAGCCTCCTTTACAGAGAAATTACATATTTTCAGCCCAAAAAAGAGACTGTACTGTGCAAAAAGAGACTGGATGTGCCCTGTATCAGGTATTTTATCTAGAGCTGATTTTGGAAGCAGAGTTGAGTACAAGCATTCAGCATTTTGTTCAAATTCAGAGGGTGTAATGTGTAGCTCAGCAAACAGAAGTAGACTGAAACAAAAATTACACAGAGACTAAGATTCATGTGGAAGGGAGGCAAAGACCTAAAAGCAGAGATGAGATCCTGGAATTTAGCTGGAGAAGGCAAACTAGAGAAAGTATAACAAGAGGCTGAGGTTGGTAATCAGACCAAAATGACATAGATTCTGTTACAGTGTTATTATAAGAGAGGAAGAGATAAATACCTTGATAAGCTATGACAGTATGAAGGAAGTAGACGGAAAATTGTGCAGGAAGAGTGATGAAATGGATAAGGAAAAAGGAGCAAATTGGAAACATGAGGATGAAAGAAACAAATTGGACTAGGTGGATGGGATAAGAATTCATGAAAATACATACCATGATGGATTTCCAATATAAATCTGCATCTTTATATGTCTCACATATTTGGCTCAAATAGCTTTTTGCCTCCTTATTTTTCAGTTGTCAGTAGGTTTGTAAGATGTCTTACTTGGAATCTTTTGGATCTTCTCCAATGATTTGGGATCCCCTAGGGTATCTGGTACAGATTGATTTATTATAATAAATATTATGCAGTTTATGCCTCTGAATAGCCCTTGCTGTAGCAGTGTATTTGCTCCAGGAAATGATTAATAACAAAATTGGTTCACTGTATACTCATTGCCTACTTGCACATAGCAATTGGAATGATATAGCATTATGAGTTTTTATGGCTAACCAGAGGCAAAAACATCCTTCTTTTCCATATCTATAGCTACCGCAACAGATAACACTGAGAGCTGAAAGGAAACTGAAAAAGTTGTGAAAATCTGAAAATTAATGAGAAGGCAGGAAACAGAGCACTAAGCAGACAAATGTTTTCAGTTTCAAATTACTAATAATTTCCATCCACTTTAACACATTATTTCTCAATCCTCCATTCATTCACCTAAGATATTTTTACCTGAAGCTTTTCACATGACTACTTCATTCAATAGATAATTGTTCTAATGTTTTAAAATCAACAGAAACTTTTTCTTACCATGCATATTTTAATTTATAGATAATTGTTGGATTTTATGTTATTTTGCAGTTTTTCCTGACTATGTAAAAGTCCTTCCCCAGCCAGAGATGAAAGAGAAGGCAGAAACTCTTCTGGTTTCATGTTCAAGGTTGTTTATTCAAGCTTATCTA
>JAWWMU010000106.1:53956702-53972303 GCA_035048155.1 Cinnycerthia olivascens | reverse complement strand
CAAAATCCAAATCACAGGTGTTTTGGGCTCTGTTCCAAGATTTCTGAGACCCCTGCCAGGGTCCCTGAGTCTCCAGGACAGTCAGAGACAAGCCCTGGTTCCCACAGATAATTTCTTTACATATTTTTATACAATTTCTTTTATATGCAAATTCTAATGAAACATCTCTTCCTACTTAATGCAGATAATGGGATAAATTTATTATCTGTAACACAAAATTGTTAGACAAACACATAAGCACATAAGTCACAATATATTTACATTATTTTCCAAAAAGTTACGTTTTCAATTTTATTGATTTTGACTGTAATGATTAGTTTTTCATTGCAGAAAATATTTCAGAAGAGAGTTTTCTGCACTGAGGTGTAAAGGCAATTCAAATGTACCCATAGGAACTAGCTCAGCGGTTTCTGAAGCCCAGCTATAGGTATTCCAGTTTGTTGTTAAGTCCAACATGCCTGAGGGGTAGGGCAAAAACATTTGTTCCTTTTATCCAGAACTGAGCATCCAGTCTTATGGACTGACAATGTGCTGCATGAACAACATATCTGAAATAACCACAACCTGAGCATTCTACAGTGTAAAGACATGTAGAGCACGAGAAAGTGGGCAAATGTACAAGAAAAGGAAGAAATGGGCCTATCATAGCTGCATGTTCTCTTGTCACATTGTTTCTCAAAGGACTGCTGACTCTAGCCCGCAAAATACGGCTATGCATGTCACAGAAGAGCAAAGTAGTTTAGACAGTTTAGCATCATCCCCTTGCATAATGTAAGTACATAGTCCTGAAAGCACCTCTATTTGCTAGGAGAGGTACTCAAATAGTAAATATCATGCACTGATTTAGATGGAAATATAAGATCTCTTTTTTTACTTAAGAACTTAACAACATTGGAGAACACTGTGGTGATGGGGTTTTAATTAGTCATCTGAAAGGTTTTGATTAGTCACTGTCTATATTATTTCATGAAAATGAAACAATTAGTCTAAACCAATAGTAACTGTTTAGAATATGTGCTTAAGGTAACACAGAGATATGTAATGTGGAGAAAGAAGGAAGGGAAAAAATGTTACACTTTTCATATATTAGGTTTGCTATAACAAGACTCACAAAGAACTTCCTTCTCCATTCTCCTCCCATTCAACACACATTTTCAAAAGACTGAATTTTAGAAGGTTCAGCTCTTTGGAAAGAATTACTACTAAAGTTTTAATCATAAACCAGATACCTTCCATCTCAACATACATTTGCTAGGTTGGTCCACTTCAGTTTTAAACTGGAACTGAATGAAACCTAATGTTATACTGCATATTAAAAATCAGTGCTAGGAATGCTGCCAAAAGCCATACATGTGCTTCAGTGGTACTTCTTTGAAGATACTGTCTTTTTTTCCAGAATCTCAGTGTCATGAATTTTGATTAATTTCTTCTGACAGCAGGGAAAACCTTAAAAATACTATGACCAAAATTACAAAGAATTTGAAAGAATAGATGAATTATGGGAGCTGCCCCAATAACCTGGCTATATATTAGAATAAAGCCTTGGACAGCATGATCCTAGCAAATCAGAACTGCCAAAATTCAGCAATGATTGAGCTTTAAAGCTGCAGTAAAGTGTTACTAAATGCAGTGTTCCTGGCATAGCCTTCATGGCATTTTACACAGCACTCTTGTCCCTGGTTAGGGGAGACAGAAGCATACACTAAAGGATGGATCCTGAGAGAGAAATCTTCTCTCCTCCTCACACCATCCACACTTCAGAGATCTCTTACAGGAGATACAATCTGTCTGCCCACCCACTTGCACTACCTCTCACTGCCTCCTGTCATACAATTACATGTGTTTGATGGTGTGAGAAATCCTTGCAGCCCAGCAAACACACAGCCTAAATTTGACCATTTCCACAGACCTAACCGATTAATTTTGCTTTTTATTTATGATTACGGATATGGAGCTCAAAGTGCTTCTTATTCTTGTTTCACTCTTATTATTCCATACAGAATATCTGAACATGCTCTTGTTAGGCCAAAAAAGAGTCTGCCAGTTCTTTCAGTCAAATCATGTTGAGGCCTAGACCCAGTAGCAAGTTTTGATGTTGAAAATATATATTGACACTTCAGACTCACCATCATTTCACACTGATCAATGCTACTACTAATCCTTACTGGTTTGTCTGACGGAGCTTGTCAAAGCCAGGTTTTAACAACATTGCTTTCTTATTGGGTCCATCTAGGATGGAGTTAACTTTCTTCACAGCAGCCTGTATGGTACTGTCTACTGCTTTTACTATTCCATAAATAGAAATGAATACTCTTTCTTATTTGGTATTATAAGATAAAAAAGTTTAGGTGAGAGAAAATGGGGGCTGGGGGGGGGGTGGGGGGCAAAGTAAAGCCTCAAGCATTATTCTAGTATTTCTTGCTTTCCTTACACTTGTGTCTGATCACCAATGGTTTGGTGGTTCTTAGCTACCACAAACCCTACAAAGTCCTCTCTGATTCTTCAGGAACAGTGCAATCTTTCCATTTCTCGTGAAATTTGACTTGGCATTCAGTGGATTTTAATTCTTATGTCTCATAATCTCTGCTCTTACCATGAGCTGGCTGCATGCAGTGTCCTCTCACAGGGTACATCTGAAATGCTAAAAAAGAAAATGAGATTGACTCAATTATTATCTTCCTGATTAACTGCTATTTAACTGATGTATTTTCAACCACGCCAATTAGCTCTCTCCAGGACAGGTACTGTCCATTCATAACTTGGGAAATATATATTACTCAATGTACTACTAAAAAGTAACATGGACAATCATGTACATCAGTTTTGGCAATTAACTATCCCACTACAGTACTTCAAAAGACTTTACAAACCTCATACAACATATATCTGCAATTCCATGGTAAAAAAATACCACTGTCATGAGTTGCAGCACAATCTTAAAACTATTCAAGACACTTTGAACTGGTAATATCCCTCCCTGCCTCACCCCCTACACCTCTCACTCACACACTCTCAAAATTCAGACTTGAGGACAGGGGCACAGATTCAGTGTGGTGTGAAAAACTAGTCTACTCTAGAAGGAGCCTGCTCTGTGTGTACCAGTCAGTCTTAGCATGCAGCCTTGAAGATAGCAAGAGCTCTAGACTCTCATTTCTTCAGAAGAAAAAAACAGGATCTAGAATTCTCTTTTCTTCATTGACAAAGACAAACTCTTTCAGAGTGCATGCCTAATCCACCTTTTTTGTGGAAGTCTCAACTTATTTAGGAAAACACAGTAAAAATTCCACAATCAGCTACAAAATATCTAGTAAAAGAGTTTCTATCTGTCACATCCAGATGTAGAACAGAAATAAATTTCATAACAAAAGAAAACAATAGATTTTAAAATCCATTTTCATTTACGGAGAAAGGGAATGTCTTTTGAAAACTATTTAAGGGAAGAATTAGTTTGCACCAAAATGCTGCCCAATAATCTCTTGACTTCTTTCATAAGTTTAATCATTGGGAATATTTCTTACTTGAAACTTATCATAATTGTACAAAGTGGTACAAATTTTATTTGAGCAGTCTTAGGTTTTCATATGAAATGAAATCTTAGAAAAAAAAAATTGATAACCATACATTAATTCTTTCTTTACTTTCCTGTCTTTCTCCTTGTTTCTTAAAACTCTTCCTCCGGCATTTTGATAGCTAGTTCACTGTTCCTGGGTCATGTAGCTTAAAGATGGCACCAAACCTTCCAGTTCTGCAGAATCTGCAGGCAAGGCACAGAAGCAAGTAGGTGACCACTTCAGTCCAGGGACTTGGATAAAGCACCACTGTGTTGTGCAAGCTTAAGGAGAGAAGACCAGTACCTTTCATGATTCATCTCAGTATTTGGTCATGTTTGTTGGACTGATACAGTGAAATAATATCACTTTGTAGTGACTTCAAGTTTACTGTTATGGAAGAAAGCAGGTTTTATAGGGGAATGTTGGCTTGAAACCCATATTTATGATTAATAGGCATCATATTTTGGGGTAGCTAAAGAAATCAAGAGGAGTATCATCAAACCCTGAAAGAGATGCAACTTTATGTGTTATACTTCTGCCCTCTGTTTCAGTGTTTACCTTCCATAAAAATCTACTCTTCTGCTATGTAAAATTTATTATTATGTATCACCTATTTAGAACTCATTGAATTAGGGTGCTTTTATTACAGATGAAGAGATGATTTCTTTATTCTGCATGTAAACAAGCACTACATTCTGCATTCTGCACAATTTCTTCTCTAGCATGATTTCGGCAGAATCTTTATTTTAAAAATGCAGCCAAAACTTCAAATAGGCTAACCAAATGGAGAGCTTTACATGAATAAAAACTGGATTTTAGCACTGTTAAAGAAGCTTGATGGAAAAAATATATAGAGTTGCACAGAGATGTGTAGGTAGTGTGGTAAAGTTCACTATTTACCCAGTACTGTAAAGCTGTTCTTCAAGGGAAACACAGCATGCAGCAGCCCTTGTCGACCAAGTCTAGAAAAATGACCGACCACCTGGATCCACAGTCTAATCCACATTATATTGCTGGTGGGGAATCAACAGAGCAGCAGCAGAACTGGGATTCTGCAGTGGCACTAATAACATTGAACTGAGTTGATTAGTAGTTCACCCTTTGGGTGGCACACGCTTGCCTCGAACATCTGTAAAAGATTCATAGAAGTAATATGACCTGAAGCAGAGGATCATAAAATAATGTTTGACAGCCAGCATTTAATTTGTCATTTTTTTCTAAGCCTTTTGGAAGAAGATCTACACTAGGAAATTGTAGTCATTAGCAGGAAAGTCATACCTGAGAGACATTTGGACTTTTCTGCTCTATAATTGCCATTCTAGACAGTAAAGGTGGTCCATACTTCATCACTTTTGTATTGTTACCAAGAGGAAATAACTGTTAATGAGCAAAAAGGAGAAAGAAGATAAAAATGGGAGGAAAATCAAGGGGTTTGTGCTTTAAAAGTTGAAGGAAGAGGAGCTGGAAAGAACACTTCCATTTGCTACCTTAACTAAATAATCTTCATTTTTTTATGCTTACAAACTAAGACTGCTGCACTAGATAGACTCACAACAATATTTTCCAAAGGGACTAATGTTGAAGTAAAGTAATACCAGAATCCTCTTAATATGTCAAAGAAAACAAAATAAAACAATTAAAGTAGCACCAACTCTCTTTCCTAGAATGCTTACCCTTGAAGGTATAGAAAGATATCTTTATTTCATATTTATTCACCTTTTTTTCAGTCTATGCATAAGGTAGAGCCATTTAGTTATTTCTCCCTGCAGAGAACAAGGATACTAGTAGTGTTTATTTTTTTCTTGGATTTTGTCAAGAAATTCTCCTGAACACCTTCAAAAATCTTTCTCTCATATTTTCTCACTTGCTCTTTCATTAAAAGCAATCTTTTGACAAGATTAGCATCCTATCAAGATTTTAAGCCAATGTCGACTACCTAGTATAACATGAAGTTTTGTAATTTCACTTTTTTTATTTACTTAAAGTTCAATATGATTAAGTTTACTATTCTGCCTCAAAATCTCAGGCAAAAAGATTTTCTGTAGCTATCTACACAAGTCTTTGAAGATTCCATTTTTTGCCTCTGATTTGGAGTATTAATACCTCCTTAAACTTTTAATCCCTGGGTGTAAGTGCCCCTTTATGACACAGGAATAGTATTAGGTTTTTATCTTCCTCCTTTACAAAACAGGTTGCTGTGAACATAAATTAGGACTGAGAGCTGACCACTGCTCAGATACTGGAGGTCCGTAAAATGCACACAGTCAGATAAGATTAGCATGTAAAACAAATACCACACCCTGTCAGCTCTAATCACTTGTTAAATAAGGTGTCCCAGAAATGGTAGCATTTATTCTTCAGTTCAGTGTCAGAAAGCTCTCAGATAAAAAAACACCCAGAAGTTTCTATGCTTTTCAAAGTCAAAAGTTTAAACTTAAGACTCCAAGACCAAAAAATTAATTTGTACCTAAAAATGGGCACATAGGATTGCTCCTGCTGAACATGTGCCATGGAGACTTTCATCACTAGCAGAAATAGTAAAAAGATTGGAAGAAAAAAAGAAAATATCTTTACACATATCAAAGATTTGCAGTTGGGTATTCTATTGAGGACATGCATTTTCACTTCTGGGTATGTTTTATTTACAGCTCTGATTTCTTTTGCTGTCTCTTTCCCTTTTGAGTTCAAAGTACTTTCATTTTCTTGTGAGCTCTATTCTTTGCCAAGAAGATTTTTCTAACAGAGCAGTGAGGGTAGTGGAAGGGAATCATCCAAAGCTGACAGCACATTCAGAGTTGCTTAAGCTTCTGTAACTAAAGAAGGCACATCTGTCTTTTTCTTCTAGTTAATTGAATGAGCTTGTTATGCTCTTGAATGCGAGAAACCTCAAGACAAAATGGTGAGGTAATGGTGCCATATTGAAGTTATGAATTTTTTGTCAGAGTGAGCTTTCTGTAATTATTCAAACATCGGGAGAATGAATTTACCTCATCCCTGAGTCTGTGTGTTTCCTGCTCATTTTTCTTCAAGAAAACCACTTCAGTTCCTAAGTTCCTTCTGTACTCTGTCACTGTATTTATACAATGTATAAATATTTTTCTATTTGGGCTCAGGGCGGAGACCCTCTGCAGAAAGAGCGATATGACAGCTATCATATATATTTGATCAAAGAAAAGTTATAACTAAACCTGTTCAAAATCCTGAGATCTCCTTGTCTGAATTGACATCCCACAAACACACAAAAAATCCCACAATGAAACCCAGAAATATTTTCAGACTTGTTTAGATTCTTAGAAGTTTAACTCCTCCATATATAGAATAGAGTCAGATTTAATAGTGAAAATAATTACAAAGACAAAAAGTTTAAAAGTGTGATTTTTTTTCATGCTTTTAAAAATTAAACTCAATTTGATCTTGATATAGATCAAATTAATATTTTTGGTCACTAAAATTTGCATTTATACTACACAAGCTGCACATGACAAAATTATTCCTTTCTCCTGTAGACATCAACATCAACATTGCTGGGCCACCTTTTCCCTTCTTCAAGGCCTTTTGTTGAAAACTTTTCAAACATATTACAAAAATTAGTATTCTGAATTTGATCAGATACCAGACTCATGACTTATTCTTTGCCTACATACAGCCTTTAGAATGGTAACTTAAAAAGTGTGAGGTTTTCATCACAAAGCAGAATAAAATCACATCTAGAAGAGGAAAAAAGCAAGGCTGAACAGGTGAGTGCATTTGCAGAAGTTTTTGACTTTTACCTGTCTACTACTGATAGCCACCTACTGTCATTTTAATTTTAATGAGGCATGACTGCTACACTTAAATATATACCTTCATAAAAGGAAAATGACTATACTAAAAAGTAACAACTACAAGTGGTGTTTTCTATGATTAAAGATATTCTATATAATTTGTCTGTCATGAGAAGAAACTAATTTCAATATATAATTTTAATTTTTTTTTTTTGGACTAACTTTTCTACCGCGCAGAACCACATTAAAGCCCATTGAGATTCATGAAAACATATGGAAATATCATATGTCTTTAAACAGTGTGGTTAATCCAGAATTTGGTTCTCACATGAGGAAAAGCAGTTGACTGATATATTAGTCTTCTGTTGCATAGATTTGTTTTGCTTTTTAAAATTAATATGCTGAATGCAGTACTTCAGAGGGTAGAGTAATCAGGGGACTGGAACTGTAGTGTGAAAAACATCATGATTTACAAGGCACTGTTAGGGAAGAAAGAATGATTCATGCTTTCAAATGCTGCCTACTGCATCCATAGAACTATAGTTACAAAGTACTCCTCAGAAAAATTCTCCTTTCTCTGTTATGTCAGTGACAATTTTTGATGTTACAGCAGCACCTACAGGACCCAGTCAAGACTGGAGACCCATCAGGCTGAATGCTTTTCAGGTATGCAATATCTAGTGAAATAGAATAAATAGGCTGAACAGATAGAATGGGAAAAAAAAGACAGGAGATTGAGTTCAGTCCCTCAAGGATAAGTCAGCAAAAGAGCCAAAGCTAGAACTCATCTGTCCTGACTACCATCTCCTGGCTCATTAGCTCATGTAGCATTAGGTCATGTAGCCTCTATTTGACACTTTTTATTGTTAGGTCACCTAGTCACATAAATAGTTTAACCCATATTTAAATAAGTTTTTTTCTGGCTGATGTGTTTATATCCGTTTGTGCATAGAGAGCTTCAGAACAACACATAGTTGTGGGTAAGAATATAATTTCTAAAAGACAGATGTAATTGTTTTCCAGTATTTTCCAGTTGGCATAGACTCCTTGTATTTTCCACAGGGGAACTGAACAACTTATTTAATTTAAACTGTCATCAAATTCATTAAAAGTAATTTTAAAAGTTAGTAGTTTATTTTATATCACTGGACTGTCTCAGATACTTGAAATTACATGTTGTTGTCACTGTAAAAAAAACCAAAACAATATGAATCCAAATATAACACAAACTCCTACCTGTTTTTTTCTTGAGCTGCTGCTGACAACCTGCATGCACAGACAAGACATGTGCAAGTTTGTTAGTCTTCAAAGGCATGTCTTTTTTTTAATGTGAGAAGTTATCCTATCTCGCACATCCCTAAATTATGTATCACTTTAAAACCTGTTGGACTATCCAACAGAATTTCACTTCTGTTTTTAATTGAATTTCACTTTCTGTTTTTATCTCTGATCAAATTACTTAGATTGCCCTAGAAGTTAAATTAATTTCTTGTCATTTCTATGTTACTGTCCATCAGCATTTGCCCTGTGGAAAAAGTCTGCCAAGGAGTTCTGAAACTGACTCTGGAAAAGAACAAAGTTAAATCCCATGTTTACATGGTACACTTCTGTGAAAGGCAATAAGACTGCATGGCTTGCTTTCCAATAGCCTCTAAGTAAGTTGAGCCAGCATTCAGACTGGTGAAAAGAGAAGGTGTGCAAAAGAAACCTTACAATGATCATTATCCTCTGATTATGTGCTAGTTTCAAACAAACAAAACCCCACATTGGGATCATCTTTGGAGACAGTAAGCAGACTTCTGTGATTTACATAGCAGAGAGAAGACTGTTGATCAGGCATGAGAAATATGACGCTGATTATGCAAATGATTATGATTATATTTATTGCTACTAGTATCTAAATATTTCCAAAGCAGTATATAACATAAGCAGGTCTAAAGGGTTATAATATAAGCAGCTTTCATTACAAACGTACAAGTCTTTGGCCTTACAGAATGAACAATTTCAAAGCAATGGAGCATCTGTGGAGCTACTTTAGGAGTTTATCTCCATATGTGACTGCATCTTAGCCATTTTACTTATCTGTCCAAAAGGAAATGTTGCCCATCTTCAGGTTTGACTTACCTTGCAGGTGTCCCTGGCACAGTGGAGGGATCCACCTGGAGGCTGCCTGCAATCTTGGGAGAGGAGCTAGCCCAGCTGGTCAGATCTCCAGCAGCATTTTATGCTCTTTTGTAGGCCAATGTATGCCAAAGTCAATCGTAACCATCACAGCTTCCCCGTCTCTGGAATGTATTAATTATGCAATCATCCCTGGAGAGCTTCTCCTGCAATTCCCACCTGGTCATCTTATCTTAGGATAGCTCCCACCTGGAGTAAGTATTTTAGGGCAAATCATATTGCCCATCAAAGACAATGCCAAGGTGGAGGGGATGTAGGAGGAGACACATGAACACCTGACTATTTTTTATCACCATCACAACTTCAAAGTATTAAAACTTTTGGGTTTAACATCATGTTATACACTGCTATCATAAACTTCCACTCCACAGCACAGCAAACTTTGGATATCAAAGAGAAAAATGTGCTATTTAACAAGGAGCTATTGCACTCAGCTTATTTGACTGATTGTACCTTCTTGCTTATATGTTAAGGCAGCTTTAAAAGCAGAGTGACTGCCACATATGGCTTTCAAATCAAGGACATTTGCATTTTGGGAACAATCATTTAGTTCATATTCACCTCAAAATTTTGTGTCTTCTATCTGAAAATGGACAACATCACTGATTCAAAAAAGAATATAATCATTAGACGTTAAAGAGGTTTTTTTTCTTGCTTTTGCTTTTAAAAATTGACATATTTTATATTTTATTCCAAGTAGGTATTACAAGGGAAAAATTGTAACATAAAACATCCTATCTTTCAAAATGGAATCTCAACAAATTATGGAGGCAAACTTCACTTGTTTTCTAGGATTACAAGGCATTTTTACACCATAATTTTTTCTTTTGCACTGTGATGTTCTTTTTTTTTTTACTATGGGCTTAAACAATAAAGATTTGCCTGATTCTAAAATAACTAATCCAGTATGCTATTTCCAAAGGCAAATCGTAATTTTGTATTTTCCATTTTTACTGTCACATTCAAATACTTCTTCTAATGATAACACCTGTACTAGGATTAGATCAAAACAATACAGTTTCTATTGCAATTCTAGGGAACACTTATATAATAAATTCTTTATTATATAAATAAAATATTAAAAATATTTATTATAGAAATATAAATATATTCTAGGTGAAATGGAGAAAAGTATCAAATGAAAGGCTGAACTTCTGGGTAGGAAGGCATTTGTATATCCATTATTTAAAGAATCTTATTATCTTTCATGGTGTGTACAGAGGGCAAGAGAAACCTGCACCTTTGACAGTGGCTACCACACAAGTGAAACACTTCACAGGTGCTCAGATGTACACATTACTTCTTTGGGAGGATCTTTCCTGTCATTCTTGGCATCTCAAATAAATCTCTCCTCACACTGAATGTGTTATTCAAACCGATATGAGCAAGAACATGCCACGTATTTTTGATTTACTAATAAATATTATCTCAGTACTCACACACCTCTGCCTACATATATAAGAACCTTAAGAGGTTCCAAGAATAAGCCTGTTATTTTGTTGCTCTGTTTAATGACTAAATATATGAAGTTGTAAGGAAATATTCCAATAGTAGACGGGATAGTTTGAGATAATGGAGATTCAGAAATACTCCTTTCTAAATGCACAGGAGGTATTTGTCCCATGACTGACTCTGCCAACAGAGCAAGACTTTTTGCAATCAAAAGGATTACACTTAAATCCCAGTCTCTAAAATACAGACATTATTCCATTAGTCTTTAAAATTTAAACTAGGACTGACATCTGTGGAGAGTTTTTTGTTATATATGCAAAGGCGTTAAACCTACTATAGTCTTTTCATGTGAGAGACAATATTTCCAGCTAAAAAATATAAGAATAATAAAAAGTAGAATGAACTCTATTTATGTGTCAGGCAGGTATAAGTTTTGGTCTACACTTTAGCCAAGTACAGTTCAGAAATAGGGAGTAAAGAGACCGATGTTCAATAAATAAGTCACTTCAGCTATGTTTCTCCATTTTCAAATGTGTATTATATAATTTCTTTTGACCCCATGTCAGATGAATGGGATTCTCTCTCTAGCATTTCTCCAGATAGTTAACATACTGTTTGCAACTGCTGCAATGAACAATGTCCCATGAGATTAAATGCAATGCTGCACATTTCCACTTGTGACTGATTCCTTCAATTTTTCCTTTATGACAGGTCTGATTTTTCAGACCTTTCACAAAGTTTCATGTTCTTCATTGCTCTCTGGGACACATTCTTATCCCCAAAGACCCAAAAAAACCAAAATGCTAAAGAATTCCTCATGTCCTGTGGTGAATCTGCAAGCTGAATGCAAGAAAACCGACATACAGAACAAGATAACAGAGCTAAAATGAAGACATCTATCTTGTCTATACTACTGACTGGCAGACAACTACTCCAGTCTATACATTTTACCACCAGGATGAGCCAAATTTGAGCCTTCCCTGAACTGCAGACAGATTGCACACCAGGTAGCTCTTCCTTAATTGGAACAGATCCTTTGTGACTGACTGCCTGTTGAATTAATAATAATGAAACATTATTAGTCCAAGTAGTTACTCAATATTAATTATTACAAACTTTGTATAGATAAATCTATTAGACATAAACAATTTTCAAAGTCTGGGAGTAAGATCAGACCTAGACACACCAAAGCTCCATAATGAATTCAGAAAGCAAAGGGGTGCACTCTGAACCTCAAGACTCACGAGTAAGGTCTTCCTCGTCTTTTTGAATCTGCCATCATAAAATAAAAGGTACTTTTGTGTTATGGTTTTCTAAAGACCTGCCTTTATATCCACTAGAAGGGAAAACCAAAAGAAGAATATTTTCTGGATGTCTTTATGATGCTGTAAATGGCTACATGAATTAAGTTCTGTGTATATATAAACATTTTTCCAATTAGAAGAATCATTGATTAGAAATCAGTTTTAAAATCCTAATCATAGGAAAAAGGATGAAGCAGTGATTTAAATTTCAAAAACATATACAACTTTGAAGTTGTCATGGGTTGCAGTGTAAAATATAATCAGGGGTGTGTTATTCTATTGCTATCCCTTCGAACTGGGATAGGGGGTAGTGATGTGATCTTCTATTGATGAGTCAGCTGATAAGAAATCATCAAGAGCAGTTTCCTTATCTCTTCCACAACCCGTCCTCCCTCCAGGGGTAGGTCTTCTGCTAATGGGCCATTAAGTCCTCTGATAAACTTCCATCATCCCATTGGGAAATGCTCCAGCAAGGGAGGAGAACCAAGCCCCTCTACCTGGATAAAAAACCTGAGACTTGGAACACCAAGTCAGCCTTTTCCACTGGACTCTCAGAGAAAGAACAGGCCCATCCATCACCACTGGACCTTCAGCGGAGGCTGCACTTTTCTACAGGATCACTGTTTCAACAGAGCCACAACTGCTACTCCAGGAGGACTGCAGCAACCATTGCAAGTAGACTGCTGCCAACACCTTGATAAACATGGTGTCAGGTTGTATTCTGACTGTCAGTGATTTTCTTTTTTTCTTATTGCATATATTTTGTTTGCTTTTTGTTTTATTTTCCCTTTTTCTAATAAATTGTATTTCTAACTTGGAGTGTCTCACTGGTTTTGCTTCTCAAACCAGAATAGAAGTGTAGTTCTTTTTTTTTCCTCTTCACCTTGAACTGATTAAGAAGAACTCCTGAGAATGCAAGTACTAGAACTGAGACACATAATGAGTAATGTGTTATAATTTAAGACCACGTAGAAGTCGTAGATCTACTGTCTGTCAATATCTTTACTCCAGTCAAAGGTATTTCTACTTTGTAAAATTGAACTGCTTGAGAAAATAGAGTTTATAGAGAGGTAAAATGAATCCTGAGGTCATTTTGTAGGTATTCTTGCCTCTTCTATTGGGCAGTCTGAGTACAAACAAAAGTTACTAAATCAGTCCCCAAAGTTTATGAAGCCTTTCAAACTGTGCTTAACTGCCTTGCAGCAGGAAAACTTTGTTTCTAGCATCACCCACAGCAGAAGTACTATACTGCCTCCTGAAAGCCACAGGTTGCACAGAAGGCTGGATAGTAAAAAAAGTTATCCTTTGCATTTGAGAACAGATCCTCTCCACAGCCAGTGAATTGCTGGAGTTAACTGGCTATGAAATGGAAAGTTGCAAGAGGGATAAGGGATTCGGAATTGTTTAATCAGCATTTTGCTAACTCAGACATGGAGATCCTATTTCAGCTGCATGATATTCATGGATGATGGCACTGCTGCCCCTGGGCCTCATATCACAATACACTCAGAGCTGTTAGCACTGTCCTCCAAATTCTAAAATTGGTATAAGTTTTAAAATAGTACAAGGGCATATAGGTTTAACTAGAAGAGATGAGGAATACACATTTTAACTCTATGCATTGTAAGCAGTAGTCCAAGTAAGGACTACCCAGCACTTGACCAATGACTATTATATTCTTATTATTTCTGTGTATTTGCAACAGAGATACCCCAGTAAACTAAAGTTTCTGTCTGGCAAACAAATTCCTCCATGGTGCAAAGACTGTGCACCAGGCTGTTGTCTCAAGAGACTTCACAAAACTGCAACACCAAACCAGGTTAAAGCAGATCTCTATAGTAAACGTGTCACCAGACCTATGAATCACATCATAGTTTAGAGGCATGATCAGTGATGAAAATAAGCACCCAAAATCCTGTTATTTGGACTCAAAAAAAAAGCAAATGAGATTTCAGATAGTGAGGCCTGTGTGAGGGCACTACCCAATCGCTACTCCAGCCCAAGTGCAATTGAACAGAAAAGAGCTGTACATTTCAAATATGAAGCAAACAGCTCCATCTGTGATATATTTCCTACTTTATATTAAATTTCCAAAGATTTAAAAGATTAAAAACCAAGACAGACAGCTGCCTACTCTCCTTTTCAGCATGCAGCAACAGAAGGATTCACTTATGCAATTAATGTTAGAAGGAGAAGTAGATGGAGGAACTTCCAGTTGCATGGAATTAGTTATCCAGAGAAGGATAACAGGACAATCTGTTCCCCTTAAATCTGAGTAAAGATCCTTTATTTAAGAGGAATTAACATGATTCAAAATGTTTCAGTTAAGCAGTTGTATCTCCTAAACTAAATGGGTATAAACATTGCCAAGTGTTATTTATAGCTGCTTGTCTTTCTAACTCAATTCATTCTATGGAAGCATTTCTCCTGACCTTTAGCCATGGTATGAACACCTCTCATTGGATTTGGCAGAGCAATGTTTTGGCTGGTACTGTATAAGATAGACAAAGCAGTAGCCTGAAGCACTTGTTGACCTTTAACTGCCATATTAATATCTATAATTGGAATTGAAAAACCATTTAGGCTGAATATTACCCCAACAAAGAAACATGAACAATTATGATCATCTCACTAAAGCCATGGACCATATAATCCTCTAGAGATATAGAGCAAGAGAAAAGGTTCTGAGGATTAGCCCCATTAAGGTGATCTTCCCAACCTTACTTTGGCTGTTCTAATAAAGGCAACAATCCCAGTTCCTGTTATTTGAATTCAATGTCTGATTCAAGTGATTTCTAAGTTCATGCTTCAGAATGTCAATAGTAACTGTCTGCAACAAATTGAGTTATTCAGAATCATGAACAATTAAGCCTTATTTTCAAAACTGTAACACCAAAGTGTCTTACAGTAGCAATTGTCATGTTGCACTACATTTTGTTTCAAGAGGTTTCATCTGAGATATACAGTAAAAATTACCTCCTACTCTCTAAGGACATGGAAAACCCAGGGAAGTTTTTTTCGAAAGCTTGCTTTTTGAACTGCCGAAGGTTTGTCTGAGTCTTGTCCCACCTCTAATACAGGTTATGAATACAGAAACTTTATCTCTAATATATCACCATAGGAACACTGATGGCATAAATTCTGCCTCATAAACAGGAGTTTTAGCTGTGCCAGATGTAGTTGCTGGTGATCACAGTCCATACTTGCCTCACTGTGTTCCCTGCACTTAGACGTTTTCTTTATTTGCACAGGACTGAGAGAATAATACCTTCTTTTTAAAATATAGTTTGTTCTGCACCATTCATAGCTTTTAACTTTTATTTTAGTACTCTAGGTGCACTGTATTTCA
>JAWWMU010000106.1:53929865-53946650 GCA_035048155.1 Cinnycerthia olivascens | reverse complement strand
ACAAAACATTTAAAAAAAATTGAATAAAAATTTAAAAAAGAAAATCTACACACATTTTTCTCTGATTTCTAGTGGAAATTTTATATAGTTTTGTTTACTGAAATGCAGACTTCAAACTCACAGCTTCAATTTATTTTCATCACTCTGAGTGCAATCCTGAAAAGAATTAATCCCTTGATGATTAATGCAAACAAGGAATTATAATGTCAACAATTTTTTAAGACTGAGGCCTTTATGTAAATGATCTGTAAGTCTTAAACGAATATGTAATATCAAAAAATATATTTTTCATTTTGTGCCAAAAAGAACTTTTAAAATAGAAGCCATTAGACTTCCTTGACTCTGCCTTTTGATACCCCATTTTCTAAGAAAAAGATCAGCATTACAGCAGGATGAGAGCTCTTCTAAAGCCTCTGAGGTTAGTTCTGTGTTACCTTCAAGATATTAAATGGTGAGGGGTTTTTTGACAGGTGAGTATGACTTGAATTCAAATATCTGCTTATGCTTGGTTCCCAATCATAACCAAATTTAAAAACTCATTTTACTAACTACAAAGTACATGACTGTAGGATTTTTTTTTCACTTTCTGTACAATTATCTCCTTTTCCCTGTTCTTGTCTTGTTATCCTTGTTCCTTAAAATTACCCATACACTGTTATAGCATACAACTCCACATGTCCCTCCCATTAAGTGAAAGTTCAAAGTAATCCCTTCCATCATAAATAATCCTAAATCTCCTAGTAGCAATTTGTCTTCTTTTAAGTTTTACATAGTCTCTAATTTATTCCTTTTTTTTCCACAAGTAAGGACATCTGCTTCTGTGCTGAGAACATATATTCTCATCCTATAAAAAAGGCCCACTTTGTTATTTGGTAAGTTTTTCTTTTGGAAGATGGCAGAGATCCAATGATAATAATGTTGTTTTGTTTTTAATATGATAAATGCCACAGAGAGCATTGCAAGCAAAGTGATTTCTTAGCAATTCCTTGAGATTTCTCCTTTCATCTTATACTATCCTAAGTACCTCTTCACTTTTCCAGGCTGCCTTTTTGTTGTACCAAAATATTCTCAAGGTAACCAGAATACTTCCCTGTGTACTGAAAGAACACATTTCTGATGCCCCCATTATACTGTTTTATCACCAGAAACTATGCTCATCTAGAGTAGCAAACACAGTGACACAATGCAGACTGATAAATCTGATGATCCATTTGGCTTTCTTCTGGAGCTGGCATCCTGTATAAAATCACGCTTCATATATGTACATCTGTGGTGAGTAATGACTCCAACACATGGGAACAGACTGTTACCTTCTGTCATATGGCAGAAAGCAAAATAATGATGATACTACATAAGGTTAACTTCAGCTGTGCTCAGTATAGAATTCCTGTTTTATGTGTCTAGCATAGCATATTTAGAATCATATATGTGAACATTATATATATGAATGAATCCACATTCATTTTTCACTAACTGTGAAACTTAAACGTGCTATACAGAAATGCCGAGGAAAATTATCATTTCCATCCATCTGAGAATCAGTCCTAGATTCAACTAAAAACGTGTGAACTGTATGTCTTGATTTAAGACTTGTTGCAATATTCACAGAAGAAAAAGTTGATAATTTTCACTGAATATCCCAGATCCATAATCTAATACAACAGATCTGCCACTATAAAGAGCCATCAGGTTGACTCCTCAAGATTTCAAGTTCCCCTAATTTCTCCCTTCCTGTTGTTGCATACTCAAATGAATTCAAATGTAAATTAACAAAGTGCAGCAGTGACGTTTTGAAATTATGCCAAATATAAAGCAGTATAAATTTAACAGTTTTCATTAACACAAAACATTTTTCTATAGTAGGAGAAATATTCTACAAAATCAAATACATTCTGTCAGTGGCCCACAAATAACCTGTTTCTATAGTCTCTTTACTATTCAGTCAGTCCTCCTGGTGGTGCAGAGCTGTCATTCATTAATTTTACTGATTGCATAATGAGAAGAAGTCGTGCAGCTTTGAATACTAAAAGCTGCAGGTCGGTTAATCACTATTTTGAAAATAAAAAGAGATAAAAATATAAGGCAATGTGAAAACCAACAGGAAATTTTTATCTATTATAGGAGAAAGGGAAATTCACCTACTGATTCATGGGGTATCATGTACTTGGCTCAGTAAGAGGGCTGAGAAAGGACAATACATTTTATTGGTCTTGAAAGACCATTTACAAACTGAGATATTTATCAATGCTGGAGCCAATGTCTACAGTTAAAATGAAACACATTTTGAAAGATTGTCTCGTTACAAAAGATGCTTAAATCCTTGGAAAGAGTTTCCTCACAGAGTACAATATTCAGATCTTCCACTAGACCTAGACAATCATGCCATTTATTTGCTAATATTTTTTACGTTTTCTGGACCATATACCTTGGAAAAATGAAGTAATGTCCTCATTGTTCCAAAGCAGACATCTGCACATTTTAACATAACACAGGTAATACTATTTCTCTCAAACACCCATCATTGCTCAGCTATTCAAATTTCTCATCACCTTTTCAACATGCTATCAGTAAATACCACTCAAAGTATTTTCCTTAGCATCAGAAAACTTCCACTTTTGGTTTTTATGACACCTGGAAGACACATGGATTAGCTGGGTCTTCAAAGTCATTCCACCAGTGTTTTTCCACCCTACACCTCATCCTTCCCCAGGAATAAAAGGTCCTCACAGCAACACAGGCTGGAGAATAGCTGTGCTAGAGAGGCCCTGGCATCCCCAGACAGGCAGCTCACCATTCCTGAATGTGAGTCAGCAGCATACCCCAGCAAAAATACCCAGGAAAACTGCCCATTAATAGTAGCCTGTGCTTCATTGGCACAATCCTGATTAGTTCCTTGCTTGTTAGCTAACACATAGATTAGATCACACACAGGTGGTCAAGTGCAGGGACCTCCCAACACAGGGAAGGTACTGACAAACTGGAGCAAGATCAGAAAATGGATCACAGGGTAATTGAAACTCCAACACTTGCACTACAAGGAGAAATTGAGGGATCAGGGCTGGATCAGCCTGAGGAATCAGTACTTCAGTTGGGAAGCCATTGGGACAGGGTGATCCAGTGCAGGGCATGATAGGTATTAATTTAAAGAAGAAAGGCTCCGAATGGATAGGAAGAGACTATTTTCACCATGAGAGCACCCAAGCTTGATAATAACTTGCCCAGATGTTTTATGTAGGCTTTCTCCTTTGAAGTTTTCCAGAATTATGTCCTGAATACACAAGAAAAATCAGCTAATGTGATGTCACAATCACAGACAAGCTCCTATAAACAGTCTCAAATAACCCCTTAATGAACTGGTAGAGGTGCAGCAGTGACTTTGGCAGACTAAATACTCCAGTTGGTTGTAATAAAAATTTGTTTCAAACTCAATATACACTGTTGTTCAGAACTGCAATTATAGTAATAACCAATTCTCAAACTTGCATACTCTAGCTAGTAAACAACATCTTTATTTCATCTGATCTTATTTAAGGGAATTACCAGCCTTAAATACATTTGCCTCCCTCAAATATCTTTTGCAGAGGTATATTCAAACATAACAACCATAAAAGAAGAACTAGGTGGGTAAATACATGCTGCTTTACAACTCTGCCTTTGTGATTGTTCATTTAATAGCTGTTGTACAAGCACGGGTATTGCAATACACCAGCAATTCTGACCTGGTCTTTTCCTAATGTGTTAGAAAAAAGGATACTAACATTATAAACATACTTTAATGGTATTTATGTGAGGCATACACAACCCAGGGAATTCCTTTAGTTCAGAATGTTTACAGCCTTCTTATATCTTACTTGCAAATGCATTTTAATCCCTGAAACATATGGCTGTTTATATGTTCATGTGACTTGGAATCCATCTTAGTTAAATTTCCATAAGTTTGAAAAGAATTATAAGGAAGATACTGGACATACACAGGGGGAAAATAATAACACATGTTTTAGTACTTGGAAAAATAGGCACATGAAGAATAATTGATAAGAGTGACAGATATGGCTCTTTGTATATAACTGAATATTCAAGGCAAAAACTTCAACCAAAATAAAAATGCTCTTCTAAAGACACCAAGATTATCACAGAAAGGTACAAAAAAGAAATTTTTCTAGAAAAGAAACATTCATCATCCTAACTGTAATATAGCAGTTTATAAAAGTGTGTATAATTCTTTCATTATAATTTAGGCCCTCTAAAAAAGACTAATGTAAAGCACAGTTTGGGGTAGAAAAAGCATAAACAAAGAAACAAGACTTTTTGAGAATGGCAAAAGAAATTAACTGCACAACTGTTGATGGAAATATTGTCTCAAGAAGAATTTTTTTTTTTTTCAATGCAAAATCTTTAGTCTGTCAAGTGTTAGATTTCCTATCTTCCACCTTTTTTTTCCCCCTTTCTTTCTGCTGTTCCTTGTTGGGAATATGGTTGATAACTTTCCATCCCACTTGTCTCTCATGCAGTTTCCATTCACTGTACTCTAAGACACAGTGACCCATTTTTAAATAGTTGTAGGCAGATCAAAATCTGCACACTTCATGTCACGTGTTCATGAAAATTTTATGATCTCCATTTGTACAGGTTTCCTAGCTTTAGTCAACTTCCAAGGTTATTTTTTCTGATTTTGACATATTCATACCTAACATGAGAGTAGGGAAACTCTCATGTGCATGTCAATGACCTTCTTTGATCTACCCAGACTGCTATACTTTTACTCTACATGAACCATGGAAGAAACCCAAGAAGAGTAGAAGTCTAATAGGGAGACTCAAATAAATTTACAGAAATTTTGATGAGGGTATGTTCCATTACTACTACGATTAAATACATCAGAAATATTTCTATGCTGAAACAATTCAGGAGAGTGCCAAAACATCTTTAGAAAGCTCTTTGATTTGTACACACCTCTGTGTGTACAAATAATGTAAAATCAAATGTCTTCAGCATAGAGGCAGATAAATAATCAACTTCATCTGCTAAAATGAGAGCTCTTTATTCACGCAGCATAATTATATAGCTAACATCACACTGTGCAGAAGGCAATCACATGCCACTGTAAACAGAAACTATAAAGAATTTTATCTGACATTTTTGTGTTTACCCATTTCGCTTGCTTCTTTCTCCTTCCTTACTCTTATGGGAAATTTTGTCTAATTTAAATGGGATTTAAATATCACTGGCTGTGATTTTAAAGCAACATATGCTTATATTTCCATCCAGGTAATTTTTTTTTCTCTGCTTAACAACTCTGCCAAAGTTGTTCTTTTTCAAAGAATATATTAATTCAGACAATGATTGTTTATAGTGAGATCTTCTGCTAATTCTGAAATATTCCAAAAAGCTACAACTTGAGACTAAAAAGTATATCAAAAACAAAACTTGAATTGTTTCTATACTACCTATATATTATCAAAGAGAAACAAGGCTAAAAAAAAGTCGTTTGGATACGAATAAGGCAAAATGCTTTGAGATGAAGAGAAGGTTACATCAACTTTACTGAGTTTTGAGATCTCACTCCCTCAAACAGTATAATGGAATGAGGTAACCTCCTGGTCAGCTTCAAACTTTCTGACTGTTGGGGAAAAGAGTAAAGACAAACACATTCATTTCTTTATACATATTTAAAATGTAAATTTGGACAGAATGAACAGATATTGTGTTTTTCTGTTTCAGTTAAATATTAGAGTTTCCATAACTAGAAAAGGTGCTTAGGCTTGGTATATGCCAGAAAATCATACTTGGGCTAAACAAGTTAGCAAAGATAAATTATTAGAGTTGTATCAATGTAAAGCATACTAAAGTCACTTTCCTTCAACCTGTTTCTTTTGAGCTAGAATGTCAGAGAGGATCACCATGATACATGATCAACTCACATTTGATTGCAAGATTCTTTTAAGGAAAAAAAGTCCAAGTTTTTTTCTATCAAGAGACAATTTCAAGTACTGATTCTGAAGCACTTATACTATTCTACCAGCTAGAAATACCTAGAATGTTTCTGATTTCTAAATCCAAGCAATATATTATTTAGTTTGGTTACTTGCAAAAGCCTTAAGTGAATCCATTGGGGGTGCTATTCCATCCATTCCAACTATTTTTTTATAAATATTCCAGGATGCTAAGTAATAGGGAGAGATTACCATGTCAGTGACTGTATGTCTTTCTTTTTTTCACTTCTGCAACCTTCTGTTTATTGAATTATGTAAATTTATAGACACACAGCAATTTGATTATCCAAACAATTTTTTAGCAGAAAGTAATTTAGTAATAACTACAATGGTAGTGGAACTAGGAATAACAGCTCAAGGGATCAAGTCCTTTTCTCCTCTACTAGAGAGGTTAAACTTTAACTGTTTACATGAAGTACCTGAAAATGTTCTTCCATTACTCAGAGACAGCTGTCAACCCTAAAAAGAAGTAAAGGGAATACTGAACCCACTTCAAGAAAGTGATTGTATAAAGTTTTAGAGATTTTTAAATCTTAAAAAATTCTATTCTCATATTCTTTGCAGAATATGAGCTTGCATTCAAAATAAAAATTGTAATGCTGACAGGCAATACTAATTACTGGGAAAATTTTAATCACTTCTTTTCCTGATTTTTAAGTATTTAGGATGTCCTATAGTGTTTCTATCAAGTTTAGATTATTCAAGCAGATTAACAGTAAAATGATACATAAATTCATTTCTCTGTATCAAGTATCCTGTGTTAAGGGGGAAAATTTTCATTTCTAGGAGAAAATCTCTTTTTCTGCTGGTCTTTCTGTGGCTTATAACAAGGTCTGTGCATTTCTCCAAATATGACTTTATTGTTTTTACTTCCTTTCACTTAGTGATTTTTCTTTCCATTTTCCCATCAGTTGAAGAACAGTATTCAGGAAAGAAAACCACCAGATCGTTCTAATTATGCTTCGATAAGATTTTAATGGCATCATTACTGGCTAAATAAGACTAATCACTAGGTCTTTATTCTGTATTAGCAACTGAGGGAAAATTCCTCATTCTGGTTTAAATTTGCAAAAACCAAAATAAACACCAAAAATAAATTCTTCCTTTCCCAGCTTTCATGAGTGTGCTTTGTGTTTGTTTGTCAGCTGGGAATTCTGATATGATCTCTGTTATATGGTCTTTATTTCAACAGTAAGCAAAAAGGCTTTTCTTATCTGAGATGCCCTGGGAATTGCCTCCTGTTAAATTCTTTCAGGATTTTTGGTCATGGGCAAAATCTTCCTGTATCCAAATTTTCTTCCATGAAAAATCAGCTAAAATCTCGTAGTTATTAATAGAACATACTGAAATCTCAGCCCAAATTTCCCCTTTTCATAAAGGGTGTCATAAACTTTATGTAGGAACAAACTCCAGCAAAAAAACACCAGAAAAAAAATCAAAACTAATATAATATTTTAACATAAGAGTTTCTAAAACAGTAAATTATATTAAAAAAAAACTTACCTAGCGTGAGAAAAAGATATATATATTTCCACTAGTAATAGAGGCTAATACCCCTGGGAAGCAGAAGTAAACTAGCACATATCTAATCTTCTTTATATCAATGCTGTAGTTCACTGGAGCTTCTGACTTTCATGTACACATATTTTGAAGACAGTGCCTTAAATATTCTTTTCACTCTATTCCTTAAATGACTACACTGAGGAAAGAGTCAGGATAGGTGGCCTTTATTCAAATTAGGAATTAAACATTCAGAATTTACAGACTTCTTTCTAAAGTTTGCTGGATTCCAAGCTAGTTTTCTGCAACCATTTTTGTATTTCTAAATACTAAAAATTGTATACTTCAGTATCACTGAAATTCATTAATGTTTTCCAAAGAGACCACAAGGAACTAGTTTCTGTGATTTCTGCCCAGCCAAAGTATGTTGTTTTAACAGGCAGCTGGAAACAAAATCCAAACACGCTTACTATTCCCTTATTTCATTCCTGACATTCTCCACTGTACACTCCTGATATGGCTGTCCACTTGTCACAATGGAAGACCACATCATAAAATTTGGACTACAGAGAAAAAGAGTGATTGCAAACGGGTCAATCTTTGATTCCATAAAAGCCTGCAGCACCTTTGCTTCAACTGCTTTAAAGGAAAATCTAAACCTTAATTAGGCCAAGGAAGAGACAGCAGCTGCAGTAATGCTTGGACCTAAAAACCCAAGACAAGGAGTAAGTGAATTGAGAAAACACCTTAAGATTGGCCAAGGGTATCTACCTCATTGAATTGAGTCTATATAAGGAAACAGGTTGCTAAGGACTTGGAATACAAGGGACAAAAATTGAAAAAAACAGCAGTTTGATATATCAAATTTCTGAACCTGCTAAAAAAATTCAGTATTCCAAATTTTAAGAGTGTTTGGCATAAAAAAGATAACAGTACTGAAGTAATTTGCAGAAGGATATACTTATTTGAGCAATTTTTCTCTTCTTTTGGGGACTGCAATAATCAGCAAAGGCATGTAAGAAATTCCAACACTGAAGGAGAGCTGAGTAGTTTTGGATTGTAGGAATGGTGTTGCGAGTATGAGGAAAAAAAACAAGGCATAAAGAGGCCATAGAAAAGAAGCTACTGGCCAAACCAAGTTTTTTCTTCATTCTGCCACATTGTGGGGTATCACTAGTTAGTTAAGAAACTAATTTCCTTCCAGCTATTTCTTTTACTTATCAATACTTCACCAGTCTTGATTTTAAGCCTGACCAGGTAACATTTTTCCTTCCCACAAAAAAAGATATTAGAAAAGGCTGACATAAATATCAGTACAACATCAATTAATGAAAAATTTAAGAGCAATTCTTTCCCAGAGAAAAAAAAGAGTTCTAGTGTCATGCAATTACAACACTTATATTTTGTTCTGGTTAAGTTATTTGATGCATTTTCAAACATGTTTTAAACAACATGACTTAGAAAGTTCTTTGGGTTCAGGTTTTTTTAAAATCTAACACTCAGGAGATGGTTTTGACAATCAGAAACTAAGTAAAAGCACAGTAATGGAAATGAAGGGATAAGTATGGAGCTCGAGGCTGGTTTGTATTTTCAGCCACTGAAAGGTTATGCGATCTGATCTTCATTATGTTCATCTTTCCTCCCTTCCAATTCTGTCTGATAGTCCTCTTTCTCTCTTCAGCTATTATCTAGCCCAGTACATCGGTTCCACCATGCTAATAACTCAACTTTTTCATGACTTTCATATTTGGCCATGAGTGGAATGGTCTATTTATTCTCAGACACTTCTTCCTATTACTCTTGTGGAGTGAAACATGCAATATCAGTGCAAACAAAAACGTTTCTTTCTTGTCTTCATTTTCCATTAATTTCTACATTTGGCTCATAGCTCCTTTCTTGCTGCCCCTTTTGTCCATTTTCTCCTCCTTATAGAATTAATTTGCCCTGTTTCAAATCCAAAATTCACCACAATCATCTGCTTCTACTGTTCTTTTTCTTCCATTAAATGTTTTGAATTAAAAGTCCTGAAACAGACTAATTTGCCCCATGAGATTTGCTATGTGTCAGCCAACTTTTCAAGCTGTAATATACTGCTTTCCAATTTGAAACTGGTCTCAAACATTTCAGTATCTTTTTCTGCTACTTTGGTTTTCTATACAGAAATATCTTCTTCTAGGAAGAAAAGTACAGAAAACTCATGAGGAGTTATTTGATTCCCAGTTTCTCTCCTTTTCCCATTCTTCTCTAACTCCTTTCATTTAATTACAAAAACACCCCTCTAACACTCCGTGTTTCTCTTTAGGTTTCTAAGCCAACTCATTCCTGGTTTATTTGTTCTTACTATTTCTTTCTTTCTCATTATACAGAACATATGGGCCTTACTTAAAATCCTTCCTAGAACGTCTGCCTTCTAAGAGTGTTTAACGCATTACCGTGCTTACTGCTCAGCCCAAACTTTTTCATAGATTTTATGTTATTTTTAAATCTTGTCTAGAAGCTGCAAGAATAAATCAGAAAGCAAGATTTATGTACCAAGAACTTCAGGATACATTTCCATCCTTAATGAGTTTACGTGTCCATGGGACACTGTTGAGCCTGCTCACGTTGGCAAGTCCCTTGGCGCTGCTTACATGACACATATCTGCTCCATCCTAGTGCCCCATTTAAAAACATTACTTTAGATCCAACATCATATTTTAAGTAGCCTTAAAACTAAGCATAAACATAAGCAAAACCATAAGCAAGTATACATCTTAACTGCACAAGAACCATTGAAAACCAATAGGACTTATAGAGCTTAAAGAACAAAATAGTATGGAAAATTCTTATCAGAATAGAAATATGATGAAGAGCTGCAATTTCCAATATTAAAATTTCACTTAGTATGTTCTGTGAACACTTAGCTGATGCAATACTCTGCCTCTTAAAATGCAATAAGAGCATGTCTCTATCAATAATATCATACAGTGATCAGGGATTTTCTGAACACATATATGTAGCTTGGAGAGCAGTTTTAATTTATTTTATTTATTTTAATTAATACCATGTTCCTTGTTATTTCCACTTCCAATCTTTTTCTAAACAGACTGCCAAACACTAATGAAAATATCTTATTATTTGACATCAGGTACAATATATCACTAGACATCAGACTGAGAAATCCAAATTTAGTGCTTTTATTTATCAAAGCATAATTTAAAGTTGCATTCCCACCAAGACCTCCAAAGCAGAAGACTAGCAAAACTGTTCTAATGTACTGAGAAATTAATTTTCTAAAAATTGTTGAATTATCTCTACTTCCCTCAGATTTTCAAAGGACAATATTTTCTATTGCTTAATCATATATGTCAAAAACTTTGTTTTCCATTTCCCGCACTCACAATCACCAGATTGTCTTGTTTTTCTGGTTGCAGCTTGCTATACCTGGGGGTAGTAGAAACAGTTCCATCATACTTGAAAAGATTGAAGTGGTTAGCAAATGTGTAACTAATTTCTGGACAGGCTTCAGTATCACATCTACAAAATCTATCAACCATCTGACATTGAGTGCTGTGCCAAACTATTAAGCTCAACACCCACTTGTAAGCTTGTCACTATCCTTTTAGCTATTCAATCTTAAAACAAGAGGTGGAAATCTTTGTACAGAGCACATAAATTACTCGAGCTGATTAAAAGAGAGAGATTAACCTTTTATTGATGTATGTGTAAAATAAGATTATTCCCTGATCACTTTAATTATTTATATGTACAAAGCAAGTGAATCTATTACAATTCTCTGACCTATTCAAGACTTCTCTTAAAGACAAGATACACAACAGTCAGATAGGGACCTGAACAAATGAATACAGCTTTGTATATGACTCTGTTTTGACTGTGTAGTTGGACCAGATAGTGCCTAAAAGCCCTTTAGAATCTTTTGATTTTTTCCTTCTTATGATTCTTACTCTATAGTACACTACTTAGGTTTTATACAAGCAAAAAATGTCAAGTAAAAGAAATTTTTATCAAGAGAGATAAGATTATAGAAAGGCATAGGGAAAGAGAATATCTTACAGTACAACGGTTTACATCATGACTCAAATTCCACCTTTGTACTTTTGCCATCATAATAGAGTAAATGCCTCAGGATAACATGCAAGGAATTAATATTATTATAGCAACCTGTTAAACCCTAAATATCTACTTCATTTTTGAGAAGAATATGACTTCAACTAATGAAGTCAATCTGGCATTAATGATTTACAGGAAGTGGGTTCAGAATTCATATCTGTGAAGTAAGCTGTTGATAAGACATATCTATAGGCATCCTTGGCATTCAGCTTTGCTCTTGTATACATAAAAATGTCCATCTTCATACTGTACTCTGAGGCTTGTGTGGATAATTTCAGTAGGATTCATCAGGATATATATTCTGGTTTAAAAGTAAAACCAGTGAAAGACAACAAGTCAGAAATACAATTTATTAGAAAAAGGAAAAAAAAAAAAAAAGGAAAACAAAATTCATGCAATAATACAAAGGAAGAAAAAAAACTACTGACAGAATCAGAATACAACCTGACACTCTGTTGGTCAGGGTGTTGTTAGCAGCCCAGTTGGAATGGTGGCTGCCATCTCCTGGAGTGGCAGATGTGTCTCTGTTGAAGCAGTGATCCTGTAGAAAAATACAGACCTCCACTGAAAGTCCAGTGGTGAGAGATGGGCCTGGCCTTCCTCTGGGAGTCCAGTGGAAAAGGCTGCCTTGGTGTTCCAAATCTCAGGTTTTTATTCAGGTAGATAGGCTTGGCTCCTCCCCCAGGATGGAGCATTACCCAATGGGATGATGTAATTTTATCAGTGGGACTCAATGGCCCATTAGCAGAAGATCTCTCCCTGGAAGAGAGATCTCTTCCCATAGAAGAGATAAAGAAACTGCTCTTGCCAATTTCTTATCTGGCCTATTAACAGAAGATTACATCACCCCCCACCCCAGTTTCAACAGATGGTGATGGAATTCCTTTTTTTATTATTATTACATTTTCCATTGCAACCCATAACAATATAAAATCTGATTTTAAAATATATTCATGCAACTTTGTAATTGATATAATTATTTCACAGAATCATATCTCTCTCTTATATTCACCAAAAAATAGTAGCTGTAAGTAGTTGTTATTGTCCTGTAAAAGAGCAACATGTCTTGAATTTTATATAAGACCTGAACCTGATGCTACTATTGGATTTATTTGAAATTTTAACTGAAAATAGCACTCAGTTTCTGCTATTTCTCAGTTCTTAAGATATTAAAATAATGGGTAACTCCATGGATCTCATTCAGATTTAGACACCAATAGCAGCATGCCTTTTACAAACACAATCAGCGCATCTGCACCTGATTCCTTCTTTTACTTTTTGGTGTGGGACAAACTACTGTCAGATTTTCTCCTCCAACTCCATATTTTGTTGAAAGACTAGAAAGACAACATAAGATTTAATGAGAATGAATATACCATAATATTTCTAGAGTTCCAAATCCCTGAACAGATTTTCCCTTAAGTACTAGTGCTGAATTTTCAACATTTCTTCATATTTTAAGTATTCAAAGGATTCTAATGAAATGACAACTATAGTGAACATAATTTAAATTCATTGCCAAGCTATTATATTTCAGGTTACAAAAATAGCCACAGGGATCTTTGCTTTCTGAGGACAAGCATTCCAATAATATATTGAATTTTAGCACTCGAGGCCATATTCTGGCACACTCATAAGAGGCTCTATTTGTACAAAGTTATTAATCATCTATTTCTATAGGATTTATAAAAGTGATAATACATGACTGATAAGTAGCACAAGTGACAAATAGCATGTTGTTCCCTATTCACTGCTTATATTTTTAAGCACATTCATTGTTCACGAGAGGTGGCAGACTGACAACCTTGTAGGATATTTGTTTTCTGTTATAAAGTATAAGCAGGACTGTGGCAACATGCCCTTTTTACCCCAATTGTACACTTCTGAAGTGCTTGCTTTAGTGATCACAGTCACCTGTCATTTACCTCCGTTTAAAGGAAATTAATCTGTGACTGCACCATGCTGGATGTAATCTTAATTTGGAAAAGATGGTCTAGAAAGAAATTTCAGAATTTTGCCCATTCAGTGATTGAGCTCTCTTGTCAACTGTAAAGACTTCATAAAGCCATCAATGAAAGCAATAATTTGCAGTCTCTGTCCTTATTTTGTTCTGGAGACTCAATATTTGACATTGGTTTTTCTGTTCACCTATTCACTTCTACCTTGAAAAGAAGGCTGCCAGTACAGATTATCCAAACCAAACAGAAAAGATTTTAGATTTAAGATAGTAATAGTGTGTGATATATTTATATAAAGAAAATTTTCACTCTAATAATAACCTCTCTGTCTTCAAAGTGGACACTTAGTTCCTACCCAAGTGCTGCAGATAAGGCTTGCTTCAAGTGGGGTGAATCCCAGTGAGATAGCCATACAACAGTGCTGTAGGGATATACCAACCTTTTTCTATACCTCATGAGGTATTATTGGCCTTCACTTTATTATAGCATGGCTCCACCAGAATCAAACTTCTAAGAGTAGCACATTACTTTTTGAAAGTACAGAAAAGCCTTGTACACGGCAAAAAAAACTACTGTTTTTCTTTCAACCTACTTTATCCATAAAAAAAACAAAACTTCATTCTTCTGCGTTCCCTTTGTCTTATCTTCCAAAGTAAATGAGTAACAGACTAAAGAGTAACATGTAAGAAACAACACTGTTCCTATAGAAATGGTGGCCCTCTTCTTCTGAGAGCAGATCAGATAAGCAAGCAGATGCGGCCATGCATACATGCAGACACAGAAGTAAATACAGACTTCCCTTTTATAGAAATAGACACTTTCTACAAAGAATCCTATTAACCTTCCTTCAGAAGATTGCCAGCAACCCATTCGCAACATAGATTGGATGCTTCATAAGAAATACAGTAGGAATTTTCTATGCCTGATTATTCATGATGTTTCCTGCATTGTGAATTTTCAGGAAACAAGAGTAAAAACTGAGTCAAGATGAAATCCTCCTAGGCAAATTTGTTAGGTTTGTCACAGGACCACAGAAACATCCAACCTCTGAGGAGGCTGAATCACACTCATCTGCAGTTTGAGCATCCTTAGTTTTCATTTGGATATGTGATTGGCAGGACAATTTCACTTATGCTGAATTTCACAACACTTAAGGTGTGATAACCCCTGCTCTCAGAGTTCACATAGATATCTCTCAGCTAGCTGAACTAACTCTTTACTCCTTTCTGGATGAACTATTTATTAATAACCCAAATAATACTAGGAAAAATGGAAAAAATATAGATATATACCTTTCCTACATATACCTTCAGACTTTCTGAAGTACTAAAACAACTTACAGCAGTGTGTAAATTTTCTGTACTATAATCAATAAATCTTAAAAAAGTCAGCACTTTTTAGTGCTTAAGTAACTCAAAGAACTTCAAAAACTTACAAGAATGCTTGTAGAAAGCTGAAGTTGATGATTACATCTGGCACAAGGAAAAAACAAAACATGTTTTGCTAGTTCAAAAAAATTTTATTGAAGGAATAACATAACTAGGAGCAACTGAAAACTAGGTCTTGTATAGTACACTGTTATATATAATGACTGACATAGGTACTCCCTGCAATGGCCATTTTAGATAGATGTGTGGCAAGCTTATAAATAAGTACACCAGGAACTCCATGCTATTAAACTCATAGATAAATACTTTACTAGGGTTCCAAATATACACAAATGAGGGTTACTATGCAATGTCCAACTATGGACGGCATATATGTTTTGTAGCATAATACTCAAGTGTAAATTACAAGTCAATTATTTCCTATGGCCTCTAAAATGTTAATTCAGACTCTGGTGTGAACACTTAGGGTTAAGAAGCAGCCATCATGGGCTACTTTTCTTCTTCAGTTTTGATGTTCAGCCATGGTCTTGACCACGTCTCAAACACTGAATCATGTAGTATCTGTTTCAGCCTGCTTATTTAATACTACTAGTTAACCACAAGTAGTTAATCTCTGAAGTGGGTTATTCATCTTCCCTCTGTGAAAACATTACAGCAACTGATATCAGAACATATCTCTTGATCTAAAGCACCAAGACTTGTGCATACAACTTCTCAGGTTCAAATTCTTCTGAGGTGGATTTACATGATGACATTTTTAGTAAATATGTAGTCTTGTTCTACCTTTTCCTTATAGATTGCAGGAAGGCACATTCTCATGAACTTGATATCCAGTACAGCCCTCTAAATGGAGCAATGGATAAACTTCTGTACTACAGTATGAATTGACATGTTTCAGTTTAGGAAACATACTTTAGGAATGAAAACTTCAGCATACAACAATTTCTCACTATAGCACTTTCGGTCTAGGAGATTGATTAATTTTTTTCTGTGAACTTCTGCCAAAATCCCATGGGTGACACTTTCTACATACTTCCTTAGAAATTATTTTTTCACACAGGCTTGTAAGATCACCACATATCTTTCAATGTAAAAGTTCACATAAGAGGTTTCAGTATCTTTTTTTAAGGTTAAAGTTAGTATTACAAAATTCTACTGTGAAATAGAGCAAGTTCATTCAAGTCAAACATTCAAATAAAAGCAGGTTCTGCAACCAAACAGAAGGAAAGGTAGAAAATTCTATTTGATATAAAAATTGAAGGCAGTCCTGGTCTCTGCACACTCTCTTCTAGTCACCGCTGAATATTATTCTGATGTATGTAGAAGACTGATAATTTTATTGAAGTAATTAATCAAGTAATGACTGTAAAACACTTATGTGTTCAATTATAATCTTTATGGTTGATTAATCTTTATAATACATGTCATTCTGGCTCAATTTTTTTCTACCCAGGGCAAAGAAGGCCAATGTAAAAAATGAGAAGATAGTTATAATAAACTTGTACACTTAGAAGGTAAGATAACAATGTTAAAGACACATTTTTCAGTGTCAGAAATATTGATTTGCTTATTGAAGCTGAAAAATAAAATGCACACTTGCTAAACATAAAATTCCTTTTCGGTAACACCAACTTGCTTTTTAGACTTTAGAAAACACGGCATTTAATAGTCATAATGTACCTAAGCTTTCCAGAAACAGTATGGAAAGAAGGAAAGAAAGGAAAGAAAGAGAGAAAGAAAGATAGAGAGAGAGAGAAAGAGAGAGAGAGAGAAAGAAAAGAAAGAAAGAAAGAAAGAAAGAAAGAAAGAAAGAAAGAAAGAAAGAAAGAAAGAAAG
>JAWWMU010000106.1:53881187-53901890 GCA_035048155.1 Cinnycerthia olivascens | reverse complement strand
CATCTCTCGCTGTGGGAAAAAGACTGTACATTGTCGGAAACTTCTGCAAAATAGCAGAGACAGAGACAGTTCCGACACACTCTTCCAACCTAACAAGAAAAATATCAGATATGACTTAACTCTTTACATCTGTATTTCTATATTGTTCTTTTTTTTCTCCTAATTTTCTTACTGCGCCTTATTTTATTCCTAAATTCCTAGTAAAGCAAAAGGTAAAGATTAAATCAACAAAATAGTCAGTGGCCACTTTGTTCCCTTTTACTTGCATGTTAAATCTTCATGTATTTCTTTATCAGAATGACTTTTATCTAGTCCTAGAATGCTGCAGCTTTGGCTGCCACCATGGAAATCAAAGAGAAATCATTATTTTCATGTTTTCTAAATTTTTTGTAATTTAAAACATGAGTTAATATTTTCACTGAGGTGCTGAAATCAGGCTGTTTGAACAGTCACAAATTCTTACTACAGAAACATTCCCAGAAGAGTGAAATTTATTTAATTGCCCCAGATTAGGAATGCCTGAGCTGCCCCAGTATGTTGGTAGCTAAAAGAGTCTTGTCAAAGTAGCACATCAGATTGGCCCTTTCCTTATATTTTTTCCACTCTTTTATGTAATTATTTTTTTTTTTGGACACTGTCAAGGAAGGATCCCTTGGGCTAGATTAATGTTTGGTTTTGACCAGTTTGGCGGTTCTTGCATTATACAGATGTTGCACAGCATGTTATCGTGCCTATGTAAATGGCCAGAGATTCCAAAAGGTTGGTAACTGACCTATCTGCTGGCCTAATGAAAAAGTGGCTATTACTCTGCTGTGGCCAGGAAATACCCTGCTTTTTATGACATTGTGGAGTACTTTGTCAAGCGGATTCCCTCTGATGCCAGTCCTGACTCTGTTAAGATGTCTGACTACAGCACCACAGATCAGCCCATAATAAAACAGTAGGGGTGTGATCAGGAATCAGCAGAGTTCAGATGAAAGGGGCATTTTGCATTTACTTTGACAATGGCAGACAAGTAATAATTGCATGTGGTTCACAATGACAAGGTTTTCTCTGCAAGACTGCTTAACTTTTCACTCAAACAGTGACAGAGCTTTGATCTCATGACATCAGCCAAGGTTTAGGGAAGAAGAGGACAGTAAAAACCCACTGAGGTAACAAAAAAAATAAAGAAATGGAAAATTTAGGCTAGGTGCTCAGCAGGATTACAGACACTGAAATGTGAAGAAATTGACCTGCTGGCCTGATACAGTGAAAATTAAGCAAGAAAATAAATAAGCAAATATCAAAGAAGAAGGTTCTTGACAAGAAGTGATCTAGGTGTGTTCATAGATCTTTGCCATCTTTTGATTATGCTTTTCTAAACAGATTACAGAGGAAGATACCACAATATATGTTTTCTTTCTTTGAAATGCAGAAGCTCTTTAACACATGCAGATATATATGTACACACAGTGTATTTACAGGCCTGAAATTTTATTTTTTTTTCTATTAACTTTTTAGAAAAAGAGATTTCTTTTTCCTTTGCCTCTAACTCTTCAAATAGAAGCTTACCAGCTAATCATTTGTTTGTGCTAATGTACGCGCAATTGATAGGAAACTTTATAATATCTTCAGTGTTGTAATAGACCTTTACTCGCCAGATTACAAACAAAAAGTGTTATTTCTTGAACAGGATCCAGGTTAATTCCATTTGTCAGTTTTTGACTACTTCTGAAGTATAAACAACACCTTTGCCAATAAATATGCTAGACTGAATGCCAAAGAGAACCCTTTATAAGAATATCCCACTCCAGCAAAGAGAAAAATGAGATGGAGAGCCATCTGCATATTTCCTCAGCTGACTGAACCTACACTGAAGTCACAGTTCATTAACAGCAGCCTAGGAAGGGACTTACTGGATAAGTGGTGACAGTATACTGGAAAAGCATTAATGGCTAGAATGAAGCAGGTCCCTCACTAACAATCTCCAAAGTGTCGAAATGGATGAGGGAGTTCAGCACAACTTTTTCAGGCTAATACTTCCACTGAAAAGCCCTTTAATTCAGAGGAACATGTGAGTGCTGTAGAAACTACTGCCCACTGCAGTGTCTCCCAGAGCTCAACCAATCATAAACCTTACCCTAAGGAACTAAGTTCTTTACCAGAGATAAAAAACAGGGATTTTTTTGGGCACAGTTAACATTACAGACTAGCTGAACATTTCTGAGAATTTCTGAAACATTTTTTGTTTGTTCCTCTGAGTACATACATGTATTCAAGCAGTAATCAAGACTGACTGATAATTAAGACTGCACCAAATTTTGTATGTGAATTATTTTGTCTATTTCTCCTCTCACCAAACAACCTACAAGGGCTCATATACAAGATAATTGTTTGGAGTAAGAAAGAAAGATGACTGTGAACAAGAAGAGCAAATAGAACACAAGAATAAATGTAATTGGTGGAATCTACATTTTAGAAAATTTGGCATGGAGTAGACATTTAAAATGAGTATATCTGAAACACTGTGTAGATGTTAGAAGAGAGTTAGACATCAAAAGATTGTAATACATAGAAAAATTAAAAAGAAGACTGCTGTAGTAAAGCCAGTTCTGCTGTGAACTACCTGATCATCTCTAACAGATATAATCTCTTTTCTTCCAAGAAGTTGGAATTCTCTATATTTAAAGTCCAACTTTATGTAGATGAATGGATAAGATCAAGGAAGCAAAGCTGTCTATTTCAGCATGAGTTAAAACTGCCCACTTCAGTAAAGGTTTACACCAAAACTTTGCCTTTAGATTTTACAAAGCTATTGTGTTTGTCTCCCTGCTAATTCCTAAGATTGTAAAAGCTATCAGTTTAAGTAAACTTGCATGGAAATAATAGCAGAGGAAATAACACAAGCTTAGAGTGTCATCTTTCCATTATAACTGGTACTGGTGCACAGTAAACCAGCACAGCCCAAGTCCCTTCCAAAAGTCCACAAAAGACCATCTCAGGGCATCATTATTATTATTAAAATAAAGATACTGAGAGAACCCTGCCTGTGTGACATGGGTGTAGGCCTTGTTATCAAACATTCTGTGTCATTACAACCAGAATCCAACCATACAGCAAGACTATTCTGCACTTCTTATCAATTTTGCTTCTTTCTGCTTTCCTCTGTCTCGACGGTGCATGCAATTTTCTTTCTTGTTATTGGTATGGAAAATCACCTGTTCCCAAAACAACTCTTCTGAAAGACTGTTATTATATTTGAAATGCAGGGTATGTACAACCACTTGTCAACTGCATGAAGTAGCTGTAGCAATAATAAATTCCTCTGAAGGGAAACAAACATTTGCCATAATTGGAGACTAAATTAATTCAGGCATTTGCAAGATAGATTTGGTTAGTCTACCAGAAAAATTCATTTTTCTCATATATAACATAAGCTTGTCACCTTCTTTTTCAGAGATGCTTCAAAACCCTTCAAATATGAAGTCTTTTGGCAAACATCATCTGTCATTCTCTCCAATTAGGGTCCACATGTCTTTTTTTTTAATTTTCCTTTAATATCAGTTATTCCTCATTTGTCATCCATCATACGACCAAAAAGAGGGTTTAAGACCTCAAAGAGGAGAAAAGAACATGCCAACACATCTACTTGTAAGAATTTCACAACTTGATCCTTTGACAGCCTTATGTACACTCCAAATGAAGGGAAAGAATGATAGAGCTTAAACTCCAGTCACATGTGAGCTCTGTTGCTTACATGAGAAGAAGGAGGGACTATAAAGGATCACCTGAAATGTAGCTCATAACACAAATGTGAGTACCACTACACTATCTTTTATACAGGTCTCACAATTCAGGGGTGTCTTAGTTTGAAGACAGGTGTGTCTGCTAGGAAAAAGCAGGAGCCTATCTTTCAATGAAGAATGCAAACCTCCTCACTCCAAATTGCTATAATTTTGATATTAAAGAGGCTCTTAGGCAAAGATATTGGGATAGGAATAACAGTTCTTTACTAGTGTGTCTAACAAGATAAAATAACAACAATAAGTATAGCATTAACAACAAACAGAGCTAGGAAACAATCACAGTTTTCTCTGATGCTGGAACCTTCCCCGGGGCGAACAGGAGTCCCGAGGGATGAGGTGTATCCAAAGCTCGGCAGCAGTACCTGGAGCTGTAGAAGATGTCCTCGCTATGCAGGAGAAACGGCATGGAGAAACCCAGAGCAAAACTGAAGCAGCAGCAGGTGCAGGGTGACAGGGCAGCAGCTCCTTGCAGGGAGAGACCAGGTTCCGAATTTCCCGGGGACCCACAAAAGTCACTCTGAGCTGAGCTCCAGGTGAGGTCCAATATGATCTCCCCGCAGTCAAAGACTGAACCCTCATTGTTCCCTCTGTGCATCAAAAAAACTCCCCAAAAGAGAGAAGTGTAGTTGGTGCCAACCTCTCCCTAACTTAGTTACTTCCTTTTTCTTTTCCAGATACTCGTATGTGCCCACAAGCACCCAGAAATCAGCTTCCTAATGACTTTTGGGAAAAAATTCTATAAGAAAGCAACCCAACCTCCAAAAAGGGGTAGAAGGTTTCATAAAAAGTGAAAGTTGAAAGAGAGAAGTCCTAACTAAATAATTATAACCCAGACATAGAAAGAATTCATTCTCTATTAATATCAGAAGGGAGTCGGTCCGTTTGAGCTACTGAAATGCTGCTCTACTGAAGTACTTTCCAACTATTTTGGAAGGATTTAAGAATGGCTAACACCATACAAAGATGAAAAACCTTATTAACACACTGTTGGAAAAGAATCCCATGGGTTGAGAGTAGGTGCAGAGAAAATAATTATATTGAGCTGATAAGAGTGGATGTGCTAACTGTTCCAAGGAGAAATCCTGTCTGGTTGTAATTTTTCCTGCTATAAACTGTGGCCACCAATCTCCACTGTTATGTCAGTGTATGGACTCAGCTCTAGGAAGAAGCCTGTGTGATATTGTGAAACATGATGATTTGCTCTTAGGTAGGCATCAAATGGACATTGCTGTTTTCCCCTCCTCCCAGTCTCAGGGGATAGGTGTGTATTGAAAGAGACAAGTAAGATGACATATCAAATTAACATTTATGTACCTAGATCAGGAGCAGGAATCCATTACTGTGCATTTAACATGAGTGATAATGGAAGGAAGCAGATATCCAGAGGAGAAAATTCATAGTTTTGGAAAACTTGTAGTAATTTTTCTTTGTGCTTCAATTTGAATGGAGAAACAGACTGGCCCTGCTGTAGAGCTGCATAAACTCTGGCAGAGAGCAGTGGTTGCAAACTATCCTTTGAATGTTTCCTTAAACAACACATCTGATATTCTAACTAATAAGAATCTGTCAGACAACAGACTGGAAATACTTTCAAATGGCCTCATAACAGTTATGATAAAAGATCACCATCTTCATTATTTAAAAAACCCATTGGAAAGCAACAACGAAAACCAACCAACAAACCAAAACAAATTAAAAATCCCACCTTACTCATATGATATTTACCAAAATTTATAGCAAAATGTGGCAATAATCCTGAATCTTATTACTTGCTCTGCTGTTTCTAAGATTGTGAATGGCTTGGAGATATCCAAATAAGAGTGCACTTCCTCACGGGATTAGCAGCAATACAACCACATAACCTGAGGAGCACTGACTCCCAAAGTTTTACTATGTTCTTCACAACTCTCATCTATGCTTCTGGATGTGAGTTGCAACTCCCATCATCAAATGCTGATACCCTGAACAGAACTGGACAAAAAGAAAGTATATGAGAAATTAATTAGGCCCACAGCTTTTATCTGAGACTAGCAAAAACACAAGACTGCCCATCTGCTTACTGTTATAGACTAAGGTTCATGTGTGGAAGCTAGAACAATGCTGTGGAACTGGTGAACATACAGGTTGATTGCAAATATTGTGATGAATAAGTACAAACATTTTAATTGTCAAATTGCTTAATATTATGTTAAACAGAAAAGTCATCAATCTTTCCACCTCTTAGGGCGCAAAGCAAGAAATTCTAGTATGTCATAGGTATGCAGTTAGTCTGCTAAATAACATAGCTCCTTTTCTGAGCTACGGATACAAACTGCTCTGCCAAAGCTTCTAATTAGTTAGTGTTTGCAACAGGCATGCATAAAACCTCTAACACCTACATTAAACTTTAAAAAAACTTTTACTACAGATGTAAAGCTCCTCCATTTCTTAAACCATCCAGACAGCATCTCTCACCAGTACTTTGATATGGAACAGTTAGAAAAATTAGGCTCCCAAGCTAATCAAAATTTTCTTAATTTTCATACTTGGATGATCATCCTAATCACACATTCAAAACACAATCCTTTCAGTGAAGAATGTTTTTCATAATACCTAACCTAAACCTGTTGCAACTTGAGGCTGTTTTTTCTTGTACAATCCCTTGTTACTTGGAAGAAGAGATGGACTCCCACCTTACCACAACCTCCTTCCAAGGGCTTGTGGAGACCAATAAGGTCTCCATGAACTTCCATTTTTCCCAAACAACCTCAGCTCCTTTAGCTGCTCCTCATAGGACTTGCGTTCTAGACCCTTCACCAGCTCCGTTTCCCTTCTCTGGACACGCTGCAGCACCTCAATGTCTCTCTTGTAAAGAGGGGCTCCAAACTGAACACAGGATTTGAGGTGTGGCCTCACCAGTGCAGGGGGACAATCACACCCTGGTCCTGCTGGCCACACTATTGTTGATACAGGTCAGTATGTCATTGGCCTTCTTGTTCACCTGGGCACAGCTGACTCATGTTCAGCTGAAGTCAACCAGCACCCTCAGGACCTTTTCTGTCAGGTAGCTTTGCAGCCTCTCTGTCCCCAGCCTGTGGCACTGCCTGGGGTTGTTGTGACCAAAGTGCAAGACTCTTCTTGTCGAACCTCATGCATTTGGCCTTAACCCATTGATCAAGCCTGTGCAGTTCCCTCTGCAGAGCTTTCCCAAACCCCAAGCAGATAAACAACCCTCTGCAAACTGACTGAGGGTTTACTGAATTGCCTCATCATTGATGAAGAAACAGAAATGATCTTAATACTGAGCTCTGGGGAGCATTGGTGATATGTGCTGTTATGCTGGGCCACAAGCCAGAGGTAACTCCATTCACCACCATTGTCTAGGCCTCGCCACCCAGACATTTTTTTATGCAGTGAACAGTACAAATATTTTGGCAAAATTTTCTTTCACTGAATATTATGCTTTGTCCTTTCTAAATGTGAAATGAGAAACTGGCACTTATTTATTTCACCACCACCAAGAAACTTCACAGTTGCTACAAACCTAGTTATACTTTACAATACAGCACTAACAATTACAATTTTTGCATTGCTTCCTAAGAATGTCGAGAGATTGCTTGATCAAGGAGGTTTTGTTTGTTTTGTGGATATTTTTTAATCCTATGCAGTTGCTGCTAAACTTAAACTAAACCTGTGATATAACTATGACCTTGGCAGTATGATTTTGGTCCAGTGAATACTCCTACATATATTCAAACATCTGCCTTAATTAGGTAAATAATCTTATTGAAGAATTTTACTCAAGCACTGAATACCAAATAAATGTAAACTTTCTACTGATTTTGATGAAGAGTGGTCCAGTGGCACTGGCTAAAGTTTTGTTTTACTTTACATAATTATCCTTACCTTAGTACATGATTTCAGTGGCACTGGCTAAAGTTTTGTTTTACTTTACATAATTATCCTTACCTTAGTACATGATTTCTGTACAGAGGAGACACAAGAACTTATTCTAAACCTGTGCTGCATCCTATATAATTTTATTTTGTGTCTCTTCAAAGATGACATTTTACCTTCAGTAATAGATTTCTAATGTAAAAAAATATTAAAATATTAGATATATGGTCTTTTGAAAGATTATTTAACACACATCTGTCAAATATACCCATTCTGCACTAGACTCATATTGCTGACCTTACAGGTGTTTTGTATGTCTGTGGCAGGTTGTGACAACCTTCCTGTGTGCATCTTCAAGCCTGCCACTACTGGTTACCCTCTGCTGTTATAGATGAGCTTACAGTATCCAACCAGCTCCCACCATCCATAAGTGTGGGACCACTGTGCTGCAACTGGGCTGCCATGGAGGACTTAAATTTCACAGGTTCCTGCCCGCAGTGCATATCAAGCACATCAGGTGAGGATTACACAGTCCTTCCTTGTCATGTCTTCTGATGTGCCAGACACGTACTGCCATCACATGTCCTGATGTGGATTCTCACCTGTCTGGTAGTACAATGCTTCAGAAATCTGGTTGATACAAGGGTCAGAAAGGCAGTAACTGAATAAAAAATAATGTAAATGTAAGTCAGTTGAAACTGCTACTAGAGCTCTTAAGTTTTACAGTTCCTCTATGTCTATAATAAATCTCTTCTGACTGTGTGTCTCTGTTACACCAGAAGAGAAACTTCATGAAAAAAGGTTTAGGGTTGAGTTTAAGTTATTATTATGTTATTATGTAAATATTAAAAAAAACCACAAACCCAGCTTGAAGCCATTGCTCCTCAAGTCTGGCTGTAAAGTATGGTGGGTTTGCTAGCTACAAAACTCGAAGCATATGCAGTACTATTAAACCAAATTTAAAAGATTAAAAATTTAAATTCAAAATAAAAAAATTAAAATATTAAAAGATACTCAACCTCCAAGAATCAAGCAAAATATTAGAATTTATTTTTAAATAAGCCTAATCTCTTTCAACTTGTGAAGCCTGTCTGCTAGGCACTGATTTGCAGTAATCTGTATTCAGATCTGGATCAGGTTTAGGTCCAGTTGCGACGGCTCCCTGCTTTAAGCTCTCTTTACACATTCACCTCTCTCTCCCATGATCTTTTATGACAGATTTATTGTTAAAGAAACTAAATTTTGGGTTTCTGAAGGCTGAAGAACAAGCAGTACTTTTCTTGCCCCTTATTTCAAGTTAGGCAAGGCTGTATGCAGAGAGGATGAGGAAAGACACACACCATGAGGGCATTGGGCAACCTTGGACAGGCACTATACAGACCATTGCCCTAGGGGTACCTACTGTCCAAACTTGTCTGTGCCTTCACTGAGGTGCAAGATGCATCACCTTTGCAACCCTAGGTAAACCAAACTTATGCTTAAACATAACTACTCCACAACTCCCACCTGTGAAGTGTTTACCTTCCACTGATGTCTGCCCCTGCTACACTTAGGGAGTTTTGCCTTTGCCTTCATAAGCTGGAATTTTCACTTGATGACATCTCTCTTGGGAGAGATCTTGAAACAGATCTAGGAGAAGCAGTGAGGTCAACTAGCATTTAAATAAATGTTGACAAAACTATTTGTCCATTGCTGCCATTATGGAATACACATATTGAATTTCTTAGTTAAAAAAAGCACTTAGAAAATTTCATCCTTTCCATAAAATGTCAAATGTTATCCACCAAGCTTCTATCTCTATTGTGGAAATTCGTTTGTTGGTAGAAAACCCATAAAAGAAATGGGAAGAGATTTTGCACCTCTTTCTCTATCCCATTACGTCTTTCTTATAACCATAGAAATCCAAGGATAAAATAATTTTAAAGTACCCGGATCCCACAATAGCAACACTCTAACAGTGGAGTCATGTTGCAGACAGTACTTATTATGTTACATATGTTACTCTACATATTTTTGGAAATATTTGCGGTAGAATAGTAGTATTGTTTTTTTTTTTTTCCATTCTACTGACAGTGAAACAATAAATCATAAATTTAATCTACTCTCCCCTGGTAAATTTAACCTACTCTTTTAGCCTTTCATTCTAGTTTTCTTACCCATATAAATGTATGTATACATCTACCAGAGATGCACCATATTTGTGAGAGTAAGGCTGTTGAATCTTTCCTCTCTTTACTGCTAAGAAAGCAAATAAAGTGTCAGAAAAAGGAATTAAAGTGACTATGAATGCACATATTTATCCTATCTATGGTCTCTAATAAAACTTTCTCCATACACACAATTTCTTCCACCACCAGGTGAGCACTTCATGTATTTTGCTCATACAAAAGATCTCTCACCACTTTAAATCTTATCAACCTGATGTAGTGTAATAACAATCACTCAATAAGAATTATTAATTTTAATTATATTAAAGAAATTAAAAACAATTCCTATATATAAAGGATAAAGAATAACAAAATACCATCTCCAGATCATCTCTGTGATGAACTATGAGTTTTCTCTATGCTCTCAGTCCTCTTGGAACTGTTTAATTTGTAATTTTTGGCAATTGCTTCACTACAGCACCTGCTGGTACTTGAGAGTAAGGAGCATTTGTTCTGTAGAAATATTAACATGAACGGTGATGCAGTCTGATTTCATGTAGTTCTGCGTATTACAGTGGTATGCGTATGACATATACAAAAAATAGGTTTAACCTAATGGATAATCAAAACATAAATCAAAATGACCCATGGCTAGCAAGCACCACAATGTTGGCCAGAATTATATGCAGTAAGTAAGAAAATTAAATTGTACTCATTATTTTTATACAGATATTAATATATCTTAAATTCTTTAAAAAAATCCCACATACTTGCAAAAATCACCATTTCCTTCTTTATATTACCCAGTGTACAGTGTTTGACACCTAAATGCCTGATGTTGTTTCATTACCCTCAAGGCAGCAATAGCATCTTTTGTTTTCCTTATCTTTGATATTAATAGTAGAGAACCTGTATCACTAAGAGTTTAAAGACGACCCTCTGAAAGGGATTGAGATGTTTCCTGTGTTGACTATATTTTGGCCAATAACCCTTTTCTGTCACAGCTGCTTAGATCAAAAGCACTGAGATTGGTACAGCCATGGACAGAGTTATATGCTGAAGCCTTCCTTTGCATCTCAACTTCTTGCCAGGAGTTTAGAAGTAACACAGATCTGTATTTGACACCAGCTTTTTCAGTTGTATCACCCATTTTTCATTTTCAGTGTTCCTGAAACATAGGATGCCCAACTTCCTCACTGTGCAGCACTGCCATTTCTAGGGTAAGACACTAGAAAATACTATGGGAGATTTGAATTGAAAATGTATTCATCAGCTTTCATTTTGGAAATCAAAATAAACTAAATCAAATTACAGCTACCTCAAAAAATAGTCCACTGAGGGGAGCAATTCAATTAAATAATCTGCTCTGAAGACTATTTAGAATTCCTTTCAGAATTCACGTCTTACTTTCCATAATCAGTGCCCTTTTAAGTCATTCATGGCTTAGTGATCACTTTAAGGTTGTCTTCTATTAAAGAAATGACACTACAAAAGTCCTAAGTGATCCTCATTGAGTTCTTAAATTAACATTGAGAGTTAAAATGTCCAGAAAATGTATCTTTGCTTAAAACACAAGTGGGCTTGTGAGAGAGGGGGAGATTTTATTCATTTATTTAAATTAGTGTCCTCATTTTCTTCCTACTTTTCTTTACATATTTGTCATCAAATGTGCTACTTCTGGCTGTTCCACCAGTTTCTACAGGAACACCATTCTGGACTAAAATATTGCATAAAAGTACATACTTGAGCTCTGCAATTAAAATAATTACTCTCACACTAATGCTTTGTCTGCTCTATTAGAATCCAGCTCAAACATTTAGAATACTATTCCATGAGCACAGCTACCAGGAGTTAGAAGTGTAATGAATCTCTTTCCTCTATAAAATTATGATCCTGAATAGAAAAGGACTTAAACTTTTTATTATTTTCATCAATTCTTGTCCAAAATTAAAATTTCAAAAGTCAATATTCAAACCAATTTCATTTAAAAATTCACTATACTTTTCAACACTAATGGTTAATTACATAATAATTAAAATTGCTGAACCTAAAACTGGGATCTAAAACTTAACGTTTCAAAATAATACTAAAAGTTTTTGGTCCAGAGTGAAATATTTAGGACAGCTGCATATTCCAATATTGTTCTGCTTGTTAGTTTTGGAACTAGAACTACATTACTCCATCCACAGAATGGATATAAGAAGGAAGAAAGGGTTGTAATTCCCAGATTAACACTGCAAGGTAGGTCCAGTTTATTGTCATCATTATTTAGTCTGATCCCTGCCCTATATATCCCAATATAAGCAATAATATTAGACAGCACAATCCCTTAAAATCTCCTTGAAGTTGGAGCCTCTGCATTTCCCCTCCCACCCTGAAAAAGCTGCTCAAAAGCTGTTTATCAGTCCTTTAGTCTAGGAACAGACTGAAGTTAAGAAAAAAGTACCACTCTTCTGGTTTTCAAGAACCATTGATGAAGTACTTAGCTTTGTAGATAATATTTCCTTCCTTAAATTATAATTATTAGTCTTCAAAACGGAAACTTATAAAGAATGAAGAATATGAATAATACAAGTCTTTACTTCAAGACACAATGTTTCAAAATTTTTCTGAGTTGCTAAAGCATATCAAAGATAGACAATCCACCTGGAGCCTGCTATTTTTGAATTATAGAACAAGGTCTATAAACTCAAAAAATTCATATGCTAATTCTGTTATTTTTATATTTTGAGGATTTTTCATGAAAGTATTGCAATTGTTATGTTCTACTTATGAAATCAACAATTATATAAAAAGATAGCACAATATTCCCAATTTTATTTTATTATTATTTGCCTAATTTTTATAATATATTTAGTAAATATAAAAAAAAGAGGAGAGATTTTCACAAAAATCATTATGTTAAATTTTTTTCTGAGGATCAAGTTTTTCTCTTGAGAGAAAATAATAATCATAAAATAACATTTTGTACTGCAGTTTGATATATGTCAATTGTATATTTTCTCTCTAGTGCTTTTAAATGAGCTGTTTAAGAGACAAATAACTTTTTTGGGAAGAACAACACTGATTTAAGATATTACTGTCCCTTGACTGAGCCACAGAAGTATCTTGACAAATCTGACTTTCAAATGAACTACACTAGAAGTGTTCAAAGTATTTCAGATTTGCATAGGACAACTTCCATGAAAGTGGATGTAGCTGGGAAGGACACATTGTCACTTATTAAAGACAATACATAATAATTAATTTTCCTAATTTTTCACCACAATGACCCTCTTACCTTGCCTTTCAAAGAACAGTTCACAAATATATGTTTTTCTTATCTCTTAAAATTACTTTTTGTTTCCCGTTCCACTGATGACATAAAGCAGATACCAAGAAAGAGCTATGTACCATCATTTCAAGTAGGAGAGAATTTTTGTGAATCCAAAGTAAAATAATATGTATAAGATCACAAAGTATACATCAACAATGACTGGAAGATTCAGATTTTTTCCTTAATTTTATAGGGGAGAAAAGATAAGACCTTTGCAGTATGGCTATTATTTTCTCACTTTTTCTGCATATTTTTGGCAGTGTGTGTGTTCTTTCCAGTTCTAGTAGGTCACTCTTGTGCAACAGAAACCCTCACACTGTGAAGGACTGAGTTCCAATTCAAAAATACTTTACCAAATCTGCCTTGTATAGTTTGACCTTTTTATATCACTTTGTTCTTTTCACCTTCCCCATCTGATTCTTTTTATTTTTAATTTTTCAGAATAAATACCTGATCCTAAATGAGCTTGTAGATCAAGGCTTTCTTTTGTTATTTCTCTCCTTTTCCCAGAATTTCCGGAGCAACACAATGTTACTTCTGATATAGAACAAGAGTAAAGGAGGTACTCTTGAATAATGGTGTATGCATTGGTGCTTAGAATAGCGTGCCTCTTGCTGTCCTATAAAATTCTATTATTCATGGTGCATGACATATTTGAATGGCTACTGTGGAATGAATACCTTACGTTCCATCCATGATCTAAAACTCATACATTTAATTTGGGTGTGGTGTCCTAGTGTGCCATTTAATCTCGTGGAGCATTTCCAAATGGAATCCTTTAAAGAAAGGTGAAGGATCACAGCAGAGGACAAATGTGTTATCTGGTAAGCCTGAGAAGCAAGTAAAACTTTCTGGAGAGGGAAGAGGAAAGTAGTGACTGTCACCTATGAAATACATGCTGAAGAAAAAGTTGGACCAACTTTATGGAATTTATGGTAGTTATGGAAGTGTCTTCTTTAATACAAAAATGTGATTATACATATAAGCCTCCAGTAAAAACACTGTTGTGAAAATGCATCAAGTTTGGCCTGTCTTCCAAGCTGCTGAGGGTCTGAAAATGTACTTTTTCAACTTAATGCAATTTGAAATGAGTATTTGATTTCATATTCCTTTTTGGAGTGTTTGGGTTGGGTTGATGCTGGCCAGCTTCCAGACATCCCAATCCAGTCAATCCCTCGCTCCCAATCCTCAACAGGGCTGGGAAGAAAATAAGATAACAAAAGCTTATGGGTCTGGATAAAGACAGGGAAATTACATCTCAGCTACCTCTAGGAAAAAACAGACTAGTCTTTGGGAAAATTACTTTAATTTATTGCTAATTAAAATAGATTTAGGTAGTGAGGAATAAAGAAAAAATTAAAATGGCTTTTCCGCCCTAGACTTACCTTGACTCCTTTGCTTCTAAACCCCACCTGCCCTGACTCTGCCTTGAGGGATGCAGGAGATATGGATGATGTGGTCAGTGTCTGTATCATCCCCTCTTGGACGCTCCTGATCCATCATGGGCTCCTCTGCAGAGGCTACAGCTCCCTCAGGAGAGACACACCTACGCTGGTGGGAGTTCTTCAGGAGAAGACATTACCTTCCGTTCCTCCTCCTGCTCTCCCCTTGGGGTAGGCAGGGCCATTTCTCCCCCTTTTCCCCTCCCCTCTTCCTGCCCAGGGCTGAGGGTCTCAGCTGTGCCTGTCATTGCCTTTCCTCATGGACACCCTTGCAGTTCCCACCAGCACCTATTTTGATCAGAATTGTTTTAAAAATTTGAGTCAGGAGTACGAACATGAACACATGAACATACACGGATTGAAAATGCATTATTGACTCAAAGTTTCAGAAAATGAAGACCATACAAATAGTGATTGTAGGGGAAATTAGAGTAGTTTTCAACATCCTAAAGGTTCAAAACACTTAGCAGGTTTTACACAGGGTTTAGTCCAGAAAACTTATATGCAAAAAGCCATTTTAGCAACACTAGTTGGCCAAGCCCCTGAGATTTCTCTCTAAAGAGGATAACCTTAGTAAAATTCAAGAGGTTTTTAAGGATATTAGTTTGGAGGATACTTTCCTTACCAGGCAGTGGCATAGAGTGAATGGTCAGAAATACTGTGTGACAAAGAGAGGCTGTTTAATGCCTCTCTTTGTATTCAGCCCCTAGTACCGCTGGGGAGAGGACACAGCCTCACGTTTATTTAGACTTCTTCAACCACCACACACAAAGTTTTGACTCTTCATGGAAGTTACATTATTTTAAATCTGGACTAATGGAAAAGTTCCACAGCCGTTAGAATTTCTCATTTCTTTTTATCTCATGTTTTCCTGACCTATAATAAAATCAGTTATCTCAGTGTAATATATGTTATAAAATAATTTGTGCTACAGGAAATTAAAAACCACAGCATTTGTCAAGCAACAAGTGGTAATAAGCTAAGTGTTAAGAATGGAGATTCAAATACCAGGGGGACACTGTCCTCAGAGATGTATATTCCAAGGGATTTTTTCATCTGACAAGATTCCAGTAGGAGGCACTTGATGGACATCAGCAAAATAATAGTAGATGCCAAAAGTTTATATCAGAATATTTTCACCTGACAGGATTTCAATAGTCCCAAGAAATGCGACAGCAAGAAAGAAAAATATGATAATATGCTAACAAAGAGCCCCCAAATTTATACTTTGATTACTTAATAAATGTCTTTAATTATTAAATTCAAGTATTTATTTATAACATGCAGTATTAGCTTTTTATTCAGTGATGCTTGATACCAGCATGAGTAAGACAGACAGATGTTGTATGTAATGTTACATGATAACATCAGCAAGCCAAGTGTACCTCTGAAACTGTAGCACAGTTATTTATAAAAACACTAAAATACACATGAAGCAGGCAGACACACTAAGCATGCTAAGATATCTACAGTTTGCTTTGTCTCGAGGGAGCATGTGTAACAGCTTAAATCTGCCTTTACCATTGCAGGTGGAAGAACAGGACCTGCCTGCACCACTCTATCCTACACTGACCTAAGCAGGGACATTAGAGGTCATAGAAATGCTGTTTGTCTTAATGTTTGAATCTGGTCTGTAAAGTCTGAAGACACAATGAAAATAAGACTGCTTACACACTATTTTCAGCTATTTTTCAGGACAGATGTAATGACATATGAGTGAATTAACTGACAGTCTCTCCTCCCTGTATTCTCTGTTAATAGAAGATAATTCAAGCTGCACTCAAAAAATAGGACAGACCAGAATTATTGTTCCCAGGGGGACTTTAGTTCTGCTGACCTGTATATCCATTTTGTCCACTGAATGAAGCTGAAGTTCCATGGATAAAATAGGAAATAAACAGACTGCCAAGGACTCTTAAAATTAAGACATGCTCCCTGATAACAAGGTGTTTGCCATGGACCTACACAAATCACCATAAGAATACCACTGCATGGTTATCACACGCACCCTTAAGTTCTCTTTGAAAAAAGCCCCACTGGCTTAATACTCTGGTATGTGAAATAGGCTGTACAGGTATAACCAAGCACACATTTCTATTGCATGTGTACTTCATTAGTTATTTTGAAATTACTTACATACCTGCCCTTTTCGGTCCAGAACAGATGTATGAAGGCCTCCCATGCAGCCAGTGCAGGGGAAGTGTCTTAGTTTGAAGACAGGTATGTTTGCTAGGAAAAAGCAGGAGCCTCTCTTGCAATGGAGAATGCAAATCTCTTCTCTCCGAATTGCTATAATTTGAAATTAAAGGGGCTCTCAGGCAAAGATATTGGGACAGGAATAACAGTTCTTTACTAGTGTGTCTAGCAAGATAAACAAAATAACAACAATAAGTATAGCATTAATAACAAACAGAGCTAGGAAACAGTCAGTTTTCTCCAATGCTGGTACTTTTCTGGGGTGAGCAGGAGTCCCGAGGGATGAGGCGTATTCGAAGCTCAGCAGCAGTAGCTGGAGCTGTAGAGAACATCCTGGCTAGCAGGAGAAAAGGCATGGAGAAATCTAGAGAAAAACTGAAGAGCGGGTGCAGGGCAACAGGGCAGCAGCTCCTTGCAGGGCACAGAAGGACCAGATTCTGAATTCCCAGGGTGTGGTCGACACCAGGGGACCCATGAAAGTCACTCAGCTCCAGGTGAGATCAGTGAGATCACCTCGAAGTCCAAGACTGAACTCCCACTGTTCCCTCCGAACCCCAAGAGACAGGTGTAGTTGGTTCCACCCTCTCTTTGACAGTTACTTCCTTTGTCTCTTCCAAGTACTTGTAAGTGCCCACAAGCACCCAGGAACCAGTTTCCTAGCAACTTTTTGGGAAAAAATTCTATAAGAAAACAACCCAACCCCTAACAGGAAGACACTTAACTCAGTCCAGTTGAAGCATCTGTCAGCCTCACTTATATCTAGCACATCCTCTTCAGGATCACATTTCTGCATAGCTAAGGATATCTGAACTTATATCACTTAGCTCCCTACTACTTCACACCTTTCCACCGCTTTTATTGTTTTTTGTTGTTGATTGTTTTCTAACAGATGGTCAGCAGAACCCTTGCTTCCTGTGCAACTACCTTTGGGAGGTAGTGGTTACTACTTGGGTCATTACCACCTTCTGAGCTCTCATCCTGTTACCAGAATGAAAAAATGGAAAAAGTTTAAGTCTGCATGTTTGTGCCTTTACAGCACATATATCACCCTCGGGCAGAGGTAGTCCAGAGCTTTTGGATACACAAATAATTCTGTGAAAATTATATTTTACATTGTTTTCCCAGTGCATACCAGAATCATCCAATGAGTAAGAGCTGGGCAGATATGAAGATCTTGCTTAAATGAATGGTGCTCTTGGATAGGCTTCAGCCCCTGATCTGTGTCTACTTCCATCAAAACTAAATGTGGCTAAGCTCAACTTCAATTTTAACAGATCATCAAAACCTCTGAATGCATCTAAAAGAAAAAAACTCCAAAAGCTAATGACACTTATAGGGGTAAAATACACCTGAAAGAAAATTTTATTATCAAATTTTTATATGCTTTAATATCTGGACTTTAAGCCAAAGTGAGAGTCAAGCAAACCAACAAAAGAAGAGGAAGAGTACAGGCTATTACTATCCTGACTGATATCTTTAAATTACTCAGGAGAGGACAGGAGAGCCTTTTCAAACTATAGTTAGTAAGTGAAGACCAGAGAATAAGAAATCCCTATTTGTAGTTGGAGGGGTGTTTGCCATCAATACAGATCTGAATGACAGGTCAAAGCCAAAACAGAAACAATTATATCACATTCAAAAAAAAGAAAACATGATTTCCAGTATTTGTTAAACTCCTAGCAAAACCCCAAGACTTTGCAATTACAAGGAGAAAAGGATTTTTAGAACGACTTTTGAGTGCAAACAAAACACCCTTCTATATTTAAAAGGATGATTTTAAAGGTTGATTGCTGATCTGGTGAAGCCTGCTTCAGCAGATCAGCAAACTATAAACTTAGGCATCAAGGTTTTCTCTGTGAATTATAAGCATTATAATTGTATATTTTGAACCCATAACAGCAAATCTTGATGGAACTAAGTCATTAATCTGAATGATATGGCTGATTTTTCTAAACATCTATTAAAAACCATTATGAGTACTTGTTTATCTGCACTTCTACAAGCTCTCAGCATTGAGTCTATTTTTCTGCATCTAATTACTTGGCATAATGACATGTTTATGCTACTGGCAACCTTCTCTTTGAGAGTAGAATTATGCGTACAGTATCCATATAGAAATGATCCAAACTGAAGAGGTTAATGTATGTGCTATTATAAGTAAAAATTTTTTAAACATAAAAAATGTTTTATGTATCATTTAAAAAATTCAGCATCTTTCCAAGACTAATAATCACATCTTTTATGGGCCAGCATTTAATTTTGAATTTTCCTTTAAAACAGTCCTATTAAATAGTCCTAATCATTCCATTAAATAGTCCTAATCATTCGTTTAAAATGAAATCTTATCTGTCCTATGGAATTTTGCTGTTCATCCCAATAGCGTCAGAGAAGCCCCATGAATTCTGCAACTGAGTTTATGTTATCCTCTTTGTTTTAGAAACAGCTCTGAAAGTCTTGTAAAAACAAGACTGAAGTGAGATTTCTAGTGTCTTCAGATTGCATCCAGACCCTCTGTATGGAAAGGGCAATCTTTTCTGTTTTGTGTTGTTTTCTTTTGGTAAAGATATTATCAAGTTCTAAAAATAAATATATCTCAGTGAAGTGAAGAAAATAAAAAGACAGTTAATTACATTCTTATTAAGGTCAAACTAAAAATGGGTGAAGGTTCAGAGCACTTAATTTTTTTTCAGCCCACTGTCATGTCCATAATTGCATTAAATATCTGAAGTATTTTACTTTGTGGTTTAAAAATAATTCCTTATATTCTTGTTCTGTGACAAAACATTATAGCCTTTGCCATTTCCTTTATATTCTGGTTTTTTCAAAGATTTTCCTACAAACTCACACTAAATGAATTTGCTTACAATAATATTTTTTTCTACATTACTTCTTCCTCCTGCACACTAAATGTATGCACACTTTAAAAGGTGAGAAAAAGTCTTTCGCCTCAAAATCTATGATATAATTCTTTGAAAATAAGTCCATTGGTATATCATAAGGTCATTCCAGGTCTTTGGAGACAAGAATCATTTAAGTTTTTGGCAAATACAGCAATAATTTATTATCTCTTGGATGAGCTTGGTACCTTTCTACCCCCAAAGCACATGAATGCATGTTCAGATGGCTCGCTGGCCAGTTCAACAGATGGCATTACAAAGCAAAAGATGAGTATATCATATCTGGAAATCTGGCAATAGAAGTCAGTTATGCAACTCAGAATTCGGGCCATCACACTGACAGGAAAAGAGGAAGGAAAAGCAGAAGCTTTATTCAGGCATACAAATACTTTTCTTGACACACTTCCTTTTTTCTGCCCAATATGGTATCCATGACTCCTGTTAGTACAGATGATCTTTTTACTGGATTTTGCTCAATATACCACTCAAGTAACCCACACTATTATTCATTTGTTATCCTCACTCTGTCATGCAACTTATGAGTGTTTGCAGATAAAAGTGCTGAAAACTAGGCTGATTCCTGTTAAATTCATTGGTATTTTGGATTATCAGTGGTTGTTTCCTCAATTATTTTGCAATGCAGGCCTGATCAAGCCATTCTGGTAGCATCTAACTTATTATTAAAAGAGAAAAAAAAGTACTAAAAATAATAGTTGCAGTTCTAAAATATACTATCACGTATATCTATATTATTTTTTTTAAATTTCTCTCCATTGATTTGCCAGGTAAGGAAAAATGAAAATTGATTATTTAATTATACCATAAGGTGGTTTGTTTGAAGCAACATACTAATTTATTTTTGAGGTATAAATTAAAGTACTCATCTTTAATAGTTATTAGATTAATACTGAAATTTATCATTGGAACTTGCATTCCTTTTAGGTCCATGAATTTATTTCAGCTGCTTGTTGATTGTAATGGGTTTTTCACATCATTTTATAAGCACTTGCAGTTAAAATACCAGTGACAGTGAAGACATTA
>JAWWMU010000106.1:53839900-53881115 GCA_035048155.1 Cinnycerthia olivascens | reverse complement strand
GAAGACATTAAGAAAAAAAAGAAATTATGGAAAAATTAATTTAATTAATATGAAATTTTATAGAAATTCTATAGAGAAAGTCTAGTGCCTTTTACATTCTAGATATGCTTTAACTATGGAAAGAATATACAGAATATTTTACTACAGATCTATGACCTATATATCTGGGAAAAAAATATTTTAAAAAATTATTTCATGTGTTTTAAAAATGCAGTTTCATACTTGGTTATTTATTGATACTTAGGTATATAATGATAAAATTAAAAAATAATATTTCTGATGCTTTTTGATTTGTTAAAAAAAATTTAGACTTTTGTCTTTTCTTTACTGCATCAGTATTTGCAGTTTCATTTTACAGTAGTAAAACTTCAATTTCCAAGATTTTTTTTTTGCTATTTAACATAAAATTGAGCTTGAACTGAATCTATTTAGTATATATTAATTTTGTCATCTAAGGAAATGGCAAATGTATATATAAATGTAATGAATCATTGCTGAGAAATTTGATCTCCAATGTATCTACTTAACTGATGGGCTGAACTTCATCTCTCCATCCCAGGGACATTGTGTATGTTAAATATGATGGGTTTCCCTGCTTGAGCAGGGAGGCTGGGCCACATGACCTACTGTAGTCCCTTCCAACCTTGGTCTGTGATTTTGTCATTCTGTTTATTTTACTATGTGTGTTCTTATTTGCTGTAGTTCTTTTGTAACTCTACATAAATCAGAACTTGGTTGATTTAAATGTAAGAACTGGGGCCTGATCATGATGAAGCTAAAAAAAATATCTAGCTGTGATAGGAGATAAAAGGAGACACTTGTTTTTGCTCCTGATTGCCATTCCTTCATTTTCACATTAAGTACCTTTCTTTAATAATTTTTAATGTTTCTCCAAATGATATAAAAATGAGTTCATCTCATGTTCTGTGGAAAATGAAAGGAAGTGCCAATCCAGTATTAACATTTTAAAAGACATTTAAATATGGTGTTAAATTTCTCCAAACCTTGCTGGAAATCAGCCATCTCTCCACTGTTTCACATTTAGACCATGCCAGTTATGGACATGATATTGTATAATTGGCTATAAAGGATGAGATTCTATATCTCATTTAATTGTTTTAAGTGCTTGCTTTGTCCTCCTTCAGAGGACATTTGGTCATTTAAGTTCTGCCAAGGTCATTTGAACACATAGTGTTCAACTTACATGAAGTCAAAATACTCATTTGTACAGATAGAGATACACAAAAACATTGCTGTATGACCTACTTGACAACATTCAATTAGCTAAAAAAATTAGATTGGTACTCATGCAATGACAAATGTATATTGCAGTGTCTCAGCACTTGAAAACAGATAAGTATACCCCTATATCTGTGTCATCTTTCTTTTATTCTGTCCATATCTCTGGTCTTCAGTGTCATAGTTGTAACAGGAAGGCATTAACTTATATATAAGAATTTAAATTTCTATTATTTATACAATGGGAAATGATGTGCTGTCAGACATCGTGTTAGGGACTTGGTTTAGTGGTAGATGTGGCAGTGTTAAACAGTTGAGCTTGATGAACTTACAGGTCTTTTCCATCCCAAATGACTCTATGACTCTCTGGTAAAATCTCTAAAAACACAACCTTGACAGCATCAGTGTGACAGCTAAGGAACCTGAGGGCTGGTCTTCAGAAACAGCATGTCTGAAAACAATTCCAAAAGCACACTTAAATAAAAATATTAAAGCCTTGTTAATGATGTCATATAGTTTATCGGTATCTGACTGTCCTCAAATTCTGGACAGTTGCAGTTAAGTGTCACCTGGTTTATTTAGCACTGAAAAACACAGTCTCTGTCAAGAGCAAATTATGATCTACGTAATTTTTTATTTGCCACTTTTGTTAATGTTTTTGTACAATGAACAGATTTAGAAATATGTGCCATGGAATCTCTATGTATTTAAGACTAGTAGAAATGCAAAAGTGATGGAGCTCTCTCTCAGTTACTGATTGCCAGTAAAAGGCAGGTGGGCAGAGTGTGTGAACACTTTTGTTCACAGTCAGACCAGGTGATGAATCTTCTCAGCCTACCCAGTGAGAAGACATCATAAAGGCATCCTATCCCAGCAGTGGTGGAAACTTCAACAGATAAGTGTTGGTCCTAGAAAGTCTTTAAAGTTGTCTTTTACTAGGTAGCAACTTCAGTAGCAAAAGATCTGTAAAGGAAATCTTTACCCCATCTCAGGTTTTTGCTTCAAAGAAGGCAGTGATTAACAATGACACTAGTCAAGATGTTGAGCTTCTGCTTCAAAACTACAAAAAACTATTCTTGGTTAACTTGGCTTCAGAATCTTCTGGGTGAACACACACAAGAAAACACCTCAAAGCAAAATCAGTGTGAAACTTGTAGTATCAGAAATATTCTGCAAAGTGACAAAGCCAGTGCAAGAAATTTCAGCCTTCCCTGATCCAACTGTTAATTCTTACATCCCCACAACAGTTTGCAGAAGCTCACTGTGACAATGAAGTGTCTGTGGAATTCCCTTATAAAACAGATAGGTACACAAAATAGAGACTAGAAAGTCTATTATAGAGCACTATATTATACTTCCAGGAATCAATTAGCCTTTGTGCCAAACTCCCTATGCTCAGGACTTCTGAAGATTTTTTAAAATAAGTCCTAGTGGGCTGAAGTATCTTCAAGAGTCTCTGAGCCTGGAGTTTATGAATTTCCAAACCCTTGTGAGCCAACAATGCATGAAAGAGGATCCAGGCAGAGAAAAGCTGGAGTTTGTGCTAGGTGAAAATTCTGTAATTCTGAAGGAAGTCTGTATTTATGTTCCTAAAAATATGGTTCTTTTTCTTTCCCTGAGGAACTAGGTTATTATCAGAAAGATAGACACTTTTTTCTTTAAATCATGTTATTTTTTTCCTAGGCAAACGTTGTTTGTAAAAATGAGAGATGGTTCATTAGAGAAAAGCTAGAACACACTATTTGGGATTGATAGCTTATTTATTTCACGGTGATTAATTGGAATAATTTTTACATAAAAATTTTAATTTACACTTCTCTAAAGTTGTTGATTCAAAGGTGCCTTTAGCATTTCTCAGTTAGCTCTTTGCAACAAATAAATCTGTTTTCTGTGACAGTAGGACAGGATCTTTGTGTTTTTCCTGATTTAGCTTATACAACAAACTCCTATAGAAATATAACTGCACAAAGATCATTCCCAATGTGGTATTTCTCCAGCATTAGTGGTAACCATATCTTTTGTACAGTATTGTGCACTCAAGAGTTGTGTGAAAGAGTTAAGATTTTTAGCTTAAGTTGATGATTTTGACAATGCAGTCCTTGCAGTTCTATCTTGTCAATATGAATAAGATGTGCTATAAACTATTTCTGTGTTTAAATGTGAACTGCTGAAAGAATAAGAATATTGTGCTCAGTGTCATGGTGCAATCCATGACTAAGAGTAGACTGAATTATTTGTCTCAGAAGCTAGAGGCCAAAAGACATAATGTATTTTTCTCAGGACTTGAACAACAGAAATGTAAAATATTCATGAAAAATCAAGATTAATCTCAAAGTTCTGAGGCAGAGGTATACATGTAACCTACACAAGACATAAAGTGCTGACCATGGAAATAACTGTGTGATCTCTAGCCATACATCACTAATTTTTGCCTCTCAGTAAGGGTCTTATATATATGGAAAATCAGTGGTTTTGTTTAAGTTAAATAAAATATAATATTTCTAATGTATGGAATATGTTTTGTCTCAACTTTCATTTGACTTGAAATAAATACTATTTGCCCTATACAGACTTGAGAAAAGTAGAATGCTGTGGTAGACTGTGACAGATTTGAAGATTTTATTTGCATGAATTTCCTTTTTTTTTTTTTTTTGGTGGAATTGCGTCTAATCAAGCAAGCTTAAAAACCTGGATGTGTTTATGCTTATGATTATTAGTAATTTTTTCAGATATCGATTGACAGTATGCATGTACTTTGTACTCACTTAAATTTTGGTGAATTTTTGGTGAATTTTCATAACAATATATATCTTACATACGTAATGAGAATCCTAAGTTACTGTAGTTAACAAGAGCAAAGATTGGAGACATTATTTCTGGAAGTTTTGGCAATGGATAGAGATTGGCATCATCAAACCTAATCAGATATGTAATCTATACTTTGCACTGAACTACTTATTAACCTCAATGTTGTGGAATATTCAGTGTCTAGAGAAATAGGTTTTGATAATATAGATGGAAGTTAAAGATTTATGTAGTCCTCTAAGATGCACATGGCTGCCACAGCTGAGGCAAATAAGATAATAAAGTATGTGAAAAATACACCCACTAAGAAAAAAATGAGCCAAGAAGTCGTGGGAATGTGTTTTTTGTATAATTCCATTAAAAGACTTCCTTAATTTTTGCAGATTACAAAGATGAATGATACAAACTGATTAAGATAAGATATTGGTTCTAACAGTTGTTCCAAACTGCAATATATTTGGAATAAATGTATTTTCTCCAGTTCAATGAGAATTTCTCCTTATTATGAACTAAACAGGCTGAGAGATTGAAAAAAACATGCTAAGATTGTCCTTATAAAAGGTGATTAGGAAGGTTACGAAGATGGTATATATCTAAAATTTTGATGAAAAAATATAGGGAAGTTTATTTAAAGTGGAAAAAATTTTGAAAGCCTTGGTCAAACAAATCTTTGTTTTCAGCAGGAATTTTGTTTAAATATAAAGTGAGAAAAAAAATACACATAAATATCTATTTAGTGTTTCTAAATTTAAATTAATGTTATTATTAACCACAAAAATATAGATGGTGACTTCAATTTATCAATATACTACCTGCTCAAGTGGTAGTGGACTGGCCTCGTGTGAAATCAGTAAAATCTGATTAAAATATCAGTATTTGGCACATTGACAGAATATAAAGTGTTCAGCTCTTACAGTGCAGAAAGTGATACAAATATCTAGACATGTTTTTTCTGTCCTGAATGTAGGATTGTATATATGCAATATTGCAAGACAGGAACATCCAGCTTCTCAATGAGGTCATTCTGTATACTTCCAAATGAGCTATTTAAAGCAGAGAGCAGTAGGTAAATCATCTTTACCTTATTGTACAAATTCAGACTTATTTTTGAACAAAATATCCTAAAGAAACTCCTTTCAAAAATGCAGAAAATAATATCAATTATATTTTAGCTGTATTTTTGGGAGCCTATTACTGAACAACATACTGTACATTAGAAAAAAATGATGTGGCAACAACATTAATTTACTGTCCAAAGATCAGAAGCAGGAAAACACATTTGTTCAATCTCTCTAAATTAATTTTAGAAGTATTTTAAATTGAGTTAAGCATTGCTAGCAGTATTTCACCTGTTCCAAACCTTGGAATATTCTATTTAGATAATGTGGTTGCGCAAATTTAAACATAAAGGGTAAATTCATTCCGAATTCATATAACAATCCCAGAGTCACTGAAAGTGTACTAGAACTAAATGTAATGCCTACAGATCAAATGGGAAATAATTTGTGTACCAATTAATCAAAAATTTTGATTAATTTTAATGCTCTTCCATAGAAAATCATGACTGACATTTCATAGAGACAAAGTTACAGATTTAGAAAGAATTGGCAGTGTTTCAACAACTGGAAGGTGTTTCCTCTCTCCTCATTCCTTCCTGAAGCTGCTATTATAATTTGTGTTATAGGCAAATATGTCTTCCAAAAAAGAGCATTTTACTACATAGATTCAAGTGGAAATGGTATTTTAAATGTATTTCAACAATGCTCTCCCTGCCCTAAAGGGAAAGCATTAAAAAAAAGCATTGGAACCTTCTTGCCATCTGCTTGTAGCAACTTCCCTTGAATTTTAAAAACTGAAGCCAAGTATTCACTTTTCACCATTGATCATAAGAGAAGTTTTGAAAAGACCAAAATACTCCAGAATCTAAGCCTGACGATGATCTTTTCGGTTTCACTGTGGTCTGTGGGTCCCATTGCCCCATTCAGCAACTCAGCAAGCATGTCTGCTTTGTGTAGGTTCTAAAAGCACACAAAACAAAGAGTGGAAGGGACATCCAGGTGTTTAGCCAGTTTTCACACTATGTTTTGCCATTTCTGATAGCTTTCAGTTTGCCAGAGTTTTATTAGTATCCAGTTGCCAAGCCATCTGGTTTAAAGTCTATTTGTTTAAAGAAAGTTGTTGTTACCCTTTTCCATCCCTCAGCGCAGTGTTTAGATGGGCTGTGCTGGAAAATGTGTAGAAGGCATATTTTTCTAGCTGTTTAATCATGTCTTCACTGATTCTGAACCTTGATTAAAAGTACTTATGGTGCCCAAATAAGGGAAATAAGCTTATGCATGTCCCTAAATGTGAGCAAATGTATAACAAAAATATTCTTATATGTATTATAATGCCCACAGACACTGTTGATCAAGGAGCTGGGTTTGCCCTTGCCTTGATTCTCCTTCTGCTATACAAGTAATTGACTTTCAGGGACCAAATCCAAGTGCTGTTATAGACAGTAGAAAAATTCCTTTTTTCTGGAGTGTTCACAAAATCTATACTGAAGAGTTGTAATTCCTTAAGTGGTTTGTTCTGGTCTTGGTAATTAAACTTAATTTCCACTTTCATTCAATTCATCTTTATTTAAGTTTCTTCCCCTATATAAAGTGTCCAGACATGTAAAATATAAGCAGCTATGTTTTTATTGGTGCTATAAAGTATGGTCTTAATCCATCATTAAGAGTGAAAAAAACAGAACAATTTTATAAGTCTTACATTGGCAAAGGAAAATGTTTTGTGAAGCCAGGAAAAAAATGGGAGAGTTGTAACTTGAGTTGAAACTAGATGTAGGAAAAATTGCAGATGTCACTTTGGGATTCCAAACTCTCTAGATGTATTATCATGAAATACAGAATACTTCTGTTCAACAGGCAAAAATGGAGAGAGTTATCAATACTTCAAACAAGTTGCAACTGATGTATGTATTTCAGGATGTTATAGAATAAGCAGGAACAAAAAACGGTTGGCCCAGATGAGCCATGTGAATCACTTTCTGCTCACAAGTAAGAGGTGAAAAAAAATATATAACCCCCAGTCTTGGAGAGAAAAAGTTTATGGAATTATAACCTCAGGTATAGTAAATTGTTTTTGAAGTCAATGGAACTGTCTCTGAAGATCTGGCCGAGGAGTTAGATTCTACCCATTTTATCACATAATAAATGATGTAAACTGTTGGAAAAAATTATTTTAGAAAGACAGAAAACTGGCCTAAAGAGAGAACCTCTCCTAGCTAGAGGCAATGCAACACTCAAAATTTTGTGTTTGCATGAGTAGCGTCAGTAACTGCAATGGGATTACAAGTAAATCCAGCCAAGCACAAACAAAAATATTTTCAAGATCAGAACCTAAAAGCTAGTGTTCCCAAATGTTCTAAAGTGATTTTTGAAATGAACTGTGTTACAGATAAGGGCTATACAAATGGCTGACAGTAAATCCTTGTTGTCATTACTATTTTCATCAGCAGAAGCAAATGGATGGCAGCATAAGAAAGCAGGCAAAATGGCATATCAATGTCCAGAGTTGAAATCCACTCACTTTGTTCTTCTCTCATTTTCATAGACACAACTGTTTATGGAGATTTTTCACTGTTGTAAACATAGTTCTGATGCTGATGTGTGTTTATGGATTACATAGAATGAAAAAAAAAACCGTAAAAAATTATATTTTAAAAAAATCACACGTCCAGAAAGTGGTGCATTAAATGAGGATTAGAGACTTTGGATAGGCCTAATATGTAGCAAAAATGGAAAATCCAGAATTAACACCACTGTAATAAACATTCATTTGGATTTGTGTTGCTATCAGAGAATACCAGATAAAGATTTATACTAGCTGTTATGCAACCACTGGTAGCTTAAATTATCGTGCTACATGCTTGTGTAGATCAAAATTACTATTATTGGAGACAAGAATGTTTAATGCTAGATCAACATAATTAGAATGTTTCTCAAGGATATATGAACTTTGTCAAAAACAGAATTAAATTTTTGAAAGCACTTAATATAGGAAGTGAACTCCAAGTCAATTTTGTGTAGAAGTGCACAATTTTTATACAATCTGTAGGGGATTTTTTCTTCTAAAATTGTGTTTTTGTAAGAAATGTCACCTGTTCATTATTATTCAGGACTAGCAGCATTTACCTTAATTAAACTAAATAAAACTCAGAACTTGCTACGAGACACATATTCTTAGGTTAAACAAAATTCCGGTCCATAATACTTATTGATGAAAATGAAAAATGCTACTAAAATCCGTCTATTAAAAATTGAAGTAATTACATTAATAATAGTACAGTGATGAGCATTCAAGACAAGAAGAAAGCAAAATCTTCCACAAATAATCACTAAGTACACTAGATGCACATTTTCAAAAAAAAAAATTAAAAAATAAACACTTAAATTTAAGCAGAACTACAAACACCAGCTGATCACTGTAATGTAAAAAAATGCAATCTGCAAGTTCAAAACCATTTCTGCTATTAATAAAACCTGCTTAAAGAACTATCCTAATCCGAGTTTCTCCACATGCACTCAGCCCAGGGTAGTACATTTTATGCCAAGATCCACAGGTTTTTAGGTGGATGACACTAAAAAAATGGCAATGTACCAAACACACTCATTCAGAGAACTGTGCTACGACCAGTCACTAGGAGATGTTTTTCAAAATAATCCCCCTTCTTTAACCTGTTAGTTCAGAGTCTGAAAGGAGGTCTATAAAAACCCCTTGCAAAATAAGCATAAAACTTAAAAGTAAAAAGTATGAAACTGAAAGCTATAGATCTTTTTGAACATTAGTGCTTCCAGCTATGAAAAAACAGACTTTCCATTTCTTCTTTAGTCCTGAATAAGAGCTTGCATCCTCAGAATCCTGCCTGTTTCATTCAAATGTGACAATTCAGATTATTATCACTATTATTATCACTATTCTATGGTAACCTGGCTTCTTAAAAAACAGTGTACAATATGATTGTAAGAGTCAAATGGGAATTTTAAAAAAGAGGATGTTTTTAGTTCAGGGTCAAAACAAAAATATTGCATTGGACACTGTAACGTAGAAACTCTTTTCTTACTAATATGAGAGCAATTCAGATTATGGTAGTCAGTAATTTCTTATGGCTTTTTCATATGGAAATACTATTTCATGAAAAAATGATGGTTCCTGAGGACAAAAAGTAACTTTCAACACATCACATATTTCTTAAAAAACCAAAAAAACGTAATTTTTTTTTGGAAGGAAAGGTCTCAATTTTCCGTTTTCAGATCAATTTAAAATTTAAACAACCATATGTAAATTATTTTATAATAAACCCACCAGAATTTAAAATTTTGTCCTAAAGTCTATCAGTTTCTGTGAATTATTGCATTCAAAGGTAAATAAAGTCCCTAAAAATTATTTTGGACATGGAAATTGTTGTCTTGTATTTCAGACATGAATGTGGCTAGTCCTTAATGATACCAAAAAAATTTGTTCCTTCCTCATATTCCTTGAAATAAAAGAATTTATAACCTATATCAATTAGTGGAAATGCATTATATTGTTTGTACAGATATAATTGCTGACATCAGCAATAATTTTGAAGTGGAATTTGGGAAATACAGGGCAATAAGGAACTCCATGATGCAGCTGATTTCTTAAATAAGCTGAATGAATCTTTAATGAAAGCTATTTCTCCCAGTTGGCTAAAAAAGAAAGCTGTTCCTAATTTAAGATTTACAGTCAGTCTCTGGTATCAAACCATATTGTGTATTTCCTCTTCAATCATATTTAGCCATCAATTTCACCTTACGTCTGTTAGTTGGAAGTAAAAGAATGTTACAGCTTTTCTATTAACAAAAACTGTTACTAATAACTAATCAAATAGCCCCCAAACATATTCCAAGAGAGGACAGAAGTTGAAGCTTTACCTTGTGACTGCAAACATGAACAATCAGACTGATTGACTTACCTCTTCAGAATCAATTTTTGCTATTTAAAGGTCTAACACTGCTGTAAATGAGCTCATAGTTAGATCATCAATAGAACAAACATACAGACATAGGTTCCATCTTTCTCTAGGTTTATGGGGTATGTAACGTGGCACACTCTTTTCTGGAATATATTGAGATTTAGGAGCCATGGTATATGAGTATTTGCCCTTAGCACAACAGTTACAGAAGATGTTCCTCTGTTTTGTCAAATTCATATATAATTTATAAATTGATAATTCTCTTTGATAATTGATATTTAATACTGAGAAAAAAAGGACTAAACCTGCCTGGAATTTATGATGAACATCAGTGGACTAAATACATTTAGCATAACAGAAAAATTTACAAATCCCTTCATTTGGGTATTCATGCCACAACTTTTGCATTTCTTAATTCATTTTCAAAGTTACTACTTATACTAGAATACAGGGTAAAATTTCCTAAAGTTTACACATGCATCTTCTGTAAATATTTTTTATTATACGTAATTTCTGTTACTTGTGCTAAATCCCTGCTGAATCTAATAGACATCAGTTTTATTCTTAAAAGATCTTTTATTCTTAAGATCTTGAAATTTTAAGATTGAAAAATCTTGTTCCAAATTATAGTACTACTTGTATTTAACTGTCTGAAACCATCCAGCAACTAATTAATAAAAATTTCATAAGAACTCTGACAAAATTTTTCAGGAATATTAAGGTGTTTTCAATGAGAAAAAGCCTTAGTGACTAACTAGACAAACACCAAGATAATAGATAATTTTTATTTGCAGAAATCCTGTTATTATGCCAGTACCCTTGCAGATTTGAACATATGTCTTATACTAGTAATTTATCGAACAAATCTGTTGACAGTCAAGTTTTTTAATTAGAATTAGGATATAAAAAAGAAAATTAGACTTCTACTTGTTGAAAATGCCTCATTGGAAAAATTATAATGATTTCAAAAGAAACGATGTCATTCACAGAATCATAATAAATTGGAGAAAGATGTAAGATTGGCTATTAGACTCCAGACACCTTGTAGGTTCAGTAAGAATTGAATCACTGCAGTTTTACCATGTCTATCAGGTTTCAGGTTGTGTGCTTCAAATTATATGGTATAAATCTTTGCTTTAAAATGTACTTGTAACAAAATAAGATTAATTTTACATAATTCTCTGAAATAAGCTGGTGCTATGCTGTCTGATCTGACTGTGAATAGGGTGCAGTCTTCTACTTTGAAATATTAGCACTTTATGTTAGTCTTAGAAATTCAGACATAAAATAGCTAAGATATCCTCTTCATTTATTATTCCTCTTATTTAAAACTTTTCTCATAAAGAAGATATATCTATATATGCATATATATATTACTGTATGGATAGATGTAGCCATGTAGTTGCTTCCAGAGTGGAATAGTTTTAAATAGAAGTGAAGGGAGATCAAAAGACAGTACCCACTTTGAATTTCTCAAGGGAAAAATGTGCTTGGTGTTGTTTGACCAATATAATCTTTTCTTCTGTGGTCTACTACGAGCATAATATATTATTAATTTTTTTTCTGCAGAAAGTATCAAGTACCCACCTTTGGTCTGACTTACAACAGAGTCAGGGTAGACAATAACAAGTAAATGAATGATAAAATTTTTAAAAGTAAGAACTAGCAAATTTTTTTTGAGAAAACTGACCTACTTGCTTCTATGCTTTTAAAAATTTAAATACTTCTTAGCAAGTGTATTTTAAATATACTGGCCAAAATGAAGGTTGAATGGTTAGACAAATATTTCTGTCACATATGTCCCTCCACACAGGCAAGAATTTTAACAAAAGAGACTGAAAACAAGTTAAGACAAGTTCTGATTAGACTCTAACCATGTTTTATTCAGATTTTGCCATTAAAGAAGTGGTACACATAGATGACAGACTTTTTCACTTTTGCTCACGATTTTAATTATTGTTTTCTAAGTGAAAAAGGAAAGGTATAATAACTAGAAATCTTCCCTTTTTCACTGCAGTGCTAGTCTGATATCAGCACATCTCCCAGTGACTCTGGAAAATCAGAAATATGGTGATGGTTGGGATAGAGGTAATTTTCTTCGTGGTAGCTTGTATGGGGTTGTAATTTGGATTTGTGCTGTGGAAATAGCTTCTATAACATAGGCATGTTTTAGTTACTGCCGAGCAGGGCTTGCACAGGTCTTTTCTGCTCCTCACTCCACCAACACTGGGGATGCACAAACAGTCAGGAGGGGGCACAGCCAGGACAGCTGATCCCAACTGGTCAAAGGGATATTCCACCCCATGTGGCATTATTCCAGTATTTAAAGCTGGGGGAAGAAGAAGAAAGGGAGAATTTTCAGAGTGGTGGCGTTTGTATTCCTGAGTAACCGCCACGTGTGATGGGGCTCTGCTCTCCCGGATGTTGATGAACACCTACATGCCCATGGGAACTGTTGATTAAATTCCTACTTTGTATGCATGCCTTTTGGTTTCCCTATTAAACTGTTGGTATCTCAATCCATGACTTTTCCCATTTTTGTTCTCTCAAACCTCTCCTCCATTCCACTGTGGGGGAGTGAGCCAGTGTCTGTGTGAGACTTAATTGCCAGCTGGGGTTAAACCACAGCAGGTGCAAAAAAGGGAAGCAAAAGAATGATTTTATCTACTAATCAAATTTTAATTATGGAGATACTCAGCCACTTTTGTAGAATTAATTCTAAGAAACTGAATTCACAGAATTTTCTTATTTCTCCAGTACTTGATTGGATTTTATCTTCATAAAATATGTGATAGCTTATAAATCTCACAAAAAACAATGGCATTCAATCACAATAGAAAACAGCATAATCCCTTAGATCAGGAAAGGAAAAATTGGAGCATGTCCTTAAATGTCAACACCACCAATAAATTATCACTAATTAATAACTAAATATAATTTTAATTTGTGATATTATTTGTGCTTTCCAATAAAAACTTAATAAATTATTAAGTTCTCAATATCACTATTGGCATATGAGTTTACTGCAAAAATATTAAAGTATAAATTATAAGGATGTTAATTTAAAATATTTCTGCTTAAATTGCCATTATACCAAAAAAATAACACTACATTAATTTCTGGTAATCTGTATCAACATGTGTATTATGCAAAAATTAATTTTGATCCAGGGTTTATAAAATTCATTTTTTACTTAAAATTGCAAGTGACTTTTCAAGGACAAGTTAAGTCTTGACTTAAGCACTCTTATGTATGGACACCAAATAAACCAAACTTAAAAAGGGCAGATTTCTTTGTACCGCAACTATAGCATAAAATTTACATACAATATCTTCTAAGCTTTCATATTCATAAAGATTGCTTTCATATTACAGACATGTTTTATGCAACTACAATCAAAAATAAGGATTGGAAAGCCCTACATCTTGTTAAAGGGCCTATGGGTCCCAAATTAAAATCAAACTTCAATGAGGAACACCAGCACTCAAGGGTGTGTCACATTCTCTAAGCTAAACACAAATTGAGATGTAATTGAGCTAAGAAATTTATCTTCTTACTTTCCAGTGGTTCTTAGTCAGGCAACTCTTAGAATAAATACTAACAGTGCTCTATATAGGAGTAGGAAATTACCCCTCAAGAAATTATGATGGTTTCCATCAAGCACTCTATACCACCATAGATAATGCTACTTCCATCTTTGCAGGCATAAGTCTTCTAAAATAACCTTATTTAAAGCAAAAGCAATACGCTCCATCTGAAAGGTGTACCACTGAGACAAGACTTCATTAAATTTGGAAAGAGTAAAGGAATTAACAGTAAGTGAACTTATATCTACCCTACAAGTCACTGTAAGACTGCATCTAATACCTGTTTGTCCTGGGACAGCCTGTGTCCTAATACAGCAGGTGAGTATTTTCCATGAGCCAAGGAAATGTTACTAAGAAGGCCCTGTAAACTGTGTTTGTTTCCCCAGTCTTTATGTGTCCATTGCATTGCAGCAAAAGTGCAGACACAGAGAGGGTGTATCAGCAAAACATGCTAAGAAAAATAAAGCTATCTTTATGCACTTCTTAAGGAAAAGGGGGGAAATTTGCCTACAAAACTGTTGAGGGGCAAAGAAACAGCAGGTAAAAAAATGAGTGCCTTGTTAGTATTACCCAGCCTGCAGAGAAACTGCTGCATATAATGAGCAATCAGAATGTTCATTTAATCTAGTGCCAGATCTTGTTTTCAAGGAGACATTTGTGCGCTTAGATTGTTAATTAGCTACAGCATCCATAACCATCTGCATGTAGGATAAGGGCAACAGTATAATTGAAGCACATGTAGAATTATAAAATCCAAAATGAGATTTCAGAGGAGGAAAAACCTGTGAAATTAAGATTCATGTCCCTCTTTATATTCATGTGAACAGGACTTTTGACAGAAAGTATCAATGAAATCACATTCTTCTTTTGTTTCTTGAAGTTGGATAATAAAACCATATCCTACTGACTTTAAAAAAATATTTTTCAGATGTTAGTATCACAGTTAATGTGTCAGGAGGGGCAGAAAGGCTGGAAAAAACAGCCAACCAGGAATGCATTTAATATGAGGTCAATATGTAATGTTTGTGCATATAGGTTGCATAGTGAATTCTAGTTGGTTACAAACCATCAGGTTTTAAGCATTGGAGCTTTAATTTTGATGGCAGAACACATGAACTGCTACAGAAGAGTGCATATGTCCAGCTGTAGGTTTAGGCTTTATAAAGCCTAAACTAATTTGAACTAAGCTAAGTGGCCACAGGCAAAGTTACACTGACAGTATCCAGTTTCTCTGCACTGATTGCATTGCAGTGTCTTACATACATTGCTGACTTTTGAATAGGAAGCTATACCAATTTTTTGTATTCTTTTTACATTGAACACATAACTTTTTAACAAAGAAAATATAAAACACATTTTGTAAGCTGAATTGTTACGGCTCATGTGGGAAATCAATAGAAGCATAACTAATAAACAAGGCATTCTCGTGCCTTTCCCAAGAATTAAGATTTCATGTTTCCTCTTCAGTTTCATGTCTAGAAGTTTTTCTCTCCTTCATGTTTCATCTCATGTTTATCTCAGTGAGGAATCAGCATACAAGTCCTCAGGAACCAAGTGAACACTTTGTATCATGTTTCAAAAGCTGTTGGCATGAGGACAGCATGTTCTCTGGGTCCAAATGTCCACCAATTGCTTCACATGACAAACAATTAAACAACTCTGTTTACCTGAAAGTGAAAAGAAGGGCCAGCAAAGCATGCCTTATCATCTTGCCAGCCTTTGATGTAATTATCTAGAGTTGGCAAGATCCAAAGGAAGGTGTTTTCTTTAAACTGGCAGAAACTGGAGGCAGGGGAGGTTCCTGAATCCTGCAGCTGTTCCAGTCTACCCATGGTATTCTCTCCAAGTCACTGAGGGGATGAGTTGGACTTGCTTTCATTACATCTTTCTGCATATTCTTTTTACAGTGTGACTCTAGCATGGGATGCCAGCTGGGTGCCAGAAGGTTCTGTTAGGCATAAATCATGCTGCTGCTGTATTAAGGTAGATACCTGACAGATGTCTGCTGGGAACTCAACACAGAGGAGAAGGAGTCTAGGAGGTCTTTAGAGTGCATGGAGGATGGCTTCTTGTCATGGCTGGTGAGTGAGCCTACCAGGGGTGGTACCTCTCTTGACCTGATGTTTAAAAGCAGAAAAGGGCTGCTGGGAGGTATGGTAGTCAGAGACCATGAAATAATGGAGTTCTCAATATTTGGTGAAACAAGGAGAGGCATCAACAAAACTTTTACACTGGACTTCTAGAGGGCAGACTTCAGCCTGTTCAGGATGCTTATTCAGCGAGCACCTTGGGAGATATGAGGGATCTAAACTAATTTAAGGAATCTGTGTCGCAAAACTAACTGTGGTGTTGTGGTTATTTTCAGTGAATTAATTTGTTCTTGTTCCCAGCACTATACTGTGCCTATGTAGGTTCACTTCTTTTCTCTCATAATTTAGGAGCCTTCTTTGAGGCCACTAAAATCCTGTATTACTCATTTAGAACATATCTGATTGCCTTCCTCTTTTAAATAGTTCATCAAATATGGTATCATTTTCTTGCAGTTTTTCCTTTAGACTGGAACCAGCACTTGTATGTATCTCAGCGAGATTCTAACAAAGTAAACAAGAATAAAAAAAAGCCTCAGCAAAATTTGAATTCAAATGGCGCAATACATTTAAGAAAAATGAAAACTGGAAATTGGAATGTTCCTGTGTAGACCAATATGGAACCATTACACTCTGATTAACTTTTCAAAACATTGAAAACGGGAAATAAACACAATGAAAACAAGAAATGGATGACAGACTAATAGAATTTTCTCTTTTCCCCTGTAGAATGGCCAGTTTGGAATGGCTTTCAGTTGTGGTCAGAAGGTAAAAATAACTATTGCCTTTAAAGGAAAATATGTTATGAAAAAATGCATGTCGCTTTGTTTGAATGAAAAATTGAGTCTTCATCAGCAAATTCCTCTTCAAAAAAGAATGACTGTGGCAATTCAGGACACCACAGATGACAGTTCAGTGAAGCATAAATAGAGAATTAAGAGCTAGTAGAGAGCTACCTCTAGACTAATAATCTAGCAAGGAAACTGCATATATCACATTCAAGTCAAATGACCGTATTGGTCACTCTCTAATCTTTGGTGGCTGGTTAGTAGTGTCTAGCTAAAAGTTAAAAAAAGAGTAAGAAAATGAGCAAAATAGAAGGGAAATAAACTATCTTCTCTTGGGGAATTGCCTCTTCAGTTCTTAGAACTCTGTAAGTCTCTACAGGGAGTGGAGATGGAGACAGAAAGAATGAGGAAGAAGAGATAAAGAAGGATAAAGGAAAACTTCCAGTCTATATATTTTCAAGCTGCATTAACAAAAACAAACAACTAAACCTCCAATCTCTAATCATCTTGGAAGTGGCCACCTACTAGTGAATTCATGTTAGAAGGCACTTGTCATGGTAACCAAAGACAAAGTTTTGTCTCTTAAAAAGCATGAATATAATAATGTAACCTTCTCACAATGCCATATATGCTGTTTTCAGAAGGCTACACCCTATATAATTCATCTTGACTCACAAAGCTACCTCAATTATGTCCCTGCAGTAAAGTGCTTTATGGAGTAAACAGCTGTGGTCTAAATGCAATACAGCAATGTATCCTGACTTGCAGGATATTACTATTGCCACGTAGATACATCAGTGATATGACCAGTAGAAGTCTCTGCCCCTCAGACCCCTGAATATTGTAAGCTGTAAGCTGTTTGAGGTCTAAAATTCCATGGAAGTTAGTGGAAGTCTGTGTCAGATTAATACCTTTAAGCCCTACCTGCATCCAGCTATGAATATCTGAAACAGTTAAGGTTTTTGATTATCTTTTCTACAAACCTTCAAAAAAAAGACATCCATTCTCAGAGAATAGTTTTCAGTGTTTCTCTGTGTTCTGCCATCCTCTGGGACTATAACAACTTCAGAGTTTTTGTCTTAGGTTACAATGTAAGATGTAACCAAAAGTATGTATTCTATCACCATCTTCATAAGTTGTTAAAACCAGTGTTTCTTATCTCCTCCGTGATTCATCCCTCATAACTCCCCTGAAGGGATATCTTCTGCTAATCATCCATCAAGTCTCACTGCATGACTTATAAAATTATATCCCATTGTGATATGCTTCACCTAGGGGGAGGAACCAAGCATTCCTACTTGAATATAATCTGAGTTTGGAACACCACAGGGGGCCTTATCTACCGGATTCCCAGAGGAAGACTGGACCCTTCTATGCCAACACTGGACCTTCAGAGGAAAACTACACCCTTCTACAGGATCACTGCTTCAACAGAGCCGCATCTATCAATCCAACAGGCCTGCAGCCATGATTTAGTAGGATTGCTACCAACATCCTGACCAACACGGTGTCAGGTTCTATTCTGACTTTGTCAGTGTTTCGGTACTATTGCATTTATTTTAATTTTCCTATTAAATTGTTGTTCTGACTTTAGATCTCCCACCAGCTTGCTTTCAAACTAGTACAATTATTTTACTGTAGACGCCACTAAAAAAAATGGACAAAATTAACCATGTAACAATTAAACACCATGTGAAGTTCTGTATTCATTATACACTTTATAGGATTTTTGTGACTGAGTCACAGAATATAAAACTTTGAAAATAATAACTGGTCATAGCTGGAATACAATTAGCACCACCTTGACCATGGTGTCACAATGTAGATTGGTAAGTGGAACTGAAAAGAGTTTGGCAGTACGTATTGCTTGTTAGCCCTTCAGAGAACATGAACATCACTTTGAACCTCAGTTAGAAAATTAATGTCCGTCAACAGACAAATTTTTTCCCCACATTAGGGTTCTGAGTTACATTTCTTAGGGAAGAGGAACCTATAAAGGAGACAAACTATTCTGTAATCACAATGATAAAGAATTATAAAATGAGGAAGGCATTTCAAGAAATAGTGGCTACCAGCTAAGTACTTTCACAACAGCTAGCTCCCTCCCATACCAGAGAAAAAAAAATGAATTGTGGAGTGAGGTAAAGACAGGGAATTCACTTAGTGGTTACTCTAATGAGCAAAACAGATTCATCTTTAGGAATTTAAGTGAATTTATTGACAATTAATCTAAGTATTCAAGTACTGATTCAGATGTTTGGAAACAAACAGTTCAAACATTTAGGGAGAACACAATGCTCCTCCCTCCTCAAGCTTGTCTCCACACCAGACAGATCTCTTCCCACCTTTTTATCAGCACAGGTTACACTCAGTCCCTTCAGTGAGGTAATAGGCAGCTCACAGAAAGGTCAGGACATAGGAGTTTCTCTCAGTTGCTCCTTTCTTCTCATTCTCCATAAAAGGCTGCAGTCCCTATTGGAATATCTGCTCTACTGATCTGCTGATTACCTCCTTTTTATTCTCTTCTGACCTTGATCTTCCTGCTTTGTTTCTTCCTTGAATTCTTCATCCTCTCTGTTTTCTCTCTGCCCTCTGTACTCTGTGGCATTTTGTGACCCTTCATAAATATGTTTTCCCACACTTGATGGTGGCTGATGTGCTCATCTCTGTCCCTTGGTAGGACTGTTGCATCCAGCTGTGTCTGGCATGGGGTAGCCCCTGGTCTGTCTTCACAGACACCACCTCTGTAGTTCCCCAGTGACAACATTTGGATGCTTGCACCCAATCCAAGGGCTTTGGAAGAGAAACCTTTCTAAAATATCTTCTTCGCTGAAAGACTGTATACTTTTAAAAGCAAGCCCTGAAGGTGTAATGGTTTTGGCTTGTAAACAGTGGGTATATTGCAGTGATAGGTCTTGCAGAGTGCAACACTGAGAGCCTAACAAAGTAATCACTTCCAGAAGGAGGAAATATCACAAATGCACTGTTTTCTCACCTTACCTTTGAAGAATATAATCATGACATCCTTTCAAATACTTAAACTGCTGTAGTTAGTGCATGCTAGAGAAGTCTTATTTTCCCCCTCACTTGCTACACATTTCTTCAACTAGGAAGAGCCAGTATATCCATTATTGCATGGCACATGTTCACACAGCCTATTTGTGCAACAAAAACTTTGAACATTAAATGATTCATGTCAATGCTTGATTCATTAGCATCTCATTTCACCTATATTTTTTTGAAGCACTACAGACTTGTAACATTGCAATTCATTTCACCTTTTTTGAGCGGAGATCACAAACTAAGATTTACAGTGCATCTCTGCTCAAGGAGGTCCTGTGAATTTCTGGTACCATGGGCTGTAATAACCACAGACAATAGGCATTCTAAAATTGTCTGTACTTTAATTTAGTTAAATGCTGAAATAAATGATGACCCAGCAGGCACATGTATCTGTTATTCATGTGAAATCCTACAGTGCCCCACAGATGGCAAATATTTTATAAAAAAAATGCATTGTAATACCTCAAGTCCTGATAGCAGACCTTTGTCCTGCTATCATAATGTTAGGGACCATATAAACCCTGCAAAAATGGTCCTGAGCTTAGAGGACTATCTAAAGCCTACAGTGGATTCAGCAGTATGAGAGAAGAAATTCAATTTCTCTGTAAAAATTTTGACACTGCTACATGGCTCTAAAATATTACAAAGCCTTTTTCAGTATCACAGTCACAAACTATTGTGCCAAACTCCCTCACCCCTACACCCATAACACCAAATTGTTTTCAGAGGAACTGCCCATGTGTAAGTGAAAAAGTAATTTGGCTTGATGTGTTGGCTCCAGCTGAAGAATATGGAGGCAAAGGTCTTTTCCCCTCCTTCTTTTGAAACTTTAGATTGATACTCTAATTATGTGCAATGATGGTTCAAACAGCAAACCTACTTTAAGGAAAAGAAGTTACAAGCACTAATTTTATTTGTCTCAATTGCTAAAAAAGAAGGAGTAGAAGAGTAGTTGTTTGGCTGTTTTGCAGGCAAATGGTGAAAAATATGGACAAAGAGGAATTCTAGACATTACCCTAATGAAATTGGGATACATTTTATTCATTATATATTGGTCTCATTAAGTTTGACAGACACAGTATTGCTAATTTCTAACTATTTTACCTTTTTTGTATTATGACAGTACTAAAAACCCAGCATACATTCAGGTGTTGGAAACTTCCCTTTCCTTGATAGCAGACCAGTTCTGGGGTGAAGATACACTCCCAGTGTTTTCCTTGATATCTTTTGTTTATTAAGCTGCAGCTTCAAGAAGAACCAAGCTGGTTTTGAATCAATAACTTATTTCTATTTTCTATTTTTCTCTTTCACATATTCATTTTTAAGTACCTGATTGGAGCACAAATACAGATGACATTATGAATTATCACGAAATCACAGATTAGTTTGTGTTAGAAAAAACTTCAAGGGCCTTTAAAGTTTCCAGGGATGGGGCCACCTCTCTGGGCAACTGTTTCAGTATTCCACCATCCACATAATAAAAAAATTCCCTCTTATGTCCAGTCTGAATCTACGTGCTTCAATTTGAAACCACTACCTGATGGCTGCAGACTCTATTAATATTGCATACTCTGAAGAGCACGATTTTGCTGGAACACCAACAGTTTCTAGGTAGAGGTTGGAAAATCCCTCAGAGAATCCTTTGTACATATTGTTTACAATTCTAGGCCCCATAATTTAAAAAGGAAGTTGGGGTATGTGAACATGTCCCAAGCTGGGGAAGAGGCTGGCAGACATGTCCCCTGAGAAGTGGCTGAAGGCACCGGGTTTGTCTTGTCCAGCTGAAAAAGTCTATGAAATTCTATGTCTACATGAGAGTGAAGGAACTAGGAGACAAGTTGAGAAAGGTTTACATTACTACATAGAAGCTGCTAGTGATATAGAAACAATCAAACCTGTGAGTCTGAGGAAACTTCATGTGAGAAAAATAAGATCTTTTCATTTCTTGACTTCAGTGACTCAGAACAGGTAGAAATGAACTGAGGGAGATAAGGAAATCTTTTGCTAAAGGAAATGCTGAAGCGCTTTTCCTGTTCTTTTCCCAACTGAAAGTTCACTATCAAAAGAAAAATCATATATTATGTCAGATGAGAACTATACTGGGAAAAGAAAAAGAGGAGATCATCTTTCTCAAAAAAAAACACCCAAAAAAGCCCCAAAGCCTGCAACTGAGAAAATGCAATGCAATCTCACGCACACACAAGCAAGAAAAAGGAAAAAAAGAACACCACCACAAAAAAAAATTCTAAGCTACTTTTATTTGTGATAAGCTAAAAAGACATTACTTTAAAGTAGTAACAGATTCCAGAACTAAACTAAAACTTTCTAATGATAATAGTGCAGTAAAACAACAGGAAGTAAAAGATATTTCCACACAGATAGGGGACTGTTTTAGCGTTCTCTAATCTGGAGGAAAAATGTATCACTTTGCTACTTTACATAAGAATTTTCAGATATGATCTTTCATTTCTTCTTATTGTAAGGTGGCTTTATTTTGTGACATCAGTGCAGCTCAAAAATAACTCCAGTCAATTGAGTCACTCTACCATCAAATCAGCCAAATTTTAGAATCCAGCCCCATTTCCTTAGACAGATATTATAACAATATATTAGGAAAAGAATATGGAAAACAAAAATATAAAAAATGTTTTGTATATTTGAAAGGGTTGTCCTAAATCTCACAATAATTTTCAGCGCCCTCACTAGAATTAATTTTTCAGTACAAAAACTACACACTATACTGTTAAAACAGATCTACTATATCAATACTTCCCGCTTTTAAATAAGCCAATACTAGTGGATAATTACTAAGTCTCCAACAAGTTTGGTAAACCAATGACTCAACTGTCATGTATTTTAGCTTGCAAGGGACTGTATGGCTAAAGACAGGAAATTCTACCACTGAGACCGATAATCAGACTTTGTCTTACTGTGTATTTACTTAGAACGCTGGCAGTTATTTGTATGGTTTCTTTTCTGTTTATTTTCATGAATTGAGTGCAAAATACCTCTACATTTAATGTAAAGTAAAATTTATATCTTCTAAGTGATGTTTCTTTCATACACAGAGATAGTAAAAGGTTCAGCTGCCTCCTCTACTTTCCCTTTGTGTTCACAAGCTCTTGCTGTCCTGCATAGTTTTGTTTGCCTCAAAGCACTAATTTCATTGAAGGTCAAATATTTTATTTGCACAGACAAGGATCCTAAAACTTCAAATAACCAAAACTGTTCAAAAGACAGAAAAGAAGCTCAGTTATAAAAAAAAATCCTGAATGAACCACTGCCTGAAACTCCTTATTCAGTTCCAGAAACACATAGTTTCATGTGTGCCAAGGCTACTTCCTGTATGCTTTGTCCTGCTCTCTGTCATTATATCTACAAGACATGTTTCTGACTTGGGGCAGATACACCTCCCTGAAGTTGGTGCACTTTAGTAGTGCTTAAGCTCTTGATTCTCAACCATAAATTTTTTTTGGGCTTCACCAGCAATAGACTCTTAAATTCCTGCCTTTATCCATGCTCCCTCTTACAAGAACTTACTGCTTAGCTGAGGCTTATTGGATAGGCACATCTAGCTTGGATCATCAGGAATGACTTTGATGTGGCATGTTTCCACCTGAAATATTGTCCATGAAAAGAAATCAGGCTGGATTTTTCGGTGCTTACCTTCTAGGGTAAGTAAAATAGAAAGTCACATTACTCTGAGGCAGTAATGTATTTATTTATTTATTCTTTTCTAATCTTAAGTCTTAAAAGTTATATGATATTACTGTATGCATGCATCCCTGAAAGGAACAAAAAGGACTAAGTAGCGCCTGTAACTGTGTATCTGCTCTGTTTATTGTTAATAGAACTTTTAGGCTTGAAACAGGTCCTGCATTTCAACAGTCTCATGCAATTGCTGTGGGACCTAGCATCAGGAGACCATTTTCAATATAATAGAGATTGCACCAGTAAAAATGGGAGACACTTGTATCTATAGAAAACTTTTCATTTTTAGTATAGAGTAAAAAGCATGTAAGTGTGCATGGCTATGATGTTACAGGTATCCAAGTCAGTTTATAGGCAGAAAAAGCATAGACTCCAAATTTAGTAGCATAAAGGGCAACTGTCAAAAAACAAGCCATCAAAATTTCAGCAATAGCTCTTAAAAGGGTTCTCAAGGTTCTAGCTGCAGTTTGGTGAGGTCATTAGAGGACAGAAAAAAAATGTAGAAAGGCAGACTGGGGACTGTGAGGCAAGAACATGACATTGAAGAAGTATGCTTAAGATATACATCTTTCAATGTATGCAAGGGAAGTCTAAAACCAGACCCTTAGATATGTTGACTACAGCAAGATGTGCCTGCAAAGCAGACAGGACAAAAGATGCACAAACCTCACAAAATAGGAATTAATTACTGAAGGAACAATTTGACTTTGCCAACATTTTTGCCATGTATGATCCTTGTGGAAAAAAGTTGCCAAAAATCATTTGCCCAACCTGTATAGTATTTTTTCTCATTTATTTATTGTTAGGACCACAGAGAAAAAAATATTTATTTCTCAGTTGTGCTTCCCAACTGACTTCTAAGTGCAAAATAATACATTGAGCTTTTCAGGTAATGTGGTGTCAATTTTAGGAGAATTTTATATTCTGTAAACAAAAATGATGCTTCCATATGAAACTTTCTGAATGAAGTAGGACGCTAGGGTTTTTACCTCCTCCTCCCCTGCAAGTACAGTAACTCTCTTTAGGGTATTGCAGGGCAAGCAGCAAAGTTTGAAAATTTGAGGTTGTATTCAGGCAAGGTCTAAATACACAGTTCTTAATTAATCATGTCTTCATTCCTTCTGATGGGTGATTTTTTTCCTCTTACCCATGTTTTTTATGCCATAGTGTATTGATGACCTTGTTTACTTAAAAAGTGAAAGAATCTTCAACTTCTACTGTGAAAAACACCCAAAGGGAATTGTTATCTTGGATGCTTAAATCTATACCTATCTCTCTATAAAAAGTGGACTGATGTTCAGAAATTTGAATCAGCTGCAAATTCCAACCAAACCAACACCTTTGATTAGGGGGCATCCACTAAAAACCACACAGCATGGGCTAAGTAATGGTCCTGTCACAAAGGAAAATACCTATTTGTCATGTGAACAGAGATGATTCCTCATGCACTGAGTGGAGAAATGAGTCGCGAAGTCTGGAATCACTGTTAGCTGAATGTGCATGGACTTCTACCCATCAGTGAGTAGATGCCTTCCTCTACACACCCTGTAATTTGAAGATCTGTGGCAATGTTATTTGTGAAAAACAAAACATCTGCATACAGTAAATATTTTTCAATTTTTTTCAAAAAGGCCTTTAGAGGTCCTTTTAACAAATTTTCTTATAGAAGCAAAGAAGACACAAGAAATAGAGAATATTCCCAGTTCTTGGTTGCACCAAACATAAGCAATTGAAAGAAAGGGAGAGAAAAAGAGAAGACTTTTGTATAAACTCATTAATTATTCATTTAATAATTTAACATATCAGATGACAAACTAGCTACATATATGTCAAAAGGAGTGCATTTTTTGGAAAAAAATAGGATGAATAATACATATTTATGATAATATTGTCTCCCTATCCCCTGCTATATGCCCTTATGCTTCCTACTGATAATTGTCCATTTTACAAGATGCAGCTCAGAATATGTGCTGGGCTTCTAGAGTACACATTGTCCCTCTCAATTTTTTTCTTTGTTTTTAAATTTTTTATAACATGATGTGATGTTTCCAGATTATGCCTGAATTTTTTTAATGAACCCTTAATATGTGACTGTGAAATCTTTTCAGGGTTGGCGATTTTAGTGGTTTACTGTTCAGGAAATGTACAATGTCCTTCTCTAGAAAGAGTGCAACATATCTCTGAGCACACAAAAAGCATAAACAGTGGATAATGTCAAATGAATATTGAAAGAATTGGATCTAGCTTTAGTCTAAAATTCTGAACTCTGGTTTGTTTCTACCTTCTGCTTTTTCAAACAACTGAGCTGAGTGATGTGCTGAGTGATGTTGCATCACAATTGTCATGGCAATTGATATGACCAAACATTCACTACTAGGGCAATAATCAGATGTTTAATATAGATGAAGGACTCTCATTCAGTGTTTGATCTCTCTCAAACAGCATCTTTATCTCATGCTACTTTGCAAGTGTATGGTCCATTAATATATCACAGGTTGCTCCTTAAAATGAAATGGGAAGAAAACCAAGCTGAAATCTTACAATGTTGATGTACAGTATTAGAAGAAGTGGTAGAATTAAGTCCCATTATCTCTGTGATGGTGATATTTGAATGATACTTGTTATCATGCACTCTTTGTTATAGTTCTCATTTCAAAAAAAGCCATGAGCCAGCAAGCAACAGAATTACAAAACTACAATATTAGCATATGAAGATAGAAATTGTTGCCTATCTCTATGATTAGAACAGTTTTCTCTTTTCCCGGAAATTTTATGTCCTATTTACTAACCTTTCAATTTAACATATACCTGTCAAACACTAATATATAACATATAAAAAACACAGTATGAAACACTACATAGCACAAATGTTAGCAAAAAAATGCTTTAGTACATCCCAGGAAAGTTCACCTAGTCTAGCCTTTCAGTTATTTCACTCAGGACACAGTCTAAGTGAGTAGATGGTTTTTAGATTCAACAGTCACAGGTTCTATCACACCAAAGGAAGAAGCCAATCATGTTGTCCTATGCTTTCTATCAACAATACTCAGTTTTAAGATGTACAAATTTAAAAGCTGTACTTAAAAGCCCTGTATTTAATTGCATACTTTATATTGGCTGACTAGAATGTAAAAAAATGAAAGCATATTTTATGTATCCAAAACAATACCTTGATCATGCTATGAACAGAAATTGAGGTTGGTAAACTATGTTAGTAAAAAAGTAATTAAAGAAAATGAAGTTATGTGAAGATCTATAAACCTCAGATCTTCTTCATAACTCATATATCAAAATAAATAAACTTCATCACTTATTTTGGTCTATCGTGCTAAACACATCTAGAGGTACCATGAATTGAATTGTCATTTCTTATTTCCATCACTTTTCATGTCTTAAATGTAAATTACTCCCTTCATTTTTGAAGACTTCACCATAGGAGAAATTTCTTTTGATCATCTTTCTGCTCTGCTACAAATTTTGAAAACTTCCATTAGATCATGTCAAAATTGCTTTATTTTCTAGATGAATTTTCGTAAGAGACAGAAAACTGTATGAATTCTGATATAAAATAAAGATCCTTTAGGATTTCTCAAGTAAAACAAAAAGTGACAGGTGTCACACTTCTGTCTGATTACCATAAACTGAGTCTCTTCTTTGCATTCAGTAAAAAAAAATCACACTGAACATTCTTTGCTACTAATCTGTCAAGTGTCAACATGTGGATTCCACTGAGCAAGACCAATTTTGTCAATATTAACCGCAGTAATTTGTCATATTCCTTCCATAAACTGTATTATGGGAACAAAGGAGTAATTTTTTTAGTGCTAAACCCTTTCCTGGATTTTATCTAGACTAGTAGAGTATGAAATCTCTCAATGCTGTGGACAATATGCTTGTAGCATCAGTGATGTAACAGAATATGACAGTTTTGTTTGTATTCATGGCTGTGACCTTTAGTTATGCACATCATCAATTTCTGATCCCAATCCTTGGCTGCATCCCTGCCAAAGTAATTTATGTCAAGAGATTGTCTTGTCTTCTATGCTTCAAAATTAATAAAAAATAAAAGGGGGGGAAAGAAAGGAGAAAAAAGTAAAGAAAGAAAAAGCCCAACTAAAATGCAACACCTGTTGTAGAAACCCTGGTACCACTGTTTGTTGAGTGAGTGATGGCTTGTGACAGTAGGCAGAAATGTCTCACCTGCATGTATGGCATTCTCATCCAAATTGGTGTGCACACCATATGATTTATTTCTGTGGATGATAGCCTGTCATGCATAAACAATGAGCTTCATTTCTTATCATAACCCTTGACTGGATGAAATCCTCTGTACTCTTGCCCCTTGTGCCAATGTGTCTTCCCACTGCAATGCATTTCTTTGTTGTGGTGAATGCAGAATAATATTGATCACCACAAGCAAGCTTAAAATGGTGTCCAAGAAACCTCTCAGTTGCAACAAATTTTTTCCAAGGAGTAGAATAGGGCAGGTAAATCCTGCCCTATTCTTGCTCAGCACAATATTCAACTTGTTGCTGATAGTTCTATGTAGTCAGCTATAAAGGAATATGAATGAGCTCATTTCCAGTAGAGATACAGCTCCCTTTCCCAAGAAAACAGGGATCTGGCATTTAGACCTCTGAAAAATACCGACAAAGGTTGTATCAAGTAGAAGTAGGTATAATCCATAACTTTATGAATACTGGCTGAGTGAATATCTTCCTGAAATCTTCATTACCACAGAATCTTCTCCACATAACTGTCTCATCTAATGCCCTGCTCTGGGGTCAAGACTTAAAAATGTGAGCATCAGCTAACTGAAGTATCAGTTAGATAATCAACTGAGCTCATCAGATGGCTCATCATGAACTATAAACAATGGTCTTGCCTTATTCTTATGTCTCATAGATCTAGTCAGTGTCAGCCATGTTAATTATATTCTGTTCACTTTCACTTACCATGTATACTGTGTGAATAATTTCCTGTTTTAAAAGTTTAATACATTTCTTTTAATTTTATTTTTCTTTCTGAATTAATCCTTAATCTTAATGTCTGGGATAGTTCATTGTCCATGTGTTTCAAGATTGATAGTGGAACCCACTTTAATCTTATATCTCCCAGGAAGCTGCCTCTGTACATAAAATATTTCTTATTATTCTATTTATTAGATTGTATATCATGGGAGATTTATCAGGAAATAGAACAAGGATGATTACAAATTATTTTCCAAGCTAGTAACTAAACAATACCAAGACAGAACATTTACTTTTTTCTTCATAATTATTCAATAATGATTTTTTTTTTTTAAATTCTAAATATATATATCGACAGATATAGTTTGGGTTGGAAATAATTAACTTTCTATTCCAGGGAATAAAAACTGTGGTAAGTTTAAATATTGTTTTATAAGCCAGTGTGAAAGTTAGGTTTAACCTGGTGACATTTCTGTTCCCTGTTTCTCTCTGTAACGCTTGTTGCTGATCTTGCAGTCATGTGGGAAACTGCTTTCATGGAAACACCCTCTGCACTGTCTGCTTTTGATTTAATGCATTTTTCATAACATTTTTTTCTCCGTTTTTATGAGGAATTTGCCATGCTTTGAATATTTTCATAATATTCATGGTCTCCCACCCTTGTTCACAAATACTGAGTGTGTTACACATCTGCACACCAATTTGTGTGATTCTCTCAGGGTTGATGATGTGACTTTGCTATCAGTTCAGTTCACGGACACCAAGTGTCTACTTGATTTCCTGCAGTACACACTGTGCAGCTCATCCAGGTCTGCCTTAAACTACCTCAGGATTCCACTACATGGATCCACAGCAAGATACAGCATTTGCACTTTAGTTAAGTGCAGCATTTGAAATATGGAAAAGGAAACAATGATTAAAAACTTTAGGATTTCAAGTGAGACAAAGGGCCAAATTTTTGAAAGATTCAATGGTTTTCCAGGGGAGTCTGTGATTCACTGCAGTCTCCAATTCTGTTTATACCTGGAGAAAAATTAAAATATGTCACATGTGGAAAGCACCACTAAGTGTGATATAAATGTGAGGGTTTTAGTCTGTTCCATTTTTTCATAGTAAAGTCAACACCAGAATCAGGTGTCAATAAAGCTTTCTGAAGGGATTAGCTTTTTAAAAACAGAATAATATTATAAGTAAAAAAGCAGACAGCAAACTAAAACTCACAACTTTTTTTTTAATCAAACAACCATGTTATTCACAAAATAAATAGTAAAAATGAGATTGAGATCCTTTCTTTTTCTTCAAATAAAAAATATAAATGTTGTACTCACAATAGAAAACACATATATCATAGAAACATTGAATGGTCTGAGTGAAAAGGAATCTTGAAAGATCATTTAGTCCAACTCCCTTGCTGCATACTAAAATTGTCATTCAAATTGTGAAGTGAAAGAGTCAAAAGTTTGAAAATTCCACAACCAAGTCTGCTCTTGCAGCAGTTTTACCTGCATGTGAAAAGGCTGGCAGCTACTAATTAACATGCAGTAGAAGGTGAGCAGTCCCATTAAGCTAATTTAATACCAATGATTGAATTGTTTTTTTCCAAATAGTTGATTAACACCATTAGAGTGCTCTTAAAGGCAGGTAAGTCTTGAGGAAGTACTTTCCAATACATATCAGCACTTTTAAACATGGATTCATGACCCATTTCTTATACTTTTGTGCTATGAAGCATGAACTTTGTAGGGATTTATCATGTACACATTAAATAACTGAGCAATCTTTACCCTTGTAAATAACATTCATTCTCACCCCATTGCTAGTGGAGATTTCATGTAAAATAGAGCAGCTTATCCTCTCACATTGTCTCTCTTTCTCTGCTATTTAAGTAACAGTATCTTCTCCACTCTCTAAATCCATCTGCTATGTGGAGTTCTAGTTAGCCGTGTATATCTAAAGTTAAGGTGATCTATTAATCATGTTAAATGTTAACTTTGGTCACTGAAAGAGGAAGAGGAGGGTAGAAAATACGAACACAGGATTGTAAGAGAGAATTTACTGATTACAGGCTGCTTGTAATTTCAGCTTTTTCGCAGAGTCTTGCTTGACTTCATTGGCTACATGCTCTGCAGAGCTTACAATGCATTTATCTAAAGGAATTTGTCATTTGACATTCCCTTGACCATCACATTTTCAATGGAGATGGGATCTTTTGAATCCCACTTATCTACTCTAGCCCTGTGATGGTTATGAAAGGACAGATTCTAAGATGGTTTACCATTAAATGATGAAAATACAGTTTACCATTTATTGATGATATGTAAAAGCACTCTGAAATGTGGAGGTCACTTAGATCCAGACAGAATCATGACATATGGTTATCTCTAAAATGGACCACAGCAAACTCTTTGGATACCAGTATTTCGCATCAGTTGGAACCTTTGGGACAGGACTGAGGTAGAGATTGCTGGAAAATCTTACTCTTTTTTCTCTGCCTAATGATGCCAAAGTTACAATTAGTGGTACCTACAGTAACAGGAGACTGGCCCTTCTTCAGTAGCAGCACAAGAAGTATGAGCTAAATTCTCTCTCATCTCTGAACCCTTGTACCAGTGTGTGAGGGTAGTGAATAAAGGAACTGCAAAACCCCTAGCTCCAAGAAAACCAGCAGGAGAAGCTCTGGGGCCCTATGCCACTGGAGCACTCTGCATAGGAGTCTATGAGGAGCATGTGCCCTGCTCTGTCTGCCCACAGACAGCAAACCATGCCTTGGCATCTGTTGCTAGTAGAGGCCTGGAAAAATCCAAAATGGTTTTAATCTTTGGGCTTGTGGCACAATTGGAACTGGTCTCAGAAGGCAGAAAGTAAAATGTCGTCCTTGCTTCATGCTTCAGTACAAATGCTCTTCTCTATTTTCTCTTGAATTTTAAACACACTGACATGAGATGATCTGTCACACATTTCTGCTGGCAGATGTGGTGTGCAACTAGTCAAGAGCTTTACTTCTGGCTTTACTTCATTGCTGAAAATCTGCAGGGGGAGTAATTAGAAAAAAAATTGTCAACAGAAATGATGTTTAAGGCCCATGCTAAGAGCTCACTCATCCTATCTGCTTAAGAAAATCATCCCTCCAGTAAATTCTTTTTTAATTTGAACAAGAGCCCTGGTTTAGACACACCACAATCATTTTTAATAATGTTATTGAGACTATGTTGGTTTTTTCTTGCCCTTTTGGGATGATGCTTTATTTCTTCATCAGCGCTGCCTTTCCTCGATTCTTCATTAAGAAGACAGGAACTCAAAACGCAATACACAAAGCAGATCCATTATCTTTTTTTTTTTTTTTTTTTAATGCAAGGTGATTATTTTCCTAACAATAAACTCATCTACTTTTCTTATTTCCCAGCTGTCACACAGAGACATTTTTAATGTCTGCTTGTAAGAGGAATTTATAAATAGGAGTATCTGGATACGAAACAAGGAATTTTTCCCCTCTTTCTTTGAAATAGGTGGGAATAAAAATGATATTTGAAAGAAAATAGTAAAGGAAAGGATGCTGAATATGTATGCATAAATTTTCCTCTAAATAAATATGGCAATTAATCAGTTAGAGATACATTAAGATTACTTTACTTTAAGAAAAAAGGAAAGTGATACCTACCTCACTCCAGCAGTCTCAAAAGGCATTTTGCATGGGGGCTTATTGGAAAAATAATTCAAAAACTAAGAAATTTTAAGTATTGTCCTACTTATCTTCAACTTCAGTGTTCTGTGTGGATTAAACTGTTGTACATGGACAGCATATTTGCACTATGTTTTTGATGATTAGGTGGACAACAGTAGCATTAACACAGCCATCTCTCTCCTACTGCACTCCAAAAATTGCCCTACACCATGCAGACAACCTACTCTGCAATAAAGTCTACTTCATGGGAATGTATCTCATCAGTGTGATTGATGATTCCTCTGTGTAATAGGATATTTCCATTGAAATGCTATGGGAAATGCAATGGAAAGCAATCAAGTGTCTGGATTTAAGATATTAGAGGGGATAAAGACAGAATCTAGATCTCAGATTCAGTGATTCCTTTCAATTTATTGCATGATCAGTCATTTCTTGCCTGGCTATTGTTTCTCAGCTACTCCCTGGTGCTACTTTAACAACGACTGCAAAAATGCAGAAATTTGTGAAGCGGTAGTTAACTTCACATGCGAAGCACTCTGGTTTTGCATATCAACCACTGCAGAACTAAGAATATTCTTAAGTGTCATGATCAGGACAGGCAGCTGCAGCAGTGAAAGAGGAGAATGCTCAGGAGCCATTTGCGATTGACTTGTCTTCCTTGACATAGCACTTTATCTCAGTTAGTAGGGAGAGTAAAAGGCTGGAAGTGTCAAATAATGTTGTGAACTGTGATCTACTTTCTCGCCCTTCATTATCTCTTTCTGTCTCCACGGGTTGAATTAAAAGGAAATTACCATCTTGCTCAATTTTCTTAAAGTCTTTTTATAGATGCCTAGTCAGAAGAAAGGCTCTTTCTTAAACCTTGATTTTTATCCTGGAAAATAGTTTAATTTCAAGGAATTTTAAACTGAGACACAATGTTGAAGAAAGGTACAACAGAAGGACTGGAAAGTGTTATAGTTCTAGGACAAGACTCCAGATTGTTGAACAGTCCTTTGCGCAGTGGACAGATTTATCCAAGGAAAAAAAAGGGAGAGAATTTCATCAAGGTTTCACCAGCACTACACAGATTTTCTATAGAGTCATCAGTGATATGTGATCAAAGATGCCTTAAGCTACTTTTTGTAAAAGAAGAACTGATTTTTCTCTTAAGCCTCTAACTAATTAAAACTTGGTTGTGATATTTCCTTAATATTCTGCATTATGTTTCAGGAAATACTTTGTGACTATAGTTATGAACATGAAATTAATAATTCATGGTATACTATAGAGAATTTTGATTTTTAATAAAACTTGAAGCTTATTTATGCATGGGAAGTATGCTTTACATATATTGGGATGTGTATTCCTCTGGAAGTTTGTAATAAAATATTGCTGAAAACATGCAGATCACATTTCAATAAAGGTAGTACTTTATATAGAAATGCAAACAAATTTCATCACTGTAGATATTTTGGAGGACTGCAGGCACGAAAAACAACAATAGGAGAAGGGCATGCTACACAAGATTTTAAAAATATATTTAATACCTAGAAGCATAAGTGCTCACACCCTTGCCCTTGTAGTTTAAAGTCAAGTATAACAGTGAACTGTTGTTACTGTCTCTGCTTTCCTGGCCTTTTCTGGACTGAACCTCCACTTTGTTCTGTGTATTCAGAGCTGCTGTGCGCCTTACTCCCAGGGTCAGCAGAGGAGCAGAATTGTAAATCGTTGGGACCAGAAGGCAGAGTTATGAGATTTTGGTGCACAAAATAACCTTCAGATTATGACAAGATTCTGCCTCATCAGTTCCCACGTCAGGATGGGGCTCTGCTTACTCTGGTTTCATACTTCACAAGTTGTCAGACAATCCTGGCCTTCTTAGTCTGACAGTTCTCTAAACAGGCCTTCCTTTTTTGCCTGACTCCTGAAAGAAGTTGATAAAGATTCTCTCCTTATAGGCTGTGCTTTGTTCAAAGTCCATGGGAAGACTGAAAAGCAATAAAAAGACTATATTTGTTTTCTTACTTTGCATTTTTGAACACAAAATTCTTTCCCTATAGCTCGGAGATGCTAAATTCTGAACACTTCCAAATTTTGGAAGACCATGGAAGAAACTACTTCCACGGTGTGTGGCCTGTTTTTTGGTTATTGTTTTGTAATTGCTGATTAAGAGTGTAGAACAGTTCAAATGTGACTGGGCTAGGCAGTGGCTAGATTTTCTGGCTAAAAACTGAGCAATAAGACAGAAGGACATGAACTAACAGAGCAGAATATGATCTATGGCATTATAAAGATTATTGGAATGTGACAGAGGAGCTATTGTGGTGATAATGCATGCACTGAAGAAGTGCTGCTTTGAAAACAGAAGCAGAAACTAAAGCAACAGGTTAACACATACATTTATAGAAGGGCTATTAAGAGTTAGGAGGGAAAGCACAATCATTGTAACTGAAGAAAACATCATGCTTCCCATTTTGTGTCTTCAGAATATGTTAAACATTACTCATGAAAATGTTCATGCCTTGTAAAAATGATGGGGGTTTTGGGCTTTGTAAGAGGAAGCAGTTTTCAGAGTTAGACAAATAGAATGAAATTATGAAACTTTTATCAGTGTGGTTTCATCTTTTCCTCCATTAGCAAGACCAGCACCAAAGCTCTGAAACCAATTTTAATATTCATATTTGGAAAACATGAATAAAGTGAAGAGAGAAAATTGACAGAAGAATATGTGCTTTATAGTCTGAAGAAGTCATTTATAAGGATAGCCTAAAAGCTTTAGTAAACAACCTACTGAGATGTAACTTTCGAGGCTAGACATATGTTTCTGTGTGATCAGAAGACAAAGAATATGCCAGCCAATTCCACCTTTTGTGGTTTTATCTTACAATTATTTTAAAAATTGCTTCATGTAGCAGGTTGACTTGATCTTCCCTTACTCAGACCACTGCAAAACACTTGCTGAATGAGAAAATTTCTAAATCTTTCTTCCTAGAGTAGAAAGACATAAAATAATACGCAATAACCAAAATTAAAAAGATGAACTGACATATATTAGAAATGTAGGACAATTTTTGGTGCTTTTTTCTAAAATGAGTGTAACTATCCATTGGGGATCTTAAGATATTAGGAACATTGGGTTATTATTGAATAACTCTGTAATGGAGGTACTGTACAAAAAATGAAAATTTGACAGCTTGAAGTAGAAATCTCTGTGGCTATTGTGATGCAGAAAGTTAAGTTAAATTATTACAATAGTTCCTGATGTCTCTGTTTGTGTATATGTGGACCATGATAGCAGTCACAACAGTACCCTATGGACCCCTTCAGGGATAATGACCTATTTAGCATGAGTGCTTCCTAGGAGTTGCAATTGCAAATTGGCTCAAGATAGCTTTTTATAGAACCTAAAACTGCCAATGATAAAAATCTTTAGCGTTCTAATTGGCCTTTAAAAAAATTGTATCAATACAGTAAATGAACTAACTGTCTGAAGATGTCTTTTGTTGTTTTTCCCTTTTTTTAAAGTTATAAAAATAGCTGCTTAAAATCAGCATTGGTGACTCTGACTCACAGATGCTTGACTAAAATTGTCACTGATTTATTAATTTACCAGATCAGAGGAAGGTCAGTCCTCTTCCTCTTTAATATTATCTTCAAGTTTACAGTCAGGTCTCACAGAGATTTTCACTACATTTACTATACATTATGGTCTTGGTAAGAAATCCATTTGAGTCTCCAAGAGATTTTCCCCTCATTTCTGTTGGATCAAGCTAAGCTGGACTTTGCAGAAATGTCATTTGGCATCTGTCCATACCATAAGCCATACTATGGTCTATTATCTGAAAGTATTCTAAATTTTTCTTGAGCACAGGAGTGTCTAAAGCCACAGAATTTATCTAAGGGAAAAAATTTCCTGGAAATATTTTGTGGACAGAAATATAGGAAAAAAAATATTCTGTATCTGTAGACTTAATTAAAAAAATTAATAAAACTCTCCTTCAGTTAGAATATGATCACTTTCCCACTATTGAAATACTCAACCATAAAACAAGCTAAATGTAGCTAAACACCTCTTTTATCATACTTTAAACAACAAAATTCCTTAAAGAAAATGTACAGCTGGTCACTCACCTGCTAAAATGTGTGGAATTTACTATTAGGTGTTGATATTACTTGCCAGGATGTGCCAGAAATGCTGTCATGGAATGTAGGTGTGCATTTCTGTAACATAATCAGACATACACCAGCTACCTGACAATAGAAACAAGCAAACTGGTCTCACTGTGAATGTGCCAAGTAATGAGAAAAGGGCTGTAGGAACTTTGGGGAAAAAAGTGGCAAGTAACTTGGCTCCCAGAACAATTAATTTGCTCCATGATTTCCTCTTGAACCATAGTAGATGATCTCAGGGAGAAAAAAAAACATAGCATATTGGCTGAGACAGTGAATTTCTGCAAAATTGATTTGTTTCAGAAACATTAATTGGACAGTCCTCTGCTTACTGTTGTCCAGGAACATCCCTACTATAGAGTATAATATTAGATACAATGATTGCTATGTTTGTGGAGCTAAATATGTGGCAGGTGTCTAGTGAATACAACATCTTCCCAGAAACTAACAGTAATAATGCTGATACACAAAGGAGTTCTAGATAGAGGTGGAAAAAGAGAAAGACAGAGAAGAAGACAAAAATTACATTCTTTCTGCAATATCTTACATGTAACTGAAACAGCATCTTGGGTGGATACTATACAGAAGACTGGTAAGTCTCTCCATGTATATTTCTTCTGAATTCATATTGACCTCTTCAAAACTTTTCAGTTCAGGTCATGAACTGAATTGATATCACAGCTATAACTCTTCAGCATGTGAAGATATTTGAACTTGGATCTTTCCTCAAAGTGTAAGTCTCATCTCTGCACACCTGTAACATCTTCGCTGACCTTTGCCTGATACTTTGAAAGAATACATTTCAAGAATATTTCCTGCAAAATCTGCAAACAGTTGTTTAAAAACCAAAACCAGATGCCATATTAGCATGCCATGATTTTGTCAGATTTTTATGACTCATTTTTATTTGTGTGTTGGTACAACCACAACAGATTATTCTATAAGTGTGACTAATTCAAGAGCTCATTGCTCTATGCACAAGCTCATTGTATTCCCCATTGGTATAGTATACTGAAGGTGCAGCTCTGCTTTTCATGAGAAATAGTTTGGCTGTTGGATCCAGAAATAATAATGATCACTTTTTACAAGCTGAATTTTTTGAGAAACACTAGAAAAAAATCCAGGAATAAGGTTTCTTAATTACTCTTTGCTTATGATATACACCAATAAAGCAATTTACCATCAGAATAAATGAGTTAATAGGATAATTTGGACTGGGAATGACAGCTAGCCAACCCCCACTCAAAGCAGAGTGGTCTCCAAGGTTTACATCACACTCCCCAGGATCTTGTCCAATTTTGATTTATTATTGTAAGAAATAGAGATTGATATTTAATTAGCCTATTTTAATATATCATTCTGATGACTGATATACCAATAAGAATGAATCTTTCTGCAAAAAATCCACAGAAAATGCTCATCTCACATTTATGACATTGTTCATGTCCATACCACTGACAATTTTTTAAATAGAGACAACAGAAGGTGCCTCGTCGGAGGTGATCTCAGTTAACTTCCATTTCATTTTGATGTACACTTATTACCATATTAAGGAACATTTCAGAGATCCTCAAGACTCCTTGGATGTAATGAAATGTCTTTACTCATTGTCAGAGGAAGCACTGATGCCCACAAATGAGAATCTTTGAAATAGTATGCTTCAGACTGTCAATGTTTGATGACAAGCAGTGAAGTTTTTCTTTTTGCAGAAAGAGCACTTACCATTTTTGAATCTTTATATGGCTTGTGATATGGTCTGACTAGAAAGCTGGACAACTGATCTTTCCTGATAATGTTTTTAAAGGTTGAGCTTCTGATTGTATTGACAAGAATGATCATCCTAATCATGAAAACCAACATTTAGATTATTGCTGTAATAAGACTTTCCTTAGAGTGTAGTGATTCTGATTCAGTGGCCTTTTGAAACAATTGCAAATACAAATTTGGCTCAAGAAAAAGGTGGTGTTGAAAACAAAAACCATGACAATTATGCAACTTGCCATTGACAGTATCACCAGTTACAATGCTCAGTGATGCAGAGCAACCCAGTAATATAAGCAGTGATGTCCTTATCAGTTTCACCTATGAAATTGAAGTCTCTAGACATTGATAGATAGGGCAGACATGAAATTCATCTTTGGTAAGGCTATGACTTCATCCTATTAGCTTACAGTATCTAATTTGCCTATCCTATTAACAATTATCTTGCTCACAGAGAAGGGAGGGGACAGTCTGGTCAGGGGCTTGTCTCTTGTTTGCTTTAAGATAATGTGATCATCTTTCAAAATAAGAATATCTAATGCAGGCTGACTAACATGAGCCTATCCCATGACTGCCATCTTAGATAACAAGCAGGCAGGCACATTAATTTAGATTCTGCAATGGAAACTGTTTTATCTCAAGTCTGTAAAGTCACACTCAAGATCATGCTGTACTGTTCCTAGGAGTGGCTCCAGAAGTTCTGCTTTTCAGCATCAGCATGTAAACCTTGTCACCAGAAATCTGAGGGAATAGTTATGAAACTCAGTTGCTGGGGTCTTAAATGTACTAAAAGGTCTTGACCAATCTGATTTAGGGCTTCTACCCCCACTTGGCACAGACAGGGGCCAGGAACTCCAACTTAACTCTGGGCCTTCAGCGTCAGTTTAAGCTATGTCCTCAGCTCAGCCACCATGCTGGTCCTAACTCTGATCTGCAGAATGGCTTCCTGGCTGCTGACCTTGAACCTTTGCCATAACTATGGCTCTGCCTGTTGATCCCTGGACTGTGTCTGATACTGGCTATAATTGCTGGACCTGATTCTGCCCCACCCTGACAATTGTAATTTCCTGGCTTGACCTTGGACCTGCCTTATAGCCACAAACTTGGCGGGCAATCCAGACTCTTGACCGAGCCTGGTTCCATGTCTGGGACAGATGTGCAGTGAAAGGATATACCACGCTGTAGTAACAAGCAGTTCCAGATCTTACATACAGTATGAAACAAAAAATATAATCAAATAATTTCTACATCAATCTTATCATTTTCATATGAGTTATGACTGACATTTTTAATGCAGATGACCAGTTGTGAATAAAAACGTTTAAGTGAATCTTCTGCCTTCATATGTAAAATATTTCCATGATTTACTGCTCTTATCTTTATGGGCTTGTTGGGTACATCTGTGCTTCCCTAGTGAATACAGTTGATGTGAACTCCCAACTGCTGGATTTTATTATGACTTTTTGTTCTGGCAGAGTAAAGGAATAATGACTATAAAAACTGGTTTCCTTATGTGACCACCTGTAGGTGGTGGTCAAATCGCCTTTTAATCTTCTCTTAGATAAAGTAATTTTCTTTAGCGCCTCAGTATAAAACAACAGTACTGCTCTTGATTGTTGTGAGGAATTTATAATATAAATTAAATGGATGATAATAATAACAATATAATAAACAGTTGGTCAGAAGGTCAGAGGAAAAGGATGGAAAGTTACCAGCAGAAAGAGAGGAAGTAGGATTTAGGAAAAGCTTTATTTTTAAACATTTCATTTCTGAGCCTCTGATTTGGTTTCACAATTTTCTAAGGGTATTTTCATGTTGAGACAAAGCTCTCATTCTCATCTCCCATTATATTTCAATATTAATCAGGTTTGAGCAAAGGAAAAAACAGTGATCTATAAAAAGGTAAAGGAAGTTAATTCAGTGGTAGTATTTGAAGTATGCTTGTTTCTTTTTCTTCACATATCTTTTATAAATTTCCCAATCTTTCCTGAGGTTGTGTATAATTCATCACACCATTTTCTATAGTAAAAACATAGGTTTTTTGAGACCATATTAGATTATCTAATAGATCTGATGCCAGAAAGCACTCATGAGTAGTCACCAGTCCTAAATATTTTAAAAGAAAGAGGAAAAAAGTCCAATATGGAGTGATAACTCCGGCATAAAACACCCTCAAGGGTAAAGATGCAACTGTATGCCAAATCAATGCATTGTAAATGCTTCTTGGGTAGAGCTAAATTCTGCATATGCAATTTGAGGCATCTTGAAAAGAGCATATTTCAGGACAATTGCTGAAAACTGTCCCCACTCTGAGCAATGTATTCAAAAAATCCAAAATAACTAATCAAAGTGGAACTTGACCTGTACTTTGTAATTGCCTGAATATTTGAAATGTAGACATTATTCTTAGATATTTTCCCCATGGTTCTTAAATACATCTATAAAATGGCATTTAACAGAGTTAGTCTTGATTTTTTTTTACATTTACTGTAAAAACCTTCCTGGGATTTTCAGAAAACTCTATAATACAATTCTTTCCTTTATGGTGAGAAATCTAGCAATTCTCAGCATAATGAAAACAGAAGGAATTTTTTGGCTTATATCATCCGAATAAAAATGGAATAATTTCAATTCAAGGGAGTCAATTTTTTCCATCTATACCATCACAGACAGTCATTAATTACAATTAAATAAAAGATACCATGGTCCTCATCACTGATTCGTCACAAAAGCAGTTTCCAGGACTAGATATAATGATAGATTACCATTTTAAGTTGTGATTCTTGCAAAATGAGTCTTTGCAGGAAAATCAGATCAGAAAAACAAGCACAAGCAGTCTGATTAAGTACCTTAATTTCCTAGTTGTATCCTTCAGCAGGATGAAAGCACTTACAATGTCCTCTTACATTCTTGCCTACTTAAATTGCCTTCAGGTTTTTATATTACGGCAAGAAATAATTTCAGTTTAGTTCAGCTTAATGTTTGGTTTGCTTCTTAACTGATATTTTAAATGCTTTTGAGATCTGTTGGATACCTGTGATACAACCCACACAAGTAGGAAATTTAATTTTTTCCTTCTCCTAAGCTTTAAAAAAAGGTACTTAGTAAAATTGGGGTTTTGAGAGTATCAGAATACTGACAAAGAAGAATACTGCCTTATTATTTCTGTTGAAAAACAGCAACAAAGTGTCCTTCTGTCCTGGTTTAGGGCAAATTTGTGAGAGACTCTCCAAAGGGGGCCCATCCTGAAAACAAACCCACATGGCCCCTCCCCCCCCACTCATCCGGGAAGGATTCCTCGGAGAAAAGTGGAAAGAACCTGTTTATTTAACAGACACAGCACCCCCCAATACACAAAATGAACAATACTAGGTGGTACCACTC
>JAWWMU010000106.1:53796090-53812375 GCA_035048155.1 Cinnycerthia olivascens | reverse complement strand
AGGTCTGAGCAGATCTCCCTGGAGTCAAAAAACTGCCCCCCAAGAGAGAGAGAGGTGGAGTTGGTCCCACCCTCTCTTTGACAGTCACCTCTTTTGTCTCTTTCAAGTACTTTTAAAGTGTCCATAAGCACTCAGCAATTTGCTTTCTTGCCACTCTTTTGGGAAAAAATTCTACAAGAAAGTAACCCAACCCCCAACACATACCTGTCTTCAAAATAAGACAAATATGCTGTAGGAAATGTCATGTTTATGGAAAGTAATTGACTCAATAGACTTTTCAGTGTCTAATTCTCTACTGTGTTCCAAGGAGTAAGACTTAAGGCATGATCCTGAGTATTCCATTCCATACATGAAAAAACTACAAAATTCAAGTGGAGCTAGCTACATCAACTGCATTTCAGACTGGCATATACATTCAATACAGACAGATCCAACAGGGGATTGATTCTGTAAAATGTGAGCAGTTTAATCCAATACAGAAACACTTGCATATATTATAGACCATCATAAAGCTAGTTGTCAACACCTTTCAGGATTAGTTCTTCAGAAGTCATAGGAAATATCATGGCAAGTTTTAAAAGAGTATTCAGATCCAGATTCTGCACTTGAAAATTCATGAGTTAAAGGGTTTCATTATTTTATCTCATTCCTGTCCTCAAAAGCAATGTCAATGTCATTGCCAATGTCATTATGGATAATTTAATCATCTAGAGTTGGAATAACAAGCTCCTCAATTGCATGTTTTCTCCAGTTCAGATATAAGAGGCATGATAAAACCCAGGATTGTGTTACCTCTATTCTGTTCTTGGCTGATATTTCTGTCTTTCTGGAATTGTTGGCAACCACTCCTTTTAAATCTTAGCAAGGATAGATGCTTTCTGAACTGTACTAAGAATTGCTAGAGGAGAAACAAAACATTGGGTTATTAAATTTCATCTGCTTTTTTACAAAGTGGAGCAAGTATTTGGTTATGTTTGAGGCCCTAATATGACAAGGAGTTTCTCTGAAAGAAAATATGACCAGCCAATTAAGAAATGGAGCAAAAAGACAAAGATTTTAGCATTTTTGAAAAAATTTTAAAGCCATGCTACTTTTTGTAGATGTGCACATCATTAGCTGTAAACAAGCTATATAATTGACCTGTCCAAGGACCTAGGGATAACCATGTTCTTAAAAACCTATAGAGCCTACTGAAATTAAAATCCATCTATTTTTAAAAGTACTTATATTCAGGTGAGACTTGTGCTCTTTTTTATCCCGAGTATGTATGTAGTACTCCCTTCCCAAGTTGTACATGCCATGATGTTACAGGTTCCTGTAAGAGTCACCTTTAGGTACAGTGGCTTTAAATGTTTTTGTTTTGTTTTTTTTTAAATTTTATTTATAATACATAAATACATAAAAAATTACTCTACACCATCATGCACTTCTCAGCAAACATTCCAATAAAAGGAGAAAACTAATGGCTGCTGCCAAGTCACCGCTGGCCATCAGATATCATTTTCAAAAGCCTTCGCAAGGCAAGAGGGGTGAGGACACCAAGTGCTTATATCCAAATATCTTACTGTGACATGTGTGAACTGCGCATTTTGTTTGCACAAAGCACTGAAACAACAAAGGATTAAATTGATGTCTGCATGGTAACACTGGTGCTATGAAAAGATTTTGCCTTTATGTGTCAGAAACATCTGCCGGAGGAAGCTTTACCAATGAAGTCACATAAATTTAGTGAGAAGACAGAAAGATGACAATCTGAAAAGTGAAGACATTGCAAAGATAGCAGATGAGTTTATTCTGTGTGGAATTCCCCTCTCACAAGTTCCCAGCAGCAGCTGGTGAGCAGGTCTATACTGATACCACACACTGACTTGCACTGAGGCACCAAAACTCATTGGAAAGAAGACCCACTGGTGTGAATGCTCATATGAAGGGACACCAGAGAAATTAAGGACTGGTCTAAAAACAGGAGTAAAAAGTACCTTTTCAGTTCTTTATTGTACCAATTTTGCATATGTGACATTTTGTTTGGAAAAAAAAAGTGCTCTTGCCTGAAATTTCTTGTTCTAGGAAATGAGTATGAAATCAGCAAATTCCATTTTCTGTGGTTGTTTTCAGCAGTAATATGTGCTTATTTCTAAGATGGTGTCAAACTATTTCTAAATAATTGTTATGTTATCTGGAGAAGAAATAGCTCTCCCAGTGTTTTCTTCATTTTGGGTCTTGCTTTACTTCAAAAGACTGATATCTCTTGAATAGTGCATCTTGCATTATGTGACTACTGAACCTAATCATCCAGGGAACAAACCTATTCCAGATAAATAAAATTTGAGGAAATAGAAAGTTTTGCTAATTGCATTTATTTTGTAATTTAGTAAAATATTAAGCATATATTTAAAAATTGATTTTATCTCCATACTGCTTCTATGAAGTTCATAAATTGTGTAGCTGCTGACATAAAGGCACACAGGTGAAATCCATTACATTTTGTATTACTAAGGAAAATTACATTTTGATTGGTGTATAAAATGAGCTTCATCTCCTAAAATGAAATATTTACAGTGAGACTACTAAATATCCCCTTAATTTGCTTATAATATTAACCATTTAAAAATAATTAATAAGACATGAAACTGAGTTTATCAATTAAGTTTGCGACTTCCCAGAATATATAAGGAAAATGACCTCTTTAAAGTTGCAAAACACAGCAGTTCTCAATTCCAAACATTATATAAGTAAGGAAGGCTGAAAAATGCTAAGTATTTTAATAGCTATACACATACTATCAGGATTTAATTCTCTATTAAATTTATTCAATATTTTTCTTATTTCTTGTTCTATTGTATTTCTCTAATTCTGTGTTTGTGAGCATAAAATATCTTGTTGAAACATAAGTGAGGGGTTTTTCTTTAAATTTTTGGGTTTTCGTGTAAAGAAGAGCAAGTTCAGTTCTGACATTTGGTGGTTTATTTTTAAAAAATTGTGATTTGGCTCTCTATGTGAATTATTTAATCTGTTCACAGATTTCTAGTCAGTGCTCTGAATTTCTTGGTTTTCTAATAGCAAAAATCTTTCTTTTCAGATCAAAAGTTTGTGATCATATTTACTTGTTCCCACACACAAAAGAAAAATAAAGAAGGAAACAAAAGAGGATGAAATGCATAGCAGAATTTTAAAATGAGCAATTTATTGAGTTTCTTCATAAACATATATCTTCATATTTACACAAACAAAGGAAAGCTGAGAAAACCATGGACTTTCTATGGCAAATAATATTCCTCTAATAAAATTTATTAATTTTTTTTTATTGTAGCCTCTTTTCCTTTTTTTTCTTTTCATTGTGAGTCCTTTAAATGTTGTGTTGCTGCTGTGTTTATCTTCAGTACCTCCAGCTTCCTTATTGCTGATATCAGCTGCTGATACTCCCTTGATAATATCCTAAGATACCATTGAGCGCTGCTCTGAAGAACAGCTGCTCTATTTTTACTTTACATTTTCTGTGTTTGCTCTGTTTCATTGCATCTTAAGAGAGGCCTGGAAAGGAAGTTGTTAGTTCAGGTCCAGGATTCAGGCAGCAAGGGGTATAGTATTGCTCTATTTTATGTCACTATAGGGAAAATGGACTCACAAGTAGAAGGATAGATCAGAATATTTCCTCCTCCCGCCACACCCCCGTTATTGCCAGAATACACTGTTTCAATCAGAAACTTATGCGAAGAAAATGACCTCTCTCTAGAATGGGACTGAAGTATTGTTTTGATATCATAAAGAGATCTCACTTCAGTAATTAATATTTTAGCACTACTTATATCTAAAATCTGTGAAGAAAGAGCAAAACTTGGGAAAGCTCTATGGAAATTCAAGGCAAGAGCTGTATCACAGGAAAAGGTTGCACAAATAACACTTTTATTCACCTTTACTCATGTAAAAGCTGACAATGATTGCTTTAGCCTTACAAAACATTGAACAAATACAGCCTTGAGGCCCTCATAATTTAGGTCAACTTTCTTTTCTGAGAAGAGGTCGGTAACAAAGATTTTAACTGTCTTTTGCAATGTCTTTTATTTACCAAGTGTTGACAGCTCTATTTTGAACAGACCAGACCAAGGCAATAACAACGTAGTTCCAGAAAATCTCACCTTACATGCTACTAATGCTTCAGGTTTTGTAGGTAATGGTTTACCTTTTTAAACTCAGTGGCTTTACTTTATTTTTGAAAAAGCATCTGTGATGGAAGTCATTGGTCATAACTAATTTCCACAGATTAAAATTGTCATTTGCAGTCAGAGTGATTTTTTAATAGAATTTGAGATTTTAATTGCAAACTAAAAAATACCAAATTAATTTAACAGTGACATGATGAGTCCTTTTAATTCTACTGAAAATCCTTCTGTGTAACAAGATTCTTCAATTCTGATAACACACACATTTTTATAGATGTATGAATTGTCATATATATTTTCTTTTGAAGTGTGTTTGCCCATTCCTGCTAATTTTTGTCAGATCTTAACAGAACCCTTCACATGGGGACAGGCATTTATCTCATTCTTTTACAATACTATTCTGGAAAATTTCTGTGATCTGTCTATTATCTCATCTGCTACAACTTTCTTTGTTAGTGTTCACCTGGATAAATGACAGTTTCTAAGCCCAAATAATTACCTTTGACAGACATGAAGGTGAGAATCAACACTGTCAACAATGTCACAAATGATTCTGTGAAAAGGCAAACTATCATGCTGACCGTGATTACCAGCACTTTATCACAACTCTGTCATTATAATCACACATAATGGGGTTATTTTTAAAATTTAGGCTTGAGATTTTTATTAGTTCAAGGGAATGGGCATAATCTTCAATACCTAACAAATGCTTTTGGTTCAGATCACAGTGTTTCCTCTTGATAATAAGATCAATAAGATAATGAGGTTCTCTTGAGAGATTCTGAAATTATTAAATTTGTTTTAGCCCAGTAGAACTCACTATGATCATGTCAGCCTCCTGCACTTGAGTCAACAACCCCAGGCAGTGCTACCGTCTGGGGAAAGTGTGGCTGCAAAGCTGCCTGGCAGAAAAGGAACTGGGGGTGCTGGTCAACAGCAGCTGAACATGAGCCAGTTGTGCCCACGTGGCCGAGCAGGCCAATGGCATCCTGGCCTGGATCAAAAATAGTGTGACCAGCAGGACCATGGCTGTGGTCATCTCTCAGTACCCAGCCCCAGTTAAAACATTTAGTTCTAGGACCCTCTGTTTAGGAGGGATGTTGAAGTGCTGGAGCATGTCCAGGGAAGCGCAACACGGCTGTTAAAGGGTCTGGAACACAACTCCTATGAGGAGAAGCTGAAGGAGCTGAAGTTTTTAGCCTGGAGAAAAGGACGTTTGGGGGAGATCTTGTTGCTCTCTACAACTACCTGAAAGAATGTTTTGGACAGGTGGAGGTTGGTTTCTTCTCCCAGTCAACAAGCAACAGTATGAGAGGACACAACCTCAAGCTGCACTAGGGGAGGTTCAAGTTGGACATCGGGAAGAATTTCTTCATGGGAAGATTGTCAAGCATGGGATAAACTTCTCATGGAGGAGGTCAAGCCACCATCCCTGGAGATGCTCAAGAAATAACTGGATGTGATACTTAGTGCTATTGTCTAGTTGATGGGGTGGAGATCAGTCAAAGAATGGACTCAACGATTTTAGATGTCTTCTCCAACCTAAACAATTCCATGATAACACAGGCCATATATTTCATGCCAAGATTTCTGTCTGAATTTCAGCTACTTGTGGCTGAGCTGGGACTTACAATTGAAAGTGTAATTTGGTGTAAAGACTCTCTGCCTAATTGAATGCTCTACTTCCCCTAGTGATGTGCTTCTTCTGTTATAACTGTCATAAATAAATGTATGCACAGTGTAAGTTGAAATGCTTTTGCATAATGGTAAAGTTTTCCTTGAGGCATCTTGGAGGAGTGTTAAGCACTTTCAAGTTTTTGGAGAATTTTGAGACAGTGCTTTTTGTTCAGGCAATTGAAATATATCTGCAAGGCAAGAGTAGTTCAAAGTTACCAAAATGAGGAGACACAGGTGCCTTTTAAATTATTCACAGATCTCTATTGGCTATCTATCTTTTAGCAGATGAGATTTTTGGTGTTGTTTCGTTGGGGTTTTTTTCCTTTCTCTCTTTCTTTCGCCCTGATGGGTTTAATGCATTTATTGCACCCTTAGCTCCATTAGTAGATATGGGAAATGCAAAGGAAAAGCTTTAACTAGTAAGAGAACAAGAAGTATGTTCTGGTTTAACAGATCCTCTGTCTATCAATGACAGCTGTCTTAGATTGTTACCGTGCTTTCCAGGTAAGCTTTCCTTTTTTCTCATGACTTCTCACTGATGACTATGGCTCTGTGTGACAACAATACAGACAAAAATCAGAGGTGTAATATCAGTTGCCCAAACTTGCAAAATTGTGTATTATTATATATTTGATCAGTCTGGTAAAAACATTATTACTTTTGAGGAGAGAGGGGAAAAAAGAGTGAATAGTTTGTTAGCTATTAGTTTTAGTTATATTAATTTTAACCACACGGCTGTAAATATTACTTCTCTTTTTCTTAACCTAAATGTTTCTTTCCCCTCTGTCCTTATAGGATTCATTTTATTCATCAGCCTTTCTTAAAAAAAAAAAAGAATTCTACATTAAAACGAGATCTTTTACATCCTTGTCTTACCTGAGGTAAAAATATCTTCCAAAATTCCTTCTCTGTTTTCATCTTGCTCTCTGCTTAGTCTTCACCTCTTTATCTATTACACCTCCATGCATCCAGTCAAAGAGATGGATCAACCTGCAATAATAAAGCACATGATTCGAATATCTTATGTCAAATTTGAAAATAAAGTGTGAAGTCAATGTATATTCAAAAATAGAAGACCTTGAAAGTGAAAATTTCAGTCAAGAAAGGTACCATCCCAAGGTAGGGTAAAATACAGATGCTGTGCAGGAATGTGCATGAGAGAATACGCACATGTGAAAAAGAGGATGTATTGCAGCTTGCGTTTGGCATTTGGCAATGATCAATAAAATTGATTCTTAGCTGGCTTCCCAGGTCTGACCTTCAGATGTTAGGATTTGAGATGGCTTTTATTTGGATAGACATCAGAAAGTCTTTAAGGCTGGAAACCAGTTTAGCCAGGTGGTGAATTCCTTGATGTTAGGTTTTACACTAAAATAGGTTCAGAAAAATTACATCTCACCTCTGGAAAACTGGAAATGAATTCTCAAGAATTTTTCCGCTGAATTACTACTCGACACTACTAAAATTACAGTGTCTTCAGCTGTTCTTTTCTGTCACATGGTTGTTTCATATTAGCTGGAATCACAGAGAATAGAGGCATTCACACATAAACATTTCAGCATTCTATTAATCAAACTTTAGTTTCCTCTCAAGTTCCTCTCAGACTGCAGTAGGTAGATAGTGAGACTGTTTTGATCAGTTGTTTGGGTTTATTTTTTGGTTTTTTTAAAGGAATAGAAAATAAAGGTCAGATGTGCCTTTATATTTTAGGGTTTTTCTTGCACGGAGGCCAAATGTTGTTATATCTTGGATTGGTGTAGAGGCCAGTAAGTACTCCCTATTCCATTAGAAGACTCTTTTTATATTGTGCTCCTGGACCTGGGGGCCTGTAATATTGTACTTTACTGAGGAGTAAGAACAGAGAGTGAAACATCAGCATATGCACCAAAAATTTCAAAATTATCTCTCTTATCTCTTCAATACCTTCACATCATTATTTATACTCTGTAAGTCTTCAGAATATATATCCTTCAAGGCAGTGGCTTACCCTGTCAGTATGCAATAAACTGGTTTTTCTGCCAAGATCTAGATTAGTACTATGGTAGATATACCAGATTTTAACATTTTTTTTAGTATTTTAATCTATAAGGAAATAGAAATTATTAGAGATTGGGAACAAATCTGCACTGACCTGAGATTCAGAACATTTTACCTAAAAATGTTGCTGCTCCATAGCATTGCAAATGATAGTAAACACCTCTGTGTTTCTTTCTTGTCATGAGAAACATCTACATAAATATTGTTTGGGCTACTAGTAGCTAAGTAATTACAACTATTTTATAATTATCCAGTATTGTAAGAAGCAGGGATTCATCATAAGTCAATGGAAAAAATCAGCTGTTCATACCTGACCTCGAGTGCAATTACTAGTTCACTCAGAGAGCAAAATTGTGTTGCACGGTTTTTTTAAACACAATATCAAATGTACTAAGTGTACTATTGCATCTAGACAAGTGTTTCTTACATAAGGATTTGATGTTTTTCTTTGATTTTATTTTCTTGCAAATATTTAAATCTGAGAGGTGTAATACTAATGGAGAAGAAGTACATTTAAATCTTCTCTTGACCTTAAATAATTTGAATGATAATCAAAATACCTAGTTTTTCAGTATGAGATAATCATAGCTTTACATGCATACTTTATCAGAGTATATTGATGTATATGTTATATAATATTTAAGGCAATATGTACAAGACAACTCAGGTAGTCTAGGTCCAATTCCTTATACCATTCCAATGGCCTTATATCATATTATGTGGTCACAAGCAAACAGGATGGGCTGACCCTGGCTGGATGCCAGGTGTCCACCTAAGCCACTCTACCCCTTCCTTTCTCAGTTGCACTGGAGAGAAGAAACCTAATGAAAGGCTCATGGCTCGAGATGAGGGGCAGGGAGAAATCATTCACCATCACAAACAAAACATACTCAACTTGGGTAAATTACCAGAATTTATTACTAAGCAAATCAGAGAAGCATAATGAGAAATAAAAATACCTTCCCTCTACCTCTCTTTTACTCCAACGCTTAATTATTTTCCCAATTCTCCACTTATTCTCCTGAAGCAGTGCAGTTAGATGAGAAATGGGGGCTATGGTCAGACGCTTACATGTGAACTGCTCCAATAATACCCTCACAGGTTCACAGCCTCCTTTGGGCATATTTACCTGCTCCAGGGTGGGTTCCATAGCCTGCTGGCGGATATCTGCTCCATTGTGGACCTCTATGAACCCATGGGGGCACAGATGCTTCATCATGGTCTGCACCACGGATTGCCTGGGAATCTCTGCTCTGGTACCTGAAGCACCTCCTTTCCCTCCTTCACTGACCTTGGTGTCTGCAGAGTTGCTCCTCTCTCAAATTCTAACTCCTCTATTCTCTGCCTGCAACTGCTCCTGTGAAGTAACTTTTTACCCATCTTAAATATGTTATCTTGAGGCACTATCACTATTGTTGATGAGCTTGGCCATGACCAGCAGCAGGTCCATCCTGGAGCTGGCTGGCACAGCCTCCATCTGAGACAGGGGTTATTTCTGGCAGCTTCTCACAGAAGCTGCCTTTGTAAGTGCCCTGCTACCAAAACCTTGGCACCAAACCAAATACAGAAAATCATTTAATCCTTCAGTGCCTGTGTTTTTCATCTAATGATTTGAAATAAGTGCTGCCTTTCTCCGATTAATCTTGGTTACTTAGGTTCTTGTCCTAATAAGCATGAACCGTCTGTTAATATGTTTTACAGTGTTGATCACGTCTGGCCACAGACCTCAAGGGGAGATTTGAGCATAAAAGAGAATTTTCATCATAACTCTAACATTATAAAAAGACACCTGCTATTCTTCACCTGTGTCTGACAGTGTTTTCACTCCTTCGGGGACTTTAGTAGTTTCAATTATAACAGATGCACGTGTACCACCTGCCTATAAGGTAGAATTCAGATATGATAGCAAATCATCATCCATCTGTAAGTTTATGCAGTTGTTCACATGTTCTTTCAGTAAATTTGCATGTGCTAACTGTAGGACTCTACATGAAGTTTGGTTTTCCCACACGAAAATATAGTCTGATATCCCAAGATTTCATGAGTAAGCAAAAGTAATGTTTGATTGTTGCCTTTCTTTTCTTGGATGTAAAATGTATGACCTCTAAGGTAGTGAATATTTTGATTTCCATGTTAAAGCTTTGTGTATATTCGATACATGAAAGTATGTATTTTAGAGTTATGTCATGGCTGATAATCAGGAACATTGTCAGAAAACTGAAAACCGAAAACAACAACATTCCCACTCAAAATAAATGAATTTTAAAATTCATTGGTAGAGACAATGTTTATCATTACATTTGTATTTAGTCCATAAAAAAACCCACACTTTAATCAATAATGAAATTAAATCTTTCCCAAAATGCTGAGAAATTAAAATTGCTTCTTTTCTTGGCTGAGACAAATCTAGTTCCCTCTGTCAAATATGTCAGTAACCACGTGATTTTTCTACATCTTGCCTGGTATTATGCCAACATGTAATCTAATTTCCAAACATTTTGAGAATGAACAGAAATCATCAGGTACATTATATATGACTGAAATTTGTCTAAGAATACATTAGGTACACAAAGCCCCTCTACACTGCAATAGCTTTCTTCCACTTGAAGATTATCTTACTCTGGGCAGATCCTTTTCTATGAAGTTTGTCTAAAGCAAGGCAAAGTCTAACCTCTACTTTGCAGGAGTCTTATGTGCCTCATATTTGATTGTGCAGATTGATGCTGGTAAAGCTCTGCTTTGGTCAGCAGAGTGAGAGTGTCTAAGCCAAGTACTCTGTGATCCTATCTAAAAATTCTTCTGATGAATACTGGCAATTACTTTCCTAATGGATTCTAATTGAAATAGCAAATGGAATGAAATTAAATGAACTTAAAGCCCATTATTATGGTTGGTTTTCTGGAAGTTTCATATAGCTTATTAATTCATTAATTAATTTTAACTGGCAAAGTTTCCTCTACCATAAAACTTTTCTTTCAAGTGGAAGTCAGTGTAAGTCTCTACTTTTATGTGATTATCATTTTTTTCTCAAAGTGCACCATCCTTATTCATACTTGAGTGAAAGGTAAGCTGTGAATTCAATCTGTTGGGTATCAACCTTTTGGTTTTTGCTCTTTTTCAGTCTCCCTTTTAGCAGTCTAAAACATCAGCAATTTTGAGGATTAGGTAAGTGTAGTGTGTTCAGGAATCCATCTTACACTCATAATGCTTGAATATTTGTACTGATCCATTCTCTATTATGGCTCTTCAGAATCCTATTTATTTTTGTACAATTTACATAAATTTTTCTTATATTTCACTGAACAACAAAATCATTTTCTGTAATTGAAGGATTGTATTCTAGCTTTTTGAGTAAAAGACTTGAGAATTTTGATTGAACTTGTAGAAAGGAAAGTTAATATTCAGTTTTTTGGCGCTTTGAAAAATTTTACAGCAAATGGTGGACAGTGCAGGCCATGTGAAGATTCCAGAGAACTGAACTGCTAGCATTTTCTTCTTTCCAGTATGTTCAGCCTCAGGGACATTCAAAAGACAACTATCATCAGTCACATCTAACTATAACCCTGATGTATTACCATTAAATAGTAAAGGAATTCCTGCTGTCGGCCACAAAGAGAGAGAAAGAAGGCAGGGTGAATCGGTAGGAATACCCTATGAGGGATGAAGCAAGAACCCAATTAGGCCTGTCAAAGAGACAAAATATCATAAGCAAAATATGAGTTAGACATATGAGGAAGATTTCTCACATTATTCAAAACTTTTTCAAACAAGTTAGCTGTATGAGAAATTTTGTCAAGAGGTAATGCATGCAAGATAAATAGCGACACAGCATATCTTAGCTACAAAAAATTATGTGTCTCATAAATTTTTTAGGCAACATAAAAAAACATTCCTGCTCCACAATATCTTGAGCAGAAAGCTCTATGAGAAAGAGAATGTAGTCATAGCACAGGGATAAAGTCTGAGCTGTGACCTTCATATCAAACCTGAGGCAGAAAGGACTTTACACTCTGAAAATGGAAAGCACTGAGGACTTTCACAGCCACCATCATTTTTCAGTGTTGCATAACAAATATAGGAAGAAGCCCAATCTGCTGTAAATTCAACTGAGCATTTCCTTGTCCCCTAGGAATAGGCTTTACTCCACAGTGTGCAACAGAAAATTATGAAAAGATTGTTTTCCTTAATATGATGACACAAGTCTACACATTAGTGAAATAATACTGGCTGCTTTCAGTCTTCAAAAAGTTTCAAAAAGGAGTACAAAGAAGAATTTCAAAAAGTGAGGTACAAAGTGGAACAAGCAAGAGTGCTTATGTCAGCAGTGATTTTTTTGGCTGAAGGTAGATACATATGTGAAAGAATTAAGTGATCCAGGTAAATACCCATTGTTACTGTTTTTGCAGGCGGGAGAATACATGTAATTCTAACAACCCAGAGCTCATGTGGACTACATTTCTATGCCACAAAAAACTATGAACCAAATGCACCCAAAAGCTAATTTCTATGACTATATAATGGAAGGACTCTTAACAGACATGTGCACACATGGAAAATGGGTCACTAGTGTCTAATGACAACAGATCTAAGTTATTTTCTTTCCTGCCACTGAAACACAAATTATACTTTCCCTTTAACCTTATACAGCCAAAGCTGGCTGTAGCCCACAGGTCCTATTTAATTTGATATCATTCTCTTCAATTTTTGCAAGGGAGTACAATATTTTGCTTTCAGACCTCTCCCAAGTAAACAGACAAGAAATCATTTGGTGGCTATTTAGTTTTGTGATGTTTGTTGTGTTTGTCTTTTGTGATCAACTTCTTTCTTCTTGCTTTAAACAAAATTGTTTCAATTCATATGATATGCAAGTTATTTTTTTTATTCTGCTCTTGTACAAAGTACTCCAGAAGAAAAAACAAAGCGTAATCAATTAATGTAGGACTACAATAACAACTTTAATGTAAAAAGTGGCACAAAATGTACAATAAATTACCTGGTTAAAGCCTGGAAACTGCTTTATGTTTATACATTTGCTGATTTTTTTTTTCTCTAATCATGTCTAGCTCCTTTAATCATCAGTTGTTTGACTGCTCTCTATTATCCAAAATCAAAGTAATAAGCTTCAGCTAAACAATAGTTGCAATTTATAGAGTGACAAGGAATGCCTTTCATCCACCAGAGAGACTCCTTCCAACTTCAGGAAAGGACAAACTCTTCAGATGTTTTTCAGTCTTCATGAAAAAAATTGCCAAGCAAAAAGAAAACATTTCCCTATAAACTATCTCTGAAACAGCCAGAGGGGAAAACAGTGATTGTTTTGTGCTGTTTTTGTTGGTTTTGGTAAAGTAATTACAGGAATGGCAGGATGTAAGGCAAAACATTATGATACTGTCATGACCCAGAGTAAATGCATTCTCCTGAACTCCCCTACCCATGCTGCAGCCTGCTCTATTTTATAACAGAGAAAAGCAACCTATGCATAAATTTTCTGGTTTGGACAGATCTGGTTAATGACAGGTGAGATAGCTGCTGTTTTACAGTGAGAAATGTTGATGAGTGGGTAAGTATGGTCATTATTACTGAATGTTAGGACTGAAATATGTGTCTTCATATCTTACTCAGTATCAAAGGCTAGTGGAGACTTGAGTACTTTCTGCTTGTGGATTTTTTCCACATACCCAGTCCCAGTGCATGATATTTTAGAGACACTAATATGCTCACATTTCCCCTTAGTCCTTTTCTATTCTTACAAGCAAATGTTAGTTGTGTAAAATGTGAAAGGTTTCATGTGCGACTTTTAATATACATTTTTTAGTTTGTTAGGTTAATTGACTATTCTTTTGGTTTTTATTTTTTCTTAATAAAGCTGATGCAAAAACAAAGTGAAAACATACTCAGTATTTCCTTCCTTAACATCCTCACATATGTTGACTGACAAGCTGAAAGTGTGGGTGGGAAAAGAAATTTTCACAAAATAATTCTCCCATAAATGTTTTTCTAAAATTTTTAAAACAGCTTTAAACAAAAATTACTCTCAACAGTGCTCCAGGGTTGTTTGAATGCCCCACTGATTATAATTCCCCAGTATTTATTTTTTCATCATTACAGCATCAGGGAGAAATTAAACAGCTCTTGCCATGTATCTCATTCTATTACTTCATTTTATTTCACAGGTCATTTGCAATCTCTTGAATGTGAAAGATAAAAATCTTTATCGTATAAGCAGTAGCACAAAAATAAGGTATGAAAGTGGATCAGAATCTTGAAAGACAATGTTTTTTCCTTCTGATTGTTTTAGTAATTGCTACTTAGGGGTCTTCCTAAGTAATGCAGGCTTGCTTATGATGACAGTTTTTGGTAGTAGCTCTTAGGATCCTTATCTTTCAATTCCCACTGCATAGTGCATTTCCAGCAGAGAGCTATAAAATAGTTTCTGCCCCAGAGAGCTTACACTGACTTAAATTGTGATTGATAGGATACTATCAACCCAAGTGCTTTCAACTTTTTTGGGCCTTTTAGTAAAAACTCCAGATAAGAAAGAAAAATAAAGAAGCAATACTTTATTTTGAAATTTTAGGATGCAGAAAAAGATTTTTGTATAATGGAGATGAGCTTGTGGTCTACAGCTTTTCCTTTGGTTATTGATTCAGGAAAGGAGTAGTTCAGTACCTGCTTTTCTGAGCTAGCTATATCTTGAAGGAGACCCCATCCTTGTATTTTTCTGACTGTGTAGTCAGCCTGCAAACAGTAGCTGATTTTATCAGGACTTATGGTGGGGTTTTTGCCCAATAGCAGTGTAGAAGTGAAAAAGTTTACATCCCTGCTAGTCCATTGATTTAATTGGATTCCTGGATGTACCAAAATGAATTAATAGGCAGCAACTCACCCTCATCAGAATGGACGGAGTCAAGCACGTAGAACAAGCAGATACTGTATGTTGTCATTAAGGCATACAGTTTCTTATTAAAACACTCTGTAGAGAAAGAGAATAAACTGTATGTTGTAAATTGATATAACTAGCAGAACAGTCAACATGAACAAACCATAATTAAATAACCACCCTTAAAAATACACAAGATGTGGGAAATAGGATGACCCAGGTTAAATAATGTGTGAACATAATATCACAAAAAGTTATATATGCAAAATCATACTCTGCAAAGTATATTTATATTACTTAATAAGAAGAGAGGAAAATGTGTATTGAAAATTGACAGAGTAAAACTAACCATGAAATCCCACAAGTTTGAAAAAAGGTACAAATGTGACTAAACCAACAAAATATCAAAATACATTATTGAGCAGTAATGAAATTAACAGAGTTCTAGTATTCAGTTTGAGATTTTCATCCACTTTACAGACATTCAAAATCTGGTCTAGATAGGCTACCCCCCAAATCATCATTCTTGCCTCTTAATATTGAGGGCTTTGCATTGTCCTTCCATAGAGAATTTCATGAACAAAAATCTCATGAGAAACAACAGTCTGTTGAGAGTCAAGAAGTTACCTGAACAGAAAGAGAAATGCTTAGGTCTGGGTTCACACATGCATTTGGGAGCCTAAAAAACATTGATTTGAATTGGGCTCTAATTCATAAATGCATGTAGGTATGTGTATCTTAATTATTTCTATGATCTAAAATCCAAGCTACATGCTAATTAGGAACTGTGTGTTTGGAGAAATACCTGAATAGTCCAAGGCATCAAAGAGTTCCAGTTCAATTTTATATGCAGGTACAGCTGCAATTCCTGTACCTCTAACAGTTTGACTCAGTGGTAGATAAGACATCACTCTCCCGGACTTTGGGCTGTTGAATATAGTAATCTTACTTGATTGGCCAGAGTTTTGTGTATTTGCAATTGCTGGAATTAGAGCCACAGAAGCCGTTTTATCCCCTACTCTCTGAATTCTAGTCCTGCTACCAAAACTCTAAAATAGTACACTGATTTCAGGTGTTTCTTTCAGGTATTTACTTTCCAAAGAGAACTATAAAATACAAATCCAGATTTGATATCATGTTCTGGCTTGAAAAGCAAAACTAGTGAGAGACTTTAAGTCAGAAATACAATTTATTAGAAAAAGAGAAAATAAAATGAAACAAAAACAATAGGAAAAAAAAGAAAATCACTGACAGAGTCAGAATACAACCTGGCACCCTGTTGGTCAGGGTATTGGCAGCAGTCTACTTGCAATGGTGGCTGCAGTCTTCCTGGAGTAGCAGTTGTGGCTCTGTTGAAGCAGTGATCCTGGAGAAAAGGTGCAGCCCTCCGCTGAAAGTCTACTGGTGATGGATGGGCCTATTCTTCCTCTGGGAGTCCAGTGGAAAGGCTGACTTGGTGTTCCAAGTCTCAGGTTTTTATCCAGGTAGAGGGGCTTGGTTCCACCCCCCCTGGCTGGAGCATTTCCCAATG
>JAWWMU010000106.1:53777333-53795990 GCA_035048155.1 Cinnycerthia olivascens | reverse complement strand
AAATGGACAGAGCCTTGATTTGGGTAGCTGTACCCCTGGCTCTCGCACGCTTCAATAAAAGCACCTGCATATAATCCATCTGTGATTATGTGTTTCTGAACTCTAACAGTCTCATGAGGAGACACTGCCTCTATCCCTGGTTCTCCTCTCCCTCACATTGCTCCAGGGTTACTGCAGCCTGCTTTGTTCTCATACAATTTCCAGATTTAACATCACAATTGTCTCATTTACCCATACCAGCCTCCATAGAGGATAAAAGCCCCACAGTCTCCCCCTCCTCACATCTGGTGGGCAGTTTCGTTAGAGATATGACTACCCAGGAGCTGTTAGTGATTATAAGAACCATCCATGTTATGCTTGCTGTCAGGTTCCCTCCTGAGCCCAGAGTATTGAAAAGACATATTGTATGCTCAGCAAGAAATTGCAGTTAGCTTAGGATATACTTAGACCACCATTTTGAGAGGCAATATTAATAACTCAGGGCAATGGAAAAACAAGGGTCTGTCTCCACCTCAGGAGGTAGAAAAGTACCAGAAGGTGCATATGAGGCTTTTGTAAGCTTTGAGTTTGTGAATTCTGCTGTCTGAGTCAAGGTTCTAGCTCTCTAGCACACAATTTAAAGCCTCCCCTAGGTGCTTATGATTTTATTTTAAGGTGTTTCACAAACAGCAGGTGCAAAGAGGACGTGAAGTGATACTTTTTTCCTCTTTCCTCTGCTACAACATGAAGAAGACAGTTTATGATCCAATTAGTGCCTCCAGGAGCTCTCTAATTGCATTATAAAGCATCTAAAAAAATAGAAAATTAGAAATTGGTTTTAAAGTCTGAAAAAAAGAAAAAAAGGAAGTGATGTGTAACTATTTGCCCTCCTGGGAACTCAGCAGTGACAGGATCCAGCGTCCTCATTTTGTCTGTAAGTTCCACATATATGAAATGCATTCCATCATCCAGAGCTCAGGAGAGTGGAACATTCTTTATTGGGTTGTAATCAGAGCTTGAAGTATGATGGGAAGCTTTGAACTCCAAGTAGCTCACCACATTAACGCATATTGTTCATTCAAGGAAACTGCAACTGTGCAGCTCCATCTGTAGCCATTTTAGCCTGCTAAATATCTGTTCTATTGAGTTTTTATACAAAGCTCATTGGCATAGTGTCTGAGAGGTATTAAATATAATGAGCTATAACATGCTTTCAACTTCAAAGTTTAGCCTCTGTGTAATAATTATCACATAACTTTCCATAACTCTCACATATTTTACTTACTGAGTGGGTGGGAAGAAGATGCTGAAATAATATTTAGACTCATGTCGCGCATTTCAACTGTAGGTAACAAAATATTTTCTGTTGGCAGCTAAGCATTATCATCTCCACTGTGACGATGGAAAAGACTAAAAGGCAAATAACAGAGATGTGAATAAAAATGCAGCTTCTGATCTTTGGTGTACAGTCCTTCCTATTCATTCAATTAGCCCAGCTCCCGAGTACTTTTGTTCATTGGCTGACAAAACTTTATCTTCTTCCAATAAAGGAATGAAATGTGCAAAAGCAAAATATTTGAATATGTCTGTTATATCTCATATATGAAAGCAACCCTCCTTTCCCTTACACCCTCATGCAGCTGAGCAGAATACCAACCCTGCATTTTCTGCTTCCATCCATTCCTTTTTTTTTGTGTTGTTGCTGGGATTTAACATAGCCCATAGCTGCAAAAAAAGGGAACAGTAACAAGATTCTGAGATGAGGTTACTCTGTGAGCAGGGTCCTCTACTCGTCCCCTTGGGAAGAGGCTAACACCAAAGCTGTCCTTAAGCACCTCTGTATCCTTGAAATCACTCTGAAAAGGATATCAATATAATTTAAATATGATGGAGTGCTCTTCAAAATTCAGGTATTATGTTACCTGAACCCAGTCCTCCTCTTCCTGGTAAATTTGCACTCTTTTAAGAGAGCCTTTTGTTACTTGGTACCATTTGCTGGGAACCTGCTCTCCTTCTGGAGAGCAGGGACTGTCTTTCTGTATTGCAGTAATAGGAGAAAAAGGTGTAATCTCCAGGAAGAAAGATTCATTGCCAGGTACCGTTTTAGAAAAAGGGTAAGGGACAGCTGAGAGCTTTTATCTTCTGTTCTGATCCAGTCTGTCACACTCCTATGCACTAGCATATCCATGCATACACTTCTTTGAGTAAAGCCACTGACAATGCACAGTAAGTCATCAAGAGATTTTTACCAGGTTCACCCCTGCTTTCTCATCTGAATTTTGGGTTGATTTTCATACATATGCAGAGCTCAAAACCAAGATTCGTCCACAAAACCAAGAATACTGCTCACATTAAAACTCCTTTGATCCAACAAAAAGTGCATCATCTTGTTCCAGATTCTTTCATGGCAGGATCCCAATTTCTGGTATAAAATTCACGGGCTTTAATAAATCTTCCACAGTAATGGTCTGAATTTTAGGAGTTTAACAGACAGACTGAATTTTAGGTTTTGTTTGTTTGTTTGTTTTATTACAAACATTTCATATAATTAGCATGAACAGATGGCTTATGATTCTACCATTAATCATTCGTGTACAACCAAAATACAGTAATGTCAGTATGTCCCAGAATGCTTCTTTGAAAATAATACCTGACTGCAATTCTGATTTCTCTTGCACCCATCAGACACCATAACTGTAATAAAATTACATCTGATTTATCACAGAATTGAACAATGGTAGAATGAAGCCTTTTTCATTATGCAAACTATCCTCAGTGGTTTCAAGACTTACACTGAGTTTTATGCAATATACAATCAATTAAAAAAACAACTTCTCTGTGTAGGACAAAAAGGCGGAATATTAATGGGGAAAATCTTTCAAAGCATTTCTGGAAACAATACCCTTAAAAAGGAGTCTTTTATGTGGTAGTGTTTTCAATTCCAATAGCTATAATAAGAAAAAAAATCTGCCCTATTTGTCAATCCGTCAGGAAATATATTTCAGCTTCAAGCATCATACTCCTGGGGTTTATGGAAATCACAAAACATCTCGTTCAGATGAAGAGGCTGAAGCCATAAGCAGTGCAATTAATATCTTCAATTTCTGCCTTCTTCATGAAAAGAAGCTCAAAAACTTTTTGAATCTGAATCCCAAATGCTGTCTAATAGTTCACACCTGGCTTGGGCTATTTAGGAGAAACAACAGTTGTTGGTGTCAGCAGTGCATTCAGTGACACACTAACCTTGTTTATCCAGAGGTGCACAGAGGTCATGGAAAGGGTATTTGGCAGGTTCAGCTGGGTAGAAGGATAGCAATAGGCATAGGCTTCTTAATATTCGTGCAGTCTACACAAGACAAATGTTTTCCCAATTCACCTCTGTTTAAACACAATAAAGCAAGAGAGAGAGAGAAGGAAATTGTGTCATCTTGGGATAAATGTCTTTCCCTGAATGCCAGAAAAACCCACTGCCAAAGTTTGCTAGCCAAAAGTCCATCAGGAGATGATTTCTTCACTGTTTTTCAAGCTTACTGAAAATACCCTTCTAGTCAGCGTTACATTTATCTGATGCTGCTATGGAGAAACCACCTGTGCAGCCAAATTTTGATCAGAGGTGTGTCTTGGTGACTGCAATACATGAAGGGCTACTGAGCAGTAGGGTGCTCATGTTTCTGAGCTAGGACATGCAGTTACAAAGCACATGAAAGACTACCAAGGGAGAGCCTAAGAAACTCTTGCTTCTGGCTATGAATAGCAATGAGAGCAGCATTGATGAGGTATTGTGAGGGGATATTTTATTTTTGTAAATTTCTACATTCAAACTGGACCATTTTATTTACTTATTTTGTACATATGGCTAAATCTCAGCAGAAGGTAATCACTGTAAGCTTTATGTCCCCATCTTGTTTTTCTAAAAATACTCAAGACAGCTGGAGGAGTGAGACTGGATCTCTATTGTTTTGTCACTGGTGCAAAGAGGATGCAAAGTAAGGCCTTAAAGTCTTGATAACTTTCAGGTACAGGCAATCACATAATATATGCACACATATCACATATATACAGGTAATTATCACATAATCCCAGGTACTGAATATTGTGACCCTGAGTGTTACTCTTTAATCAGTCTATCCAAGGCTGGGATCACATCAGGGAATCAGAGAATAGTTTGGTTTGGAAGAAACCTTAAAGATCACCTATTTCCAAGCTCCCTCCCTTGGCCACAGCTACCTTTCACTAAATCAGGTTGCTTAGAGTCCCATCCATTCTGATCTTGAACAGAGGTGAGGCACTCACACTTCTTTGGGCAACCTGTTTCAGAGTTGCTACCACTTTGTAGTAAAGAATTTTTTTCCCAATATCTAATCTAAACTTAGTCTATTTTAGTTTTGATCCTTGTTCTGTTACTTCTAAAATGTCTCCTGATTTACTTGCAGGTTCCCTGCAAAATTAGGTCACCCCTAAACTATCTCCTTTCCAGGCTGCATAATCCCAATTCTCTCAGCCTGTCCTCATAGGAGATGTTCTCCATCCCTCTGATCATCTTGGTGGCCTCTTCTGGACTTCCTCCAACAGGTCTGTGTCCTTCCTGTGCTGGGACCCCAGAGCTGGATGCAGCACTGCAGGTGGGGTCTCACCCAAGAGAAGCAGAGTGGGAGAATCCCGCCCCTCACCCTGCTGGCCACTCTCCTTTGGTGGCAGCCCAGGACACATTTTTCTCTCTGGGCTGTAAGTGCACATGGCTGGCTTATGTCCAGCTTTTCATCCACCAGCACCCCCAGGTCCTTCTACCCAGGACCTACCCATAGGCTGTTCAGGCCACAGCCTATGTATTATGTTGTAACTTTTCTACACAGCAGATCAATTCATTATTTAACAATAACTTGCATGGGTTTTCTTCAGAGCATGTTAAGGGGCAAAATTTGCCTACACTCTGTATGAATGAGAGTGGAACAGGAAGCCTATTCACAGTTTATAAAAGGTGTGGGCTAAATTTCGGTTTTCACTCCCTATTCACAGTTTATAAAAGGTGTGGGCTAAATTTCAGTTTTCACTCTTCAGAGATGTCTGTACTGTCCCCATTTCTTTGTGGAACATTGAGGCCAGGGAGCATATGAAGGAAGGGATATGGTATCCAACAACCTAGAAATGAAATCTGGAGTGCTGGAACATTAAATTTACACTAACTGGAGTGCTGGAAGTATTCTTCCTGCCTGGACTCTTCACAGCTTCAGTTGGCTTTACAGAGCTTTTTAATGCACCATGGAAAACTGGCAGACATTAGCTCAGATTTTTGAGAGGGAAGCAGTCACATATCATTGTGACATGTAGTTTTTGCCTTTTTTTTTTTCCAAGTAAAAAGCTGCTATTATCTGCAAAGAGTTAGATCTATTTTCTTTTGCCACAAAGGCCCGCCTTTCCTCCCTCAGAAAAATGATTGCTTCTCGCTCCTAACAAAATTAGCTTCTATACATGAATGAAACATTGTAGAAGTTTAGAGACAAGATTTAGGAAATATCTTCTCACAGAATGAGAGAAAACATCTATGATATTTGAAGGTAGAAGGAAAAAAATATTTTCTTGACATTTTTATGTTTCCATGAAGATCTGGACTTGAGACAATGATCAAGTTTCCTTTCGGTGGATAACAATGATGCTTAAATGGAACTAAATTAGCATGGAAATATTATTCTGAATTTTAATTATTATTAAGAAGTACCACAACATAATAAATTGCCAGTTGATAACAATAAAAAAGTGATTTATGCAACAGGGAGCATGGAGGGGGAGGAAGAGGCAGACGTTCTGTCCACATGTCATTGGCTCCCAAGTCCTTCTTACCAAGTACTTGAGGGTGATTCAGCTCCATATGACATTCAGAGAAAGGTTTAAATTTATGCCTTAAATCTGCACTGAATTTTCCTGTTTCCTCATATTCTTTCACATTTACTTTGATAAAAAATAGAAAATACACACCAGTTAGGCACATACCAGTTAGACCTATGACTTCACTCTTTCAGGTGCTGTTCCTTAAAACATTGTTTTCTTCAAACTGTAGACAAGATATTTACCAATCCCCTGATTTTTAACAATGTGTTTACTGATTTATTACATGATCCCCTGAATGGAAATTTTGTAAGTAAATGAAAAGATATGTCAGTTCTCATGTCTTGTATTTGAGGCAACACAGTAGGATTGGTGATGGGAAGGCTGCAAAATGGGACTTTTAGAGGAATGTGAAATAAAGGTCAAATAAAACAAGTAAAGACCTTAATGGGGATTTCTTCAGGGCTTTAGCACCACTTGAAGATATGCTTCACAGAAATACTGCACATCTGTTCTTTTTGGAGGTCTATGGGAAAAGAATAGAGAACAGAAGGGGAAAAATGGAAATTAACAACTATTACTATAATTCTACCCCATGCTATGATGCACACTTTTATACCTTTAACTCATGGATTTCAAAGACTTCATTAAATCTGATATAATTAATCTAAGGAAATCCAGGAGTTGATATACAGCTACTTGTCAATTTGAAAGCCATTGAAGTGCAATGAAGCTGAGCATTCTTGTTTCAGCACTTTCATATTTAAGAATTTGACTAATTTAAATATTAAAACTTTTTACTCACAATTGCATAATATAAGCCAGACAAATTCATGCCTGCTTAAAAGATCAGAGATCTTTTTTAGCATAAAGCCCACTGAAATCAGTGGAAAGATTCTGGGGGTTTTGCCAGCAAGGTCAGAATCTTCAAGCAAGGGCTGGCACCAAATTTACAGTGTAAGAGCAGACTTTCCTTGCATACTCTAAAGGAAGCCAACAAAATAGCTTTCTTCAGCTAATCTGTGATTCCTTGAAAATATTTAAATATTAATTATAAAAGTATTTCACAGTGTAGAAAATGTATACTTGGAAAGTTAAATTCATTATTCTTATAAACCCTAAATACTGTCTCTACTGATATCTCTCACTCCTACTAGGAAGAAATTTTAATCCTACTCCTTCACATATTTTCAGTTGTGTCTTACAATTCTAATAATTTTTCTCAGTTTTTAAACTCTCTTGCATTAAAGCACCACAAAAAGCAGATGCTTCAAAAAAAATGCAGTGAATTTCTATTGCTTTCATACATTTCTTACACCCATCCCAGTAAGGGCAGATATGTTCACACCTTGCCCTTTTTTTTGAAGGGCTAACCTCAAGAGTAGTACACATATATGGTCCAATTCACACTCAAAAACAGAGGAGCATACAGACAAATAATTTCCCAGAGCCATGGTGAGATGCAGGGATTTTATTCCCTGTGGTATGAAACCAGGTCTTCTTTACTTCCTCCTCTGTCTCCAAATTTAAAGTGCAGTAGTACAATAGGATCAGAGTTCCTTTACATGGCTTCTGTGGATACACAGCTGAGTCCTTGGGTTGGCCCACAGGTAAATAGCATATCTGACTTTTTCCACTTCTCTACAGTCAGTGCAAATTATGCATCACTTGAGATCTACTTCAATTATCAAAATAACGTTTTATCAGGACATGGTTCATGCATAATCGATGTCCTGGATCTGTGTATAGGATTTAATTCATCCAGAGAACTGGACTACTTCAAACAGTTTGCCTCCTTATCTTCTCTTAGCACCTCCAAACAGGAGTTCTACTGTCTCTCAGTTATTAAACATGCTGATGATTCAAGACCCGCCCACATAACAGCATTTCTTTTTTCAGTAAGTATTGCAATTGCTGATAAGTGTGGGTAAATAATATGACATGTAAAAGAACATTATGGAATGCACTGTATTATTACCCATCTGGAAGATTTATTTGACCAATATATCAACCATCTGGGAACTTGAAGCACTGTCACATTTTCAGAAACAGAAAAATTGCCTAGCACAATATATGTATGTACTTCATTCGTGCTGAGGATGTGTCATTTTAGCAAAGTATAGGGAAAATCAAAATCAGTCAAAAGGAAGCAAAACTAATTATTTAAGAGATAAATCTGTGTTTTTTCAGACAGATTATGGGACTTTCCTGTACTAGGGAGGCAGCTCATACCATAAGATCAATACACCAGAGTCTGATGTAAGTTTGGAGCAAAAGTTCAGGTTCTACTAAAGACATTCACATACCTACCTTTCTTTATAAGTGCAGGTACTACTGATCACACCAGAGAAATGCCTCTGTTCATAGAAAAAAAAGAAAAGAATATAAGGCCAGCAAGTACTGATGATGTTCTGATTCTTCTTTTTTACTCTTTTCTTCAAGACATTTAAGTTTGCTAATGTTCAGGATATTCATCAAAGCCAATTTTCTTGTGACAAATTGGCCAATAGCAGTGCTTGGAGAAACACTGTGTGATAGATTTAATTACATAATGTTGTCAGCAAGCAATTTTTTTTGCTTGCCTAAAGTAAAATCTAATAATGAAAAATATTTAAAGAACTTGCATTTCTATTTTGCCTGGAAGTTCAGAAAAGTAAGCATTAGTAGGTTTAAATCAGATTTTGACTGTTAAATACCTTTCTTGAAAATCAAATCTTTACTCTTCAGTCATTGACAATAGAAAATCACACCCAAAACATAAATATATCAAATTGACTGCCAAAATTGCCAAGGCATTAGATATTACTAATGTAGTATTCATTTGCTCTGTTTTTCACGTATTATGATAAACTGAAAATGTAGGACAATGTCACTTTATAACTGTCTTTCAAAGTAAGATAATTTTGGCCCATCATATGCACATGGTTTGGGGAAAAGTTGGCGGAAATATAATATTACTGATCACTGGTAATATTTATTTGACAATAGAGGGTGTATTTGATTACAAATGTAATTTCAAAAAGGCTGTCATAAACTTTTGTTTTCTCCAAAAATTAAATAGCTCTTGGAACAATGCAATGAGATACATATGAGAATTTTTTACTACTTTCTGTTCTAGGGAACTAATTTAAATAGATAATATGGACTTTAAGGGATTTGTTTATGTGTTTTGGATTTCCTTTTTTCCCTTTGGCCCAGTTCCTAGTTTCAGAAACCGTTGCTATTTGTTGCAAGCACAGGAATAACATACTCACAATTCCACCAGAGACATAGGCAGGTTATTAACAGCTGGGGAGTAAAATCCAAGTCAAAGTGTACCATATTGTTTCTGTTCCTCAACATTTTCATGCATATTAGTAAAATAATTACACTTTCACAACGAAAAAATTTATTACAATAATTATGATACTTCAAGGAAACTAGAGTCATTGCAGCTAAATCTAACTTGTTTGCTGATTATTTTTCACTGGAAAAAGCTTGACAAAAAGTTTACTAAAAATTGTACTCTATAAAAAAAAAAAAAATCAGAAAGAAATAGTAAAGTTATGTAAGGCTAATCTCATTGCTTCTCTTTTTGTCTTATCTTTGTTTCCAATCATGGCAACTGCAGGAAAGAAGCTGTATTAGAGGAAGGTAGTCCTGTAGAGGGTTCCCTAATGCCCTGAGAGAAAAAAGTTAAATTTCTTTCTTTTGTTATTAGTTCTTAAAAGATGTGTAGTGAGTCACACAGTATCAAAGGTAATGCAGCTCCAACTGACACTGCAGTTAGATCCAAGGATTTGAGTTTGACAGAAGCTTCATTTCATGCCTACAGTGAGTTCTCAATCTGTCTGACCTTTGAGGGTCTCGGCCTGAACCACTCTGAGTGAAATTTGAAAAGCAGTTTTAGCACCTACATATTACTAAATAATCCAAAGAGAGGCACCTATATGAGACATAAACTCAAGGTGCCTGTCTACAAAATAGAAATGTACTTCCATGAAATAACTGCAACATGAACCATTCTCATGTTTTTTTCTCAAAGTGTTACAAGGAACAATGAAAAAAAAAATCCATTAGTGAGACCCTAGTGATCTCCATGTGATTCTACTCTCTGTCTATATCTTTAAGGGTTATGATATGTAGTGGAATCTACACTACCCCATTGTGAATTCACATTCTGATGTCAGCTGAAAGGGGATAGCATGCTTAATATAAAGTAACAAATTATTATTTTCCCTAAAATACTTTTTTCTGATTTTTTAATCAGTGTCATTTCAGCAATACTTTTCTCATGGCACTGACACCGTGGTGTTCTGAACTGAAATGCAGAAGGACCGGACCTTATTTCTGTTCTTGCTTTTTACTGTACAAGTGGTGTCAATGACTGGAAGAACAATAAAATAAGTTGTATTCTAGAATATTGTTTTAATGTAAATTCAACAGTGTCAATTCAAGAGTGGCAAGTGCAGAAACCATCTTATATTGGCTATCCTATAATATCTATTGCTATCAGGAGGTGCCTCATCTATTCTCTCAGCACTTAAAGAAAGAAACCAGAAAAAAAACCACCCATCCAAGTACACTGCAAATTTTATATCCCACTTGCTGTATAAGATCCATAGACCTGGGTAGGTTAATATCCTCAGATAATCTCAAGCATCACTGGTTTAAATTGCCTTAAATTTTCCTATGCTGTACCTTTGTCTGTATTGCCATGAGTGATGATGTGTGCCAGATGCTTTCAGACTCAGATTTTTCTACCAGTCTCTTCTAGATAAATTCAGGTGAAGTGTGACCAGATCAAACACAGCTAGCATAGCCTGCTCTGCCTGTGGTCATGTTGTTTTAAAGTTCACCAAGCTATTGTACTGTTCAAAATGTCTTGTTAAAATTTGAACCAAGATGTCTTTGCTAAAAATACATCAATTTATTTTCATAATGATAAAGTCCTAAACCACTAGAAATTTGGATGTCATCTGAGAGGTTGAGGGAGACCTGATCTTGCTGTCTCAAAAAAATTGCTAGAATTAACGGAATAAAAATGGGGTAGGGGGAATCTATTTCAATAATAAAGACTACTCTACATCATTTGAGGGTTATAAAATGTGTTTCATAAAATAAATCTTCATTTCACCATTCCTGCAGAGTTCTCTGAGCAGGCTTTAACCCTCTAGCTAAGCATGAGTATAAATGCTCATATGGATGAGGACATTTTTCTCTGAGTCTTTAGTTGACGGATTATGTAGATAGACTGAGAAACTCAAAATCAGCCCTCTTCTCTGCTGGTGAGGCCATGCATGCTTATCTTACAGAGCCTGTAACATGGGATGCATACCATGCCTCTCTTTATATCATGGAGACTTCTCCTGTTGGCACATGCTACACTCAGTCACTAAAATCCTGTGTTAATCTTTGAGTAACTAGCTACTGCTATGTCTGCCTATGAGTTGGAGCCATTTATCTATCAAAAAAAAAAAAAAGTATAGTTGAACTGCCTTTGTGGCACAAAGATAAGGAAGGCACTATGATTTCTGAAGAGAAAGCTCTCAAAAATTTTTAGTGAAAAAATCTGAGCTAGTAGGTAAGGGGTTTTTTTTCAGGGGGAGGAGAGGTGAGAAGAACAGGAACAAGCTCTGCCTTATCCTCAGAGAATCATAGCTTGAGTTTTAAGTCTGCAAACTTTCCTCAAAGCAGCATAAGGACTCAAATTTTTTCCAGCACCCTGAATCTGCCAAAGATTTGGAGTAGCTTTCACGAGAAAGACAAACAACTTACACTCATATTTGGGACATGCAGGCATCATGTGTGGGCCTCCTTTTTTCAGGGAGTTTACTTGTCCTTTTTCTTGGGTCCTATTCTCCCATAAGTTGATCTCCGGAATTCCTGCCTCACAAGTCTGTGAAATGATTCATTGCCTCATAACCTGAAAATGCCTTTTCTGACCCAAAAAAGTAAAACAACTCAAACCATACTATATTTTTTAACCTTAAAGACTAGAAATTATAATGAACAGAAAAACACATTTTGAAAAAAATCTACAAATACTCTCAAGTGGACACAAGGTACTGCACACTGTTCTCAGTGAATGGATGTTTAGCTTTAAACAGCTTTAAACTTGGATAGTCTAACTGAGTTAAATACAACTTAGGCACTTAAAGTTAAGCACCTTAAAATTGTGCTTTCCTGGTAAATTGATAGTACAGTGGCAAGATTATCAGCCATTGGCAAGCACAAGTCCAAACATTATTTTTTTTTCATTTTTCTTTTCTTAATCATTTTTCATAAGGAAGAAAAAGTGAGGAAATTTCAAAGGTAAAATATTTTGATTGGAAGTTGAAATATTTCAATGAGAAAAAATTTTTCTAATATGTCATGGTAACTATACTTTGGTTGTTTCATGCTTCTGTATTCTGTACAACCTTGACTATTTTCCCATCAGGAATTTTGATGGAGAGGAAAAGCAGCATAGGACAAGAGATTGTTCTCTTTAAAGTCTCTGACCTATGGAATGTGATGGAGGTTTAAGTTGGGTAAATATGCCTACTGTAAGTGACTATCACAGCTTTCCCAATTGAAAATATTTTACCTTTCAAAACACAGAGCTAAGCTTACAAGGAGTCTATGAAGAAACAGGGATCTTTTTGTGAAAAGGAAGAGTATGCTGATCAGCCACACCTGCAAAATGCATATACAAGAGGTAGAGCATGAGACACAGTGATTTATTGATTTTTTGTTGGCCTTGTGCACAGTGTTAAATAACCCTTTTTCATATTTCCATGATCATTGAAATAGAAACTGTCAGAGCTGTTGTCAGTTTCAAAATGCCTACCCTAAAATATCATTTTATCTGGTTTTAGAACAGAAGTTTTTTGGGCAGGCATAAATAAATAATGCCCTAAAATGCTTTATTAAACAGATTGTGACTAGCTGTTTCTGCAGAGTCCCAGCATTTAATAAAGGGTTTATGATATTGCTGCACCTTGAATACATACTCAGAAAGGAAGAAAAAGTTTTTATCTTTTTAGTTGCTTCATAGGCCGATGACCTTTATAAATGACGGCAAATCTCTGCTGAATTAAAGATGAAGGAAAAGGGGAAAACATTAAGATATTTTGTCCTACTTTTTTGTGGCATGTTGAAAACAATCACAGTGCCTATTTGTCATATTCCAGCTTTCTCTCCCTTTTTCAGTAGTCTCTGAGAGGCTGAATGAAGAAAATCTAAGAGAAGATGAATTGGCAAAGGTATCATTTCTGGTCTGCCTAATTCTGAAGCAGATGGAAAACATGTACAATACCAGGATGTTAAAGTGAAGGAAACATTACCATCAAGGGACTTCAGGGATAAAATAGAAATCCTTTTGCAATTTTGACAACAAATGAATAATCCAAATGTGCTTCTTGTAATTCAGGATCTTCAGTCTTCGTGCTATTTGTAACGTTACAATAACAAGCGGTCTGTTCACAATGGAAAGGAGTGAACAAGATAAACAAACCTAGAAATAATAGTTTTAAGAATAGAGGAAAATATGACAAAATTCCCTAGTATCAATGCTCATTTGTGCTGAAAAATTGTTTTCATGGGGAGCATGTGTTTCTGTTTTGACTAATTTAAAACCAGATGGGTTTACTCAGAAGCAGATGACACAGAAAAATCCTTCCTCAGCAGTGGAATTGACAGGATGAATATCACCACTGTTTCATGCAGGAGTTGTATACTTGAAAGTCTAAAAAAGTCTGTTGATTCTGGGGAGTGTGACAAGGTCCATAGGAAGCTGTCCTGGGGCAATCTGCATACTGCCAGGAGTGTGTTATCCAGCCAAATGACAGCGCCTGGAGGATATGCCCTAGTGAGCCCAGCTCGCCAGCTTCTCTCTTCCCTTCACTACCTAAAACAAATATTCATGGTCTCATAAAGGTGCTCACCTGGAATCAGGGGGTAAGGATCATGTCCTGACCATATTCTCTCATTCAGAGAGGGAAAAGTGCTATCCAGACCTCAGTCCTGTGCAATAAAATTGTACAATTGTACATTGTAAAAATTGTCCAATATATTACAATTTTCACAATGTACAATCATTGAGCTACTAATCCTGTTTTCTCTGTGCATTCCCGTAGCAAGAAAGCTACTCAGCAATGCTTGTGCATGCTCTCTCCCTGTAGAGACAGGTAGATTAAGGCTGGAGCCATATTATTCCATAAACAACAACACAATCATATATCAACTCTCTGGGCAATAGACTACACACAGATTGTGAGCAACACAAGTTCATAGAGATGAACTGAAAGACCTTTATGCAAAAGTTTGTTTCTCTTCCCCTGAGTTCTGAGGAAAATTTTACTAGTGGCCTGAGCCTCAAAATGATTGAACCTTAGTTAGCAAATCCAGTTAAGAGAATCAAAATTCTGGTTTTAGTCAAAGCTGATTTATTCTAGAGTTTTCCCTTTCAGTTCAGTAGAAAAATTCTCGACTGACAGCACTTTCAAACTAGATCCAAAACTTTATCTTCTATATGTCAAAAGATAAATGTCATATCTGAAAATAAATTTAGAGCATTAGAACTACTTGAAAGTTTTCCATAATTATTCTTGCTCCAAAATTGTTCTTTACAGAAAAAAAACCAAAAATATTTAGAAGAAAATCTTGGTATTGTTGTTGTTTTTCAAAAATTTTTATTGCTTGTGTACAAGGTTTTATAAGGTTTATTAGAAATATTATGGACTTGTTTTTATCTTTGCTGACCTGATTTTAACAAATAGAAACATCTGGATATCCACAGGCATATTTCCAATTCAGCAGTTCAAAAGAAAAAAATACAGATGCTTGTATTTTGAACACAAATTGTCATACTCACAAAATGGATCTGTTTCACAGTTTCAAATGTAAATTACATCAAGTATGTTAAAATGTGTCATGAAGCCTCATATTCTTTTTCAGCCACCCGTGCAGACTAATTGATATTACATCATCTCTGCCTTTTTTGCAAACTGAATTTCTGTCACAGTCACTGTTATTATGAATTTGCTGCCTGTTCAAGGGGAGCAGTCACAAAGGGAATTTAGCAAACAAAGGACTGACAGTGTCTCATTGAAATTACTCTCCCACAAAATGAGAGTATGAGGCAGGGAGAGTGGGAGGCACAGAGAGGAATATCTTCAGGTTGTAGATTGATAGACACCACATGACCTGATCCTACAGGTCAATGTCTGTGACAGTCACTTCATGCAGATAGACTTTAATGCACTCTCTGCAATGATTTCTTCAGACCTGTAGCACCAGGGAATGATGTCATGCAATGCTCGGACACATCTTCTATTGAAAGAAGTCTGATTACCTTTTCATGGATGCTGATTAAAGTTTTGCTTTAATGGAAATGGCTTAAATGGAAATAAAAAAATCCTAAGTTAACAAATCACACACAGCCAGAGAAATTTTGACTTTATTTCTAACAGCTTTAGATATACTGGTGTGTCTCCAGTGAGTTAGGGGAACTATTCTTGAATAATTGCCCAAGAAAATTATCATGGGTGGCAAGCATAGCATGAAATGCAGCAGCATTCTGTTATCCTAGTGGGAACAAAATGTCAATAATGTGATATAGTTATGCTTATTAGGCTTATCTTCTATTACAAATACAAGTGAAAGTACCTACTGTGCCCATCTTATTTGATTTCAGGAACCACCAAGACACTGGATGAAAGACAGCAAATGAGTTTCATTTTCACACCTCTTTTCCACAGCCACCAATAGTTCATCCACCCTGAGATGACATTCTAAATTGTGTGGGAAAGTGTTTTCCAGTGACTAGATCATTTCCAGCCCAAGACATGTCCTTCAGCTTCATGCTCTTGATTTTTCTGGTGGCAGGCCACTTATTGGTTGCTGTGTACTTTGCTGGGTGTCTTCCTCTCCTCCTGAAGAATTATGTGGGATCCCGAGCATCCCTGTCCTTAGTCCCCTTCTCTTCTTCTGTCTCATTTCTCTTCATACTCTCATGAGTAAAATTTCACCTCTTGCCTCTGTACTGATGATTCCTGCACCTTACCCTCTCTTCTAGACCAGGTTTTGTTCTAGGGCAAAGTTTCAACTTGTCTCTGCAGCTGTTCACTAGCAATCTCAATGGTAAAAATAAAATTCCTATTTTTTGTCACCAAGTCCTTATCAACACCACCATCATTGTTCAAGCTAGCATGAGATATCATCTTTAGCACAGCTTATTCCTCAGATTCACACATTTAGGGAACAGCAATGTCTGATAAGTTGTCGTTATTAAGACAATACCATTCCTGTCCATGTAAGCAACTAAAATTTGTCATTCTGGCATCCTTTGTTTGGGACCTCGACTGCTGCATGTTACTTTTCTCTGGCTTTGAAAAATGTGTGTTTGCCCTGAGGACATGCATGCAGAATGCAGCTGCAGACATTATTTTTTATGCTGTAACACTGTCTGCCTTCACTTCTGTGACAGATGCTTGGCTTCCAACTCTCTGCCATGAAAAGCATTCACTGCATTTCCTCATTTGTAAAGAGTACTCAGTGCTCTGTCTTTCAAACAAAATTTCATATTGAAATAAAGCTACCAGTGGTGACTCAGTGAGCTGAGCCACAGCCATGATCCAGACAGGGCTACCCTCTTTCTTCAGCAAAGATGTTGATGCCCGAGAAGTGGGTCGTTCAGGCCTCTCCATTGTCTCTTGCCTACTACTTTAAGCCTTGTGGGAGTAGAAAATTTTGCTCTAATGCAGAATCCTTAACTGTGTACTCAAGTACTACGAGTAATAACTTGGAAAAAAATTAGAAAACTTGCTTTGTCAGCACAGTAATATTCTATCTTAAAATCCCTACCTAGAAGAGGAACTGAGGATCACTGTCCAAGTTACACATGGCAACTGTCATGGCAATGATCACTGTCTAGTTAACACATGGCAACAATTACAACTTGAAAAATAAGACAAAATGAAAAGCTACTTTTTCATCCATCTTAAATTCTTCCGCACATAATGAGACAGGTGAAAAATGTTTTACTTGAAGGTAGATGTCATTTCTGAAGGCTTTTAGCCACTAACTACAGAGAGGCTTGGCTTTGCTTTGTAGCATACTTAATGTCAATTCTTCAGCAAATTCTAGTTTAAAAAATAGTTGTTATATTAATTCATATGTGATTTAGTTGCCATTTTTTTCTAGGATTTCTGTGCTAAAGTATTTTTCTTGACATTGTAGATCTATTCATGTTAAAAAAACAATTATTTCTAAGGAGGTTATTTCGAGAATGTTTTAATAAGTTCAAATTTGATTAATTAAACTATGCTGAAAGATATATATATATACATATTACATCAGACTGGACACTTCTCCATAACAGGAAAAGCATCCAAAGATTTTTGTCTTGCCTCACAATTGCAGTGATGAACCAATACCTGGGCTACCCTACTAAGCAGATTTTGTGTTTTTTGACATGTCATATACACTAAGGTTTGTCTGCAGTAAATGAAGAGGGGTAAATGTTCCACCAGAATGCAGCTGAATTTGAGGTGTAGTGTTTGCCATTCTGTAATCATTTATTCCAGGGCCTAAAGCTGTAGCAGTGAAGCTTGTCTTGAATTGTGTGCCTCAGTTTTTTACTATCTAATAGGAATAGTATGTTTCACTATGTTTCACTATGTTTTCTATTTAGGCTGCCAGTTATTTGGAGTAATAATTATTTGAAATATGCATATGTGTCACACGTATAATAGGGCTTATCTTGCAGCTATTTCTCAATGCTACCGCACTATATATTGACAAAAATTAAGAATTTTTTGAAAGGAAATTATTTTGTGATAGTTTAGAAGTTATGTTTAATTTTATGGAATTTCTTGAGATTTTTGTCTTCATTGCCCTGTTAGCTCTTCTACCGTCTCTTTGCCTGCAAATAAAACTGAGAGTATTGCTGCTTTCCCCTGGCAAACCTGAGCTTTACATTCTAGCTGGCAGAGACTAATTCAACTAATTCAACTCCAGCTTGAGTATTTGCCCTAGTTTCTTCTTGGTTACAAAAATAAAAGACTAAGCTCTTTAGACAGATTCTGCCAAAGGGATAAGGAAGACTTCTGTGGAGATTGTACTTTTAAGAATGTTTTTCTTTCTTTCCTTCTGTTTTAGTTTAGGGTAAATTTGGGAGAGGGAAAGAAGGGAAAAAAAAATAAACTTATAGATGGACTACCCCTCCTCTTAGTTGAATTGGGATAGGAAAAAGTTTTTTTGGAAGAAAGTGGAAGTTGTTTATTTAACAGAAAAAGCACTCTCCAGCCAAACAAATGAAGGAATAACACTGAACAACAAAAAAAACTTTTCGCCACTTCGCAGAGATGCCTGAAGGTCTCTCTCGTGGCTGCAGCCCGGCTCAGTTGCTGTTGGTTCCTCTGGTGGAAAGGCCAGGCCTAGGCCAGGCCTAGTAGGCCAAGAGCTAAGCTCCAAGTGCCTTTTTGGGTGTTTAATCTAGAGCAAGTTCAGTTTCAAGAAAAGGGAAAAAAAAAAAAACCCCAAAAAAAAACGCAGTCCAGAGAACCTCTTTGCCTTGGCTAGCCAAAAAACTAACAAAAAGCAAAGGAAAGCTCTGTCCTGCTGTTTACACTGCCAACCACACAGCCGTCTGAGTCAATAAGAAAGTTAAAAAACTTTTATGTTCATGTTTTAAAAACAACTGCCTCAAACATTCCAAGTTGCCTCCTTCATTCTCAAATTCAATTTTTAAAAATACAACACTTATTTTTGAACTAAACAGACGAATAGTGAGATGGACAAAGGGCCAGGAGATAATGCTCCTTTTAAAATGGCCTTTATTAAAAGGATTCAGCTCGGGGGGAGCTCGTGGGGCCGACCGCCACTGCTTCC
>JAWWMU010000106.1:53765371-53776788 GCA_035048155.1 Cinnycerthia olivascens | reverse complement strand
GACACTTTCCCAGCGTGGTGCACTCTTGGTTTGGTTGGATTCAGCGTCAATTTGTTGTTTTAAGTGTCTTTACTGTCTCTAGTACACTTCCACCCCTTAATTTGCATAGGCGCAAAGCATGCTTGCCTCTCCTTGGTGACAGGCGCCATTTTCAGGAATAAGTGGCAGTAATCCCGGTGGAATGGGGGAAGGGATACAATCGGGGAATTGAGGTGGATTTACATTAAATAATAAGCATAAAGGCCTTTATTAACAACAATATTAACTCATAACTATTACACAACCACAACTCCTTTGTAATTAACTTAATAAACTCTGAAATTCATTCATAACAAATAGGAATACAATTTAGCATCAACCCAAAACACCTTCTTTCTTTTGGAAATGCCAGAATGAATGAATGAAAACATAAGCCTCCTTTCCTCATATAGAAATGAATACTTCTTAAAGTCCATGTTGGTCTGAGGTGTTTTTTGAATCTAGTCCTTATTGAAACAGTTCTGAATTGAGCATGCAGCTTTTGCAAAACAATTTTCCAAGGAAAATATGTTAGGGGTCATTAATAGGCTATAGGTATAATTCTGTTCTGATTATTCATTTTGTTCTATGGAAAACCTAAGGATAATTGGGATGCATGAATTTACAACAGAGACTTGTTTAAATCTCGTCACACTGTGGTTAGCCAGATTTGATCAAGGTGAAACAAACTGCAAGGTAAGTTACTTCAGTGTGAGTAGGAAATGAGGCTAGCCTGGTGGACTGAGTGGGTCAGAAAACGACTTTCCAGTTATGAAGTTTCAGCTCCAGCAGTGGAAAGTGCTTAATGAGATCTTTCTCCTCCCAAAAGAAATCATTACCTAATACAGGATTTTCAAGATGGTAGGGCAATAATCTGGTTAAAAATGGGTAATTTTTAGAAAGTGAGATAGGAAAAATCTCAAAATGGATATGACTATTTTCTGGGGAATACAGTGAAGCTATGCAAAAAGTTATTTTAGATGTATGATTTCTTTTACATTTTCTTTTCTGTTGAAGACCAGCAAAAGTCTTGTCTGATATTTTTGGCACTGTTAAAACTCCTTAGACCTCCTTGTAATGGAGAACTGGAAACATTTTTCTTGTCCTATAAAATGATTTTTCAAAACTCTCTGGTGAGTCTTGCATCAGTGCATATCTTTGCATGATCTAATAATACAGGAGAGGGAAAAAATAACAAGTTTATATTTTATATGAGGTAATTTGCCTCTATTCACAGTCCCCAAGCTGTGATTTCTTCATTCTGCTCTAAAGGGCTTTGCAATGAAGCCATTTTTGAAGGCCACCATATTTAATTTGCTGTTCCTAGGTCACAGTTTCTGAGGCATTTTGATGGTCAGGTGAAACTGCAGAATCAGGTTGTTCTGCTGGGCTACCTTTATCACTATAAAGCTGTTCTCTGAAGGTGCTTAACAATCTGAGATATTGATTTAAGCTTCCTGATTAGCAGTCTGTTATAAACACAGGGACTATAAATCTTTGTACAGGAGATAAATACTGAAGCTGCCAGATAACAATACTTGCCTTTCTGAAGGAAATGCTGCTGTGGTAGAATAAGCTTTACAGATTTAAGAACATATTCCTAAAACATTTGTTACAAACTTAAATATGTTTTTTTTCATTTTGATCTCTGGAATAAAACTGGGAAAATTAATTTATCAGTCTGAGGCATTAAGTGAAAATCTGCTCGTTTCTTTCTGCAAGCAGTTCTTTGGGCCAATGTATATAGCTTTGGTAAAAATGATTGCCATTAAAAATTCATAATTTACCAATAGATATAAAATGCAGTGATATTTTTAATGCTTTCCCTAACACTTTTAGAATGCAAAGCAACTGCATTAACTCAGATGCTGTGAGACAGCACCTACTCGTGAATTTTGACTTTTTTTAATGAGACTTGCTGAAGTCTTGAATGTCCTCTGTTTTTTCCACAAGTTCATTGAAAGAAAAAAAAAAAAAAACACACAAAACCTAACCAAAAGAAAACCTAACCACCAGTGAAATTTCTAAGGCTATTAATTTCTATTTGACATTTACCAAGGCATATTCCACTGCCTAGGAGTGTATATAATCTAACAGCATGCACTGCTTCAGAAGAATTACAAATAATTTTAGAGAAAGACAATAATTTTGCTCAGAATCTGCCTGTATGGACCCACTTCCTAGAGCACCTTCTGACAAATTTAACCCCTCTGGGTTAAGTTTAGCCTAAAGGTACAACATCAGAAAATTTCATGGATAGCTGTTGAGAGCACATTTTAGAAAGCTTCCCTTCCTGCTACAGCTCCTGGTGCCTTTTCTAAATTTATCTATGTCCAGGCCATTGACACTTGCTCTTTCACAATCATCATTTAGCTTCAATGGCTCTTTCCCCTTCCCTTCAGACAGAAAAGTCTGTCTGACTTTTCTTCTATATCCTTGCAGAAAGGAAAACTGTGAATTGATAGCTCCGAAAACCAGAAAGAACCCTCTCTCATATAAATTAAGGGGTAGTTACAGACAATACAAACTAATTCAATTAGTAATTCCTGTGGGGAGGCATGATAGATGTTCTTCTGCCTTGTGCATCATGTACAAAAAAACCAAAACAAACACCCCCCTTCCCAAAAACCCCAAAGCCACAATACCAGTTTAACTGTAGCTTCAGCATTATGACTGCAGTTAGTGATGTGTAGATGGAGAGACATTACAGATAGAATTTTTTATTTTATGTCAAGTTGAGCATGATATTTTGACACCTGGAAAATCAAGTTATGACTTATAAACTGAGCAAATGTAATGTGCAAGTCATGGGAAGAGAATAAACATAGATAACTAAAATGTCATTTTCTTGAGTAATTTTTATGGCCAGGGGCACATTTAAATGCAAAGTAAAGGTTCAGTCCAATGATTAACCCACAAACAAGGTGCTGCTAGTATATTAACTGACCCAATAAAGTATTCTACCTTAGGCAGCCTCTGTCTACATCCATTACATCACAGAGCAGCCAGTCAGTCAAAGTAGTCATAATTCACACACACAAAAACTGTGCTAAAATAATGGATGTGATGTGTCGGCCTACATAAACTGTGAAAATAGAGCCAAGAATTCCACCCTGAGTCAATAGTACTTTTAAATGTGAGGGGCAAGATTTAATCACCCCATTCTTAATTCATTCTGGTTTACCTGCATCACCATAATGAATGCTGCACAGGAAAATGATGCTTCCTTAGTTGCTCCAGGATAGTAATTAAAGTCTCATAACATCCCTTTTCAATAGGTTCTTTTCTATTTGATGAGTTCTTTTATTAATATTAGTTTAAATATTATGTTCACAAATCCTGGGTCAGACATGTTTCCCAGGACAGGTCACTAGAAAAATACTTAATAAGGTTTTATGATGTTTTTAGTCAGTGCAACCCTTTTTGGTGTTAAGCAAAACTCCAGATCACTTATACTAAGGGTCCCTGAAAATCTTGAAGTCTTCATATGGAATTCATTGATAGGTAGGTAGTGGCATACTTGCCTTTTATTAAACTTAGTTTAAAGTATTCTAATTTGACTGGACTGCTGGTATCCTTGAAAGGTATCTGATATCTGCTTAAGAGTACAGCAAAACTCATATCTCTATCTGTTCTTACATTCCAGGGAGGTAAAGTGGAGCAGGGAAAACATAATGATGCCTGCAGTGTTTAAAATGCAATCAGGAATCCCAAGGCAAACTGGCTGAATTGAACATGGAAAGTTTTAGAAGAATACAGCCTAGGAGGGTAGCTAGGATTGAAAATCTTAGCTACTAGGTAGAAATTTTAGCTTTCCCTCTTCAACATATAAACTGGTGAAATGTTTTCCTAAATTAATGTGGTTTCTGAATTATCATCCTACAGCCAAGCCTAAGAAACACAGGATAGATCTCTCTCTTCCCTTTGAATTCACAGATATGAAGGTAGGAAACCATGACATCTCACTAAAGTTAAAGCGAAAACACTGCTATTTAACACTTCTATACAACTTAATCTTTAGTAGCCAGATCTAGAAAGAGTATTTGACTTCCCTGCAGGAGGAAGACCAAAAGAAGTGGTTTTCTTACTTGAATTTGCACACAGGTTTTGCTTTCTAAATTGAAGTTTCCCTAATATCTTTGTGAATGACCTGAACTGTCACAAGGTCCTAATAGGAAAATCTGCTATCCCCAAATATATTTTTAAAATACAATATCTGGTTTAGATTTCGTCCTTAGAACCTCATAACACTTGTGGGTTTAGTCTAAAGATACATCCTTCAGATTCCCAACTCCAGAGGTTTCTCCTAACATTTTAGTCTAGCCACAAATTTTCAGCATCTCCCTGTGCTGGACTCTGAAAATGCAAATATCTTACTTTTTTTAATGCAGCAGAATAACTAGTATGTGCAGGATGTATTGTTTCTCTGTTTTACAATTAAACTTTTAAATCTTGCTCTGATTGAGAGTTAATACTTATGAACTAAGAGTTCATCTATTCCTGGTTACACCAGGTCAATCACCTTATGACAAAAAGCTTAATATGTTATTATGATCTTTTCCTTCCCATCTAAGAAATATAATAACCTCCAATCTTTTGCTTCCAACATGATTATAAATTTCCTGGCTTGTAGTCCACATGCCAGGGACATTCATTAAATCTACATATGAGGCTGAACAGCTCTTAGGGCTTATCTCTAGTTTGGAACTTGAATCATATTTTATGTTGAAGGAAAAATTTTATTGGGGAAATCTTCTGGATCAAAAGCAGTATGGCCAGCAGGTGAAGGGATGTGATTCTCCCCCTCTATTCTGCTTTTATGAGACCCCACCTGGAGAGCTGCATCCAGCTCTGGGGACCCCAAGAAAGAGAAGGACATTGAGGCTGTTGGTGTGGGTTCAGAAAAGGACACTGAGGTGATCAGAGGGATAGAACAACCCTCCTATGAAGACAGACTGAGTTGGTGTTGTCTGGCCTGGAGAAGAGAAGGCTCTGGGGCAGACCTTACAGCAGCCTTCCACTACCTAAAGAAGGCCTCCTGGAAAGACGAAGAGAGGCTTTTCACAAGGGTATGTAGTGACAGAACAAGGGGAAATGGCTTTAAACTGACAGAGGTCGGTTTAGATTAGATATCAGGAAGAAATTTTTTACTATGAGGATGGTGAGGCACTGGAACAAGTTGCCCAGAGAAGTTGTGGGTACCCCATCCCTGGCAGTGCTTAAGGCGAGGCTTGGGACTTGGAGCAACCCAGTCTAGTGGGAGGCATCCTTACACGTGGCAGGGGGTTAGAACTAGGCAATCTCTAAGGTCTCTCAACCTACACCATTCTAAGATTCTGTGTTTTTCATGGCTCTTTCTCTTTCGAGTTTTTTTAAGTTCATCCTCCACAGAAAACTTTTGACAGGCAAGTGTCATATTTCAATGCATCAGTAACACAGACAAACTTACTACTGGTTCAGATCCATTTTTATTCTGAAGCCAAGGAGAGGAGCAAGGCCATTTGACCTTTCTTTCCACTCAGAAGATGACCAGAATATTGGAAGCAAATCAGTGGTAGGAGGTGTCAAAATATCCAGTGAGTTACCAGTTCAGTCATTCCATATGAATGGAATCATATGGTTACCACATAACCATAGCTATGATAGAACGATTGTGATTCTTTTATATTATAGCATATATAAGCAGAAAATAATCACTAATGCAGGGATTCAATTATTTAAGGAATAATTACTTACCCTATAATTAATTTTATTTTCCAGAGCTGCAAAAACTTGATTAGTTATTAAATAACATGACCATATTCTTGTGGTTTCAAACTGGGCACCTTGACTAAATTAAATAATTTTAAAAATATGATTGTCCTTTTTAGAATTTGAATGTTTTCTAGAAAATAATCTCCACTGAGAAAATGTATCCTATGTGTTAAATAATAATGTTTGGGGTTTGTAACAATTTTTTTCTAAAATAAGAAACTAATATCTAAGCAATTGCATTTGGAATTTTTTTGTGTTTTCTTCATTTGCAAGTATGTAAAATGGCACTTACCTTTAAATCCAAAAATCTAGTGCATGCTCAAATTCTTTTTTGGATCTAATAGAAAGCTTCGATCAATCTATTTTAATTTAAAAACATAGATTGCCTTTGTATTTATATTTCCTATGGCAAAAGAAAAAACAAACAACAAAACAAATAAAAGAACAAAAAACCCAATACTAACAAAAAAAAAAACAAACAAAAAAAAATCCAACCTACATCAAACTTGCCCAACATTGTTTTTATGCTTTTATTTTGTCCAGAAACATGGGTACAAGACAATGGGTCACTAAAAGGTTGAGAGCAGAGCTGAATTCATTGCTCTTCTTATTTACTGGGTCAGTCATAATTACACTTACAAGCCATGAATGCTTTTGAAATTTCTTCAGGAGGAAAGCCAGAGAGATGGAAGGAAAGGAAGAGCATTCACCTTCCTAACAGGGTACCATACTCCCTTGGCTTGGGAGGAGGTCCAGTCCTCTGAATTCAGTTACCTTCTTCATTCTGAGGTCTTCTAATCTTTTTATTTAATATTTGAATTGCACTACTCCAGAAGCCTTGGCTGTGTTCTCTGTATAAACATGAGTCAGCCCTAGATCCGTGTGACTGCTTTTTTGTTTGGATTTTGTGGATGAATTCTGCTGTTTGTTTTTATGGTGAAGCTTATTAAAGAAATTTCTTCCACAAGGTACTTGATAGAATTATAGCACTTCGCCATTACTGGGTTTCTGCCATCATATATCATACTGCATAGCTCCAAATTTCAAAGAGAAAAATAGAGCCCATTTATATAGCTTACCCCATAAGACAATACTCCTTCCATAGGCAGTGGCACCAATCTTAAATTTGCTGACACCAAACCATGGTTGATTCTGTCCTAACTGTTTCCTTCCCTTACCAATACTCTTATCATTCCTCTTCCATTTTACTAACGCTGTGCTGTCCCCCTTCCACCTCTAAAACTCATTAGAACTTTTGTGAGCTGCATTGACTCATTGTTGTAACAGAAAATGTTCAGTTCTCTTTTTGTTCCCTCTGGAGTTAGTGAATTAAAGAGGCTGTCAAAGAGGTTAAAGTGAGCATCAGCATGGAGAACATGTGGGAGTGGGAAAGGGGTAAAGGACATTCCCTTTTGGCAGTGGCTTTCTGTTAATTCTCAACTTATTTCAGGACACCACTCCCCAGAAGATGATCAGGAAATTCTAGTATCACTTTTGGTGTTTGCAAATTACTAAATAATTCTTTTGAATTATAGAGATCCCCTTCTATGTCATGGATCCCTGGTAGCAAAATCAGTTGTTATGTTCTCTTGCCTTCACTCAGTCCCATGACATTGCCTGCCATGATATACTACACCTTTCACTGCTGCCATTTCACCTGTTTGTACAGTGGAATTGCAACCAGATTAACAAGGAGAAAAGTGTAGGATCAAAAAGCAGGGGTTTTATCAGTTGTTCTTAAAAAAAATCTGATTAAGCCTGTAAACACTTTGCTAAACTCTTGGAAATGTAATGACTTGCCAAAAAGCCAGAGGCCAGCAGGAATGCACTAATCAAGAAAGAAAATGCAAATATTCTTTTAGGGAAGCTCACAAGTATGTTAGAATGGAAAATGAAATCTAATCCCAGAAAGCAAGGGAGGCATATTTATCGTAATTTTTTCCAGTCTAGCCCATACCATCTTCCCTCTGTCCCCCTCCAAAAAAACCAAAAGAAGTAGGGAGAAATCAAGCTATTTCAATACCATATTTGCAATAAACCATTAAGTGAGATTCATTTTACAAGAGGAAGGAAACAGGAGATGTAAATTAAGAAAATACAAGTTGAAAGATTAGGTATAGTTTATATTTCAGCAGAGGAAGAAAAAGATTGGAGTAGTGGTTCCAAAGAAACTCAAAGATATTTAAATTATAAAAAATGAGCAATTTGAGTCAACACTGTTTGTTAATCTAATATGGAGAAAGGAAAGCTAGATTGCTCTAAAATTCTGTAACAGCTAAAATCTTACTTTTTCATAATTCATATATCTAAATGTACACAGCAAACACATGCTAGGTACTGATGCAGTGTGTTCCATTCACCTAGAAGATTTTTAACTGGAAGTTGCTTGGTCAAGGAAGTAGACTTCACAGTAAAATCCTTTATCAAGCAAACTTATATCTTAAAATAATAGTTAAAATATAATTGAGATTTTTCTTTTGGCAACTCTCCCCAAACCATCTTAATCCTAGAGTCATAACAAATAAATTTACTATACCATATATCACTGCCAGTTTAATTCAGAATGAGCTGTAATTCAGGATTGGCAGCAGTGGTAAATTGGCTACAGTCTACTGACGCTTTTTATTTTTTCCCATATAACACCTAGCTATCTTAGGGTACACACAACTTTCTTGGAACCACAGACACAACTCAACATCTATATTCAGCTTCTTCACTTTCTTGGTTATTTCATATTAAATATCATTCTGAATGCATCCTAAATACTGATATGCCTGGACCTCATGAAACTGTGTAAAAACTTAGATGTGGTTATATACCGTATGACATTAGATTGAATTCAACTGCCAGACCAGACCAAAGGAGAATAATCTCCAATACATGCTTGCAAATGCTGTACCAGCAGTGAAGAGGGATTGGTAGCATTGCACAGTGGCAGGAACTTCTGCTTAAGATAGCAAAAGAATGTCATTACTCAGTCAGAGCTTGCAGGACTACATTTCCAAAGGTGCCAGTAGGATTTAGTTCCTTATTGTGGGCTGGGATAACATGCCCACAGGAGCAGCAAGGATATATATTTTTCTGCAACACCTGATTAAGGCTGGTCTTTAAGCTTTGGCAATGATCCCACAGGAGAAGACACCCCAAACCAGTGTAATCCTGCCCTACCAGCTGCCCTAACCAAACCCTTGTCTCTCAAAGATGCCACTTGTGTTTGCCTGGGAATTAAGTGGTTATTACCACTGAGGTTATTACCTTCAGTGGTTGTCATCCTCTCTTCAAACTTTTAGTCAGGTGACTCCTCTGCTGGGTTCCGAATGCTAGCAGTGCCCAGAAGTGAATTCAGGCCAGGAACTGAGAGGTTCAAGAGCAGTAAACTGCAAAGGAGTTTGTTTCTCTTCTCCAAGCTTATGAAAGCCTTAGCCATTCCTGCTGGGATCTGAATTTTAATTCCTAGGAGTCTGAAGGAAAACCATATCCCTGTTTCAATTCCATTTGTCTCTGGATAGCTAAAAACAGAGATGAATTTATCCCTAAATGTTTTGAATCTTTACTTTAAAGCCATAAATTACCCCTCTGGCACAAAGAACAGGTAGAAAACAGTCTGTTCTCTTTCATTTTTTTCCGACACTTCTGCTCTTCTTATCTCCATTTTTTCTTCAGTCCCATATATTTTTTTCCCTATTATTAAGCTGTGAGTAGTTGAAGGAATGATAATGATATAAGGCTGCTTCTTCCTGTATCCTCCATCCTTTATATGAGTGGATGGATTCCTGTAATTGCAGCTGGTTTTAATCAATTGCTCTCAAATACATACTAGTTGTCCTTTTTTTCCCAAGTATTCTGAAGTTTAAGAGTATCTATTACCTGTTTAAAATTAATACAATTTTTGAATGCACAAAAGTCCATGTAACTTTTCATTTTTAATTTGAATCTATTCTCCCCAGAGGAGTCTAGAATTCTTTATGAATTTATCTGTGTTGATTAAGAAAAAAAAAACAACAAACAACTGCTCTTATATATCCTATATTCTCCTCTAGGGAAAACTGTTGAGAGTTTACACTTGAAAAACAGTGAAACTGTTGAGACTTTACACTTGAAAAACTTTCTCATTAAGTTAAGTCATTTTGAACTTTAATAATGTTCCACCGTTCAAGTAAAGGTCTAATTTAATGCTCATTGAATGACAAAGAAATAATCTCCTTTATTTCAGTAGGCACTAAAACAGGCTGCACTTGCAAATCATTTTGATTCACACAGTAACATTCCTCAAATCCAGAAATGGGTTTAGCGTCAGTATCCATGGAAGCAGGGTGAGGATGAGTTCTGTTGCACAGATGAAGCAGAAACCATCTTGTCATCATTAGGCAGAAGTGACTTTATGTTTATCTTTATCTTTATCTTTATCTTTATCTTTATCATCTTTATCTTTATCTTTATGTGATTATTTGTAAGGATAGTTCAGGTAACTGTAACTAATGAAACGGCAACCAGTGAAACCAATGGGAAGGCAGTTAATGTACAGGAAGGTCAACAAATACAATAAAAAAGGTGAAGTTAGAATTTGCTTATGCTTTATAGAAAAAAAATTAAACCTTTGTCTGTGATTGGTAAGTTTGTTTCTCTCTCTGAGAGCCAGAGACTTTGCTAGAGTAGGTTTTTTTGCTGGTCAGTCAGGTACTGTGTGTTATAAATTGTACAGAACTCTGTCAGCTGAATAGGTGAGGAAGATCTTTGATCACAATTTTCAGTGATGAGACTAATTAAGAAAAAAGTCTAACCAAAGCTAAAGCTCACAAGCCAAAAACCAGAGACCAAAGAATGAGAGTTGGGGATTAGGGAGCAATTCTCCATTTTTTAAAAAGTAAAAAACTAGGAAAAAATCAAACAAACAAGCAGCTGTTGGTACTGAAATAATGGAGTAAAGATACAGTAACTGGATGCAGGCATCCCAAAGGAGGTATTCTTCTTCACTTCTCATGTGCTTGAAGCTACTACTTTGTGTGGCGTGATATAGAAGCATTGAAAGAAATTATGTTTTAGGGCTGCTGCTGGAGGCGAGGGTGAGCAATTTGATTTAAAGACTAAAACAAGAGTAGAGATCTGGATAGTTCATGAAGTACAGAAATGTGCTGATCTGAAGAGCCAAAATGTAGATCACCAACTGACTTGGAACAGCAGGAGGATATGAAGTCCAATGGTGGAAAATCATCACTCTATTTTGAAGGAAAAGTAGGCAGAAATGAGGTACAACAGCAGAGAAAAGAAGCAGAGAGCTGCTTCAACAAAACTACAAGTTAAAACAGGCCTGCCACCAGAAGCACTCCAGAGAAAAGGCATGGTATTGCCTATGGAACAGAAACTGAAAAGAAGAGGTGAAATACTGTGATTATCCTGCAGCCTGTGCAGTCTGAGATGATTGGATACAGCTTTGAATGACTTATGGTACTTCTGTTGCATCATACTGCTTAGTTTTGCATCTCTGAGAAACTAAACCTGAGCTCTGCAGATGTCAGGTTTTCTCTGCTATTTTGCAGAAATTCCCGAGCTAGCAAAATCCTTTTCCATGCCCGAGGTGTAAGAAAAGAGCAGAAACTCTTCAGGTCTCTTGTTCAAGGTTGTTTATTCTCTCTTATCTAAAACAT
>JAWWMU010000106.1:53738312-53749570 GCA_035048155.1 Cinnycerthia olivascens | reverse complement strand
TTATATAATCATATAAGACAAAACCAAAAGAAGTGCCAAATCCTCCTTCATGTATGGGTACCCTTCTGAGTACCACTCACATAAGTGTTTGCAAATTCCATATTTCCTTTGGTCTATTTGTAATATGAACTCACCAAACCATGCCATTAGCATTAAGCTGCAACTAAGAATTTGGATGTTCATTGAAGAAAAATTTTTTTCTTCTATTGCAAAAGGCTCTAAAATTTGCTTCTAGAAAAAACAGAAAGCAATAGAAGAGCCAGTAGACAACAATCAAATTAATTTATATATTACACAAGTGATTTTTCCCTCCTGTTATTTTACCAAATTTGCCTAAAAAGCAAGGAGAGTTGTTTCTAAACTCAGATTGTTTACTTTGGATTTCCTTGTACAGTTCTAATCTCAAGTCATGAAAAAATGAAATTCCTAGAAATCCTTCTTCACCTGACCAACCCAATTTCATTGCTCCTTGTCATTTTCTTAAAAGACTAAAACAAGAAAAGAGAAAAAGAAATTAGGGGCAAGTGCATAGTTCTGCTTTAAAAACCATCTCAGTTCATGACACATTCCACCTATTCCAGTTAAATGATTAGGAGAACACATACTCAATGCTGTTCAGCTTCTAAAATCTCAACAGAAAAGTAACATCCTTTCTCAGCTGTGGCTCAGTCCTTGCTTTGCAGCCCTCGGATAAACTGGAATACTGCAAGTAACACAAAACAGAGGATCAGAAGAGCTGAAGGAATGACTGAGTTGTTTCTTTCTATAGTGAGCCTCAAAGGAACTGCCCAAATAAGCTGGAAGATTTATGTGTCTGACAGAAGACGTTTATAAGAGAAGTGAGGCAAGAGACAGCAAAGGAGTGGGAAGGGTTCACAATAAATGCTTTATTCAAGTTTCTGGGCCAGGACCTCGAGGACTGGAAGACATGGAGGTTTTTCCTTTAAGCTCCATTGGAAAGTGTTTCTAATATTGGCAGAATCAAGAAAATGAGTGCCACATAGCCTAATATAGAGGTGATAGATCTCTGTCCTCCTAACTCCCTACACACATTCTGAATATACATTCTGAGTGGGAGGCAGTCTGACCAGTGTGCAGTCAGACACAAACACATCAGAGCGCTGGGGGAAAACAGCACCCATGAAGGAAAGGGGAAACTGCAGCAGCGTTGTCCACTCTTAACCCTATTCATAAGTATGACTATTCCAAGTTACAAAAAGATAATCATCCTGTAAGCTACAGATTAAATCTGCCATTTGTACATTTTTTAATTCACATTTTTAAATTATGTAATTCTCTAACCTCATGAGAGAATAGCTGCTGTGACACTAGATGGTCTTATCCCACCTGTTTACCCTCAAACCCTGAAATTTTAAGGGCTGAATAAAATGAAGACTAGCATTTAACCAGATATACAGAATACACAGAATACACATGCACTGATCTGAACAGTCTTCAAACAAATTAATTACAATACATTCTTTGAAAAAAAACAAAACTACAGTCTTTTACCTTTTCTTTATTTCTTATTTTTTAGTTTTGTTGATCTTTGCAAGTTTTTATTATGTTTGAAACCTACTTTCTGTGGGTGGATGTGGCTCTCTGTGAAGTGAAAGGTGGTGACAGCTGCAGAAGGTTTCCAAACTATCAGATAAAGTTTTGAATGCTGGGTCCATGCACATTTAAAATGTATTCATATAGTGAGATGCACTGTTTTGTACTAGGAGATAGATCTCAAGCTTTTATCATGCACATTCTGGGTATCTTGTAGTGTTTGATTTTCTAGTGCTGCAAGAAGCCTGTTTGTAGAAGAATTTATAAAGGTCTCAATTATATGCGACGGTGTTATAAAACACAAGGAAGTAAAACGTGTTGCAAATCCAGGCACATCCACTGATGCAGCCCTTTCTTTAACTCTGAATCACCATAGCATAAAAACTGCTTCATGACAGAAGATTATCTTGGCTGGAATGTGGTGGTATAAATTTGATATGCAGAGGACCTGTGCTGTCCTGGATTTTTGCCTGTAAGACACATTTCAGCAAATCTGAACAGACTACGAATAAGGCAAAATGGAAGAAAAAAATATGTTTTTCATGCCTAAAACTGAGTGTAAAGTCCACATTCTGTTTCTTTATAGATTGTTTATTCATTTCATTGGGGAGTTCTTTGAGGCACGAGTTTGTGTTGTCCAACTTAATGATGGTGCAGCTCCACATACTCACAGCCAAGGTCTGACATCTGCCTGCACCAGCTGTCTTAGGTAGGTTTGTATAGTCCCATTTTCAAAAAGGCAAGAGTTCAATAGTTTCTGATAGAAATGAGGAGTTGGAACTTACTTCTGGACAACTTAAGGCTTCTATTAAGACCACAGGATATACAAGATTTAAGCAGTTAATTCCTCAGTAACTTCATATAGAAGAGTTACATTTTAGCAAAAATATATATTTTTGCACTTAGAAAAAAAACTATGGTAAAATATGGACTGAAAAGAATTGAATTCAGAAAAAAACCCGTTCAATAAGTCCCACATAAAAACTCACTAAGAAGCAGAAATTTAACAGGGTTAGAAAACAATGGTATTTGTAACATTTTGACTTGCTCATCATCCACTGTTTCAACAGTGGATGCACTAAATTGTCCAAATGACATTCTTCTGATCAATCACATTCTCCTTGTCCATACAAGCAAATTTTTCTATTGCACTGCTAAATCTCCCCAGATGTTAGGTTAAAATATCACTCTTTGGACTATATTTCTAGTTGAATTGCATCAGAATAGTCAGGAAAAATAAAATTATGATCATGTAGAAGCGAGAGGTTTGTTGCAATTAAAAATTTTTGCGTGCGTAATCCTTACCAATGTATTGTATGTCTTTAAAATCCTGTTACGGGACACAGGATGGGCTATGAGATCACTGTGAATCTAGGGAAGAGACAGAGCTATAGTGCCTCTCTCCTTGTTCTGTTCATTTCTGTGTGTTTGCAGTGCATAAGCCACAATATACAGCATTTTTAACAGATTATCCCATGACATTTCTTCTTAATTGATAGTCCTAGGTGAGGCAGTACAGAATAAATTCTGAGAAGAGAATGGGGGAAAATTGAAATCAGTATCACAAAGAAAATAAACATGTGGAAGCAACAATGTGCATAGACATACACAGACAACAGACATACACACATGCACATTAAATTAAATTCACCTTGTGTCCTGCATAAGACCTTCATTCATTGTTATAATGAAGCCACAAAATTTCCTGCCTCAAACAAATCTAAAATTGTGTTTTGAAGCTGCCTTCTTTCTGTTGAGGATATTTTGTCTTCTCAGCTTCTTGCCTTTCCTGTCTGGGAAAATAGGGCACACTATCAAGAAAATATAAGACAAAGTTTTGTACCTTTGTTCTAGGTTTGGGCAGAAGGCTGAGCCCTGCTGTGCACACCACAGTGTCCCTCTCCCAGTATAACTATTTTGACAAAAACACTGTAGAGAAGACAAACACAGTGACAGATGATGGGATTCATGAGTTCATGGTCAAGCCTAACAGCTGCTGTGATTACCAGGATGAGGCACAAGCAGCCACATTCATCTGTGGTGCAAATCCATTGATGTCAGCAAATGAAACTGGCTCTGAGAAATGTGGCTACTCTACTATAGCTTTGCTTCTGAGGGAAGGGAGGGTAAGCAGTAGAAAAAAAGGAAAAGTGTTAGATAAATATGCAAATTGAAATCTAATATGCAGTCTCTAGTTTGTTGCTCCAAACACTGCGATAAATAAAGATCACTCTCCATTTGGCAACTTATTCACACATAACACTGTGTACTTTCCACATAAAACCTACCAAATCAACTGGCTAATTATTATTATTATTATTATTATTATTATTATTATTATTTTCTCTTCTGCTGTTACAAAAGCACCTTCTACAAAAGCAAGAACCTTGTTTTGTTGATCTCTCTTTGAGGATTTATATGTCAGATTAATTAGCAGTTGGAATAGGACTCACTCCCTCTCACAGTTTCCATTCTCCTGTTAACAGTCTATGGCTTGGTGCTAAATCTCAGAAGACAGTCCTGGTATTTACTGTTCTGTTCACTGTGGGATTGCTAATTCTTATCTATCTAAACACAACGGTTGATGTCAGGACAGTCAACAAGCAAAGGCAGTTTGTAATTACTACTCGTAACAGCACTGCTGATCCTAACACTTTTGTAAACTAATCATCTTTCCTTTTATTTCATTCCTAAGTCTTAAAGTACTATAAAGGAACACTTAGTATGAGAGTTTGGGGAGAAAAACATTTTTTTTATTTGTATTCTTAATTTTGTTAACTACAGTCTAAATTTGGAAATAATTTGCTGAAGGTCTTTTTTGCACATTGTTGTTCCTCTGTGTGTGCTTAATTTCTCAAAAATGATTCTGCAATAGAGAGGGACCATTTTAACATTCCTATGTGGTCACACTGGTCTTACCCCCAGTTCATACCCAACCCAGACTGAAATATGTCTGTGAATTGACTGAACCATACTGCAACTTGCCTTCAAGGCATCTGTGTGAGAACAATCCAGCAGCCAGATGAAATTGCTTTAATCCTGCAGCAGGATTGGACTAAAACTACTCTGACCCGAGAGAGTGCACATAAGGCTGAGCAGGGGATGTCACATCCTGTCTCCATTTCCAAAGCATTGGTGTCTGGTTGTGTCAAACAGCTCAGCTGTCCAACAGGCTGCTAGAGGAGCTGTAAGCAGCAGCTCAGCAAGAGAAGGTGCTCCCACTGCATCCTGCAGCAGAGTTCTCCAGGCAGTTCTGCAAGCTGCAGCAAGCTTTCCTCAGCAGCAGAAACAGAGCATGCCTGCAGAGCAGCGTGCTTGTGTTCTGGGCCGGCTGGTTCCTGGGACAACCCCTCAGGACCTGTACCTCAGGTGACACAGTTGGCTTGTACCCACCCTGCTCACAGGGCTTGTGGAGAAGCGCTGGTGTGCCCCCGGCACCACTCTAAGGAATCCCATTCTTAAAGCTTTAAACACTGCAGAGGTTGCAATCAGATGCTGAGTGAATCATTTTCCTTCTTTTCCCTTGTTTTCCCCATCATAAATGTTAATATTCTCCTCTGGCAAAAATGCAGAGGGGGGACTCTGAAGACAATATCCCTTTCCAAAAGCCAGCCAGAATAATAAGAATCTTAGACATCCCAGGTGCATTGAACTGAATGTTAGGAGGTTGCCAGACAATTGCACTTGCAGCTTCAGCTCCATCCAAGGAGAACATTTAACACAGATAAAGAATAGAATTCATATTTGATTTTGCTTATTCCACATAAAACTAAGATCCAAATCCAGTTCATTACAGTTAATTGCAGAAGTTGTACTGACTTCAAATTGCGTGCCAAATTGAATGCCTAACATAAGACTTAATAATCTGCGTTTTAAACATGGCACTGGGTACCTGTCCTGTACACAGATGCAGAAATTTTAATCTCAGAAGATATATTAGCACTTGGATACACATCACTTGTAATAAAATTTCACCCAAGAGGTTTTTTCTGTACTTTTTTTCCAATTTAAAGACAAAAACAAAAGCCCTTTCAAGAACTAAAGATCTGACCATTTTTGAGGGCTACTAACATTGTGTGAATTATGCTCTTCCATATATTTTGATTAATTCTTGTGATAAACTCTTGTGAATATCTCATAACAAATATGAGGTTATTAGTCTTAACTCAAAACTTTAAACTGCTCCTATTTCTAGGACCTGTCTACTAGCAAACAATTGGGAATATATATAGTGTTGAAAGCATTCCTGTACCAAGTTTGACCAAGAGGGGTGATCATGGGTCAGATTTTAAGAACCTGGTGGTCCAAATAAATTGCCAAAATGTATTAGTCTTTCAAAATCCAGTTTCCAGCAATAATTGATTATCAGGGATGAATGGTAAAATTTATACACATATAAGTGAGCTTTCTACATATTCTGAAGTCTACTTTTTATTTTCTGTTTGCAGCTGGAAGAGGGGAATAGAAGGGTTCTATTCAGATACTTTTTTAGACTGAACTGATTAACACTATAACAGACCTTAACAGTTTAAAACCTTGCTGTACATCCACTTTTATCATTATCTCAGCCTTTCTACAGACAGCCAGTTCCTGTAGCCTTCCATTAGAAGCTGAGGAGTTTTCCTGATTTTCCTTTCTTTCATAGTCTGTGATTCTGTGATTCTGTGATGTATGCAGTATCCTACTTCATTGGTCTGCCATTTTCCTTCTTGGTTTCCATGTCACCACAACAGTTGTAACGTTCTACTAGTCTGATATGTGAACAGCTAAACTGTTTATGGAGATTCCTTTAATTTATTAGCAGTAAACTTTGCAATCTTTCTGAGTTTGTCTGAAACAAATGTCTCAAACATCATGAATGATCCAATAAATAATGAACTATTTTTGGAATGTAGCTGGGAATTTTTAAGGAAATTTCAGAAGAATTTAAGAAGAAAGAAATCAGATTTGCAAAATATGTCATTAAAGCTATATCTGCCTTCCATGGCACTAAAAAAAAAAAAAAAGGATAAAATATATCACCCATCTTTATCTGGTCCTGATCTGCACTACATCAGATGCAATCTCCTATGTAATCTGCTTCCGGACTGTGCCCATTATTGTTTCTTTTTAATTTCCTACTTAAAATTTAGCAATGATAATTTTCTCATGATAATCACCTTATCTTCAGGTGAGACTTAACCTATGCATTCCATTGTTTTCATGCCCAAAGATACAACACTCACTACTGTTGAGGACTAACCTGCTTTATAATGGTTCAAGTTCATTAATGACTGTGCTCTTTCATGGATACCTGTGAAAGCTCTGTGACATGTTGATATTTTGATACAGAGTAAGCTGCAAGTAGATTTAAGACTCCCTGAGAAATGGAGATAACATGAAAATTCATGGAGCTCTAGTAGTATTATTTGGCAACCAATCTGAAATACAGCATGAGAACCTAAAAACCACCCTTTCCAAAGGAAGTTCTCAGAGCAACTTTCACACTGTGCTGTGCTGTAAGTCTTTGACACTCCAGTATTAATATTCTGCAGTGGGATTAAACACATGCACCAGCAGCAGTTTCCAAGCAACATCAAGACCTCCATCACGAGCACACACCATTCGACCTTGAGTGGACAGATAGACAGACAAGATCTCGGTTTCCTACTAGGACATTTTATGGCATTTATCTCAAGGGTGCTGATGGCTTCTTCAACTCCCAGGTGCATCAGGTAGCACAGCCACCTTCCATACATACAGCTTAGCTAGAATGGTTGTATCCTTTTCTACTCCCTTGTCACACCCAATCCAGTCACACACACCAAAAGCTTTTATCATAACATGTACAACCCTTTTACAGGGCAAAAATAAACACTGCAGTTCTGTATAGCATACACTGAATTTCCCTCCCAACTGCTCTGCCTGGTGCCAAGTTTAATTTAACTCATAAGGATACGAACATCTTTCCCTCAAAAAAAAAAATAATTTGCACTAAAGTTTCAAAGCACATTATTTCTTTGTACACTGTAATCTCTCTGCATTACTGAGAGCAAATCACTTCCTGACGTGTCTTATAAGAGTTATTTCTGCATCCATAATGCTTACCAATGGTATTGAAATCTTGATACACATGGCTTATAGATACATTACTAGCTAACGGCGCAAGATGCTGTCCCTTACAGAAAGGTTAACTTGCTCTGCCAGGAATCAAAGTTAACATCATCAAGGAGCATTAAGTGTTGGTAGCTATGATGCTGTGACTTCCTCAGTCACAACCCATCACAGCCCTCTAGTGACAATTTGATTCACAAAGCCTAGCTAGTTCAACTCGGAGTGTAGTTTGTATTTTTGTGGGACAAATCAGGTGGCACCAAAACAATTAACCTGAAATTTATTTATTAGTATATATGTGATTTAAAAAAAAATAAGCACTCATTTTGATACAAAGACAACAGAGACTCTCAGAAGGCAAAGACACTCTTTGTCTTTTGCACCTATGTCTTTGTGGGGAAGCCAAAAAACACTAATTTCAATTCTTCTATCACTTGTGTCATGACTCATCAAATCCACACTGTTAAAGATATTCATCAAGGTGTATTTACTACAGTAGTGTCAAATCTCTTACAATTATGTTACCTTTGCATCATTCATAGGGACCACAAAATTTTTACTTTTCTAAATAATTACTTCAGGAACCGTACACTAAACTTTATGTGATGCAGTCTGCTCTAGCCAACATCAGGCAGACCTTACCAAGGCGTACTCCTTGTTATGACTTACACTGGTCTATGGTTTTCCATGTTGAAGAGACTCTGTTTTTAAGACTTTCCTGCCCTAAAAAAAAATATTTAGAATTTTTGAAGAACACTGTAAGTATTCATAAAGTAAAACCAGTTTGTGAGAAAAATCCTATTCTGAAACCTCTGATTCAGAAATATTTTAAAATTGTCCCACTTTGACTTCTGAGCATTCAATTGTGCAAACTTATATGTGTGTTTAATAAATTCACACACATTTTCTAATTATCTGTTTGCGATCGTTTAAAGAATTAGATTTTTGTTCAAAGTCAAGCTGAGGAGATTTTCTTCAGGAAATCATTCAGTCTCATAAAATGTCTTCATTATTGTGTAAATAGCAAAAGAGCCAACAGATGCTATTACGAATATCTGGAGTATTCCTCTGGTGTTATCTACTCTCAATTCCCAGTGCATAGGTACCAAGACAGGCTGAGAAAACTGCTGCTTCAGTCACCACCATTAGCACCAGCCTTCAAGGTGAGTGTGTTTGCATTGCAATAAAGTGGTAAAAAATACACCTTTTTCCCTAAGTTCCTCTACCCTCCCTACCAAATTCCACGAGGGTTCTACTCATGTTTGCTTTTCCTGCAAGGTTCCTAAACTACATTTTAGAATTTCTCCATCAAACCACTCTTGAGCTATTATATAGACATAATTAATGAAACATTTTAGCCAACAGAAAGTTCATTCATGAATTTGTCTTGGTAAGCTTCATCTCAGGGTTCTGAGATGACTGAAATGAGAGGTCAAGGGGTATCTTGGGAGATGAAAGCGTAATTTACTGCAATGATCTGTGACATAAAGGACTTTAAATCTTAAGATATAGCTATGTAAGAAGCATGAGAAGCAGCAGTGATGTTAAAATTAAATTTTTCCCATTAATAGGAATGTACATTAATGTGCATTTGTCCCCAATATTTACCCTGCTTTAATTGTTTTAGTGCACTAAAAAGGCATGTGTTTCAAATTACATGGAGATTGCTGTTCACACTACAGGGATCCTTTGTTTAACAGCAATACTTGCCATATTTTGAAAGATGTTGGAAAAATAATTTTGAAAAAACAGTCACAAACCTTTGCTCAGTAAAGCAGTAAGTAAGCTTAAAAATAATACAGCAGACTTTTTGCTTGGTTTAAAATGGATTTAAAATTTCAGAATTATTTTAATATGTCTGATAAAATTGTCCTATCTTTAACTCAATTTTATATTTATTTTAGCATGTGAAATGCATTGATAACTTAAAAATTGTAAGATAATTATAAAAGAATCAAAGCAGGTGTATATGTATCATGAAGTGGTCTGAAAAAATGTGCCTTTTAATAGCAGCCTCTAGCAGGACAAGTTGTCCATGGTAATAGTTTTAAATTCTATATGTAGATATGTGCAAATACATCAAATAGTTAGCATTTCTCTTTGAAGAAAAATTTACAGCAGCTCGAACTTCATGGTTTTATTTCCTTTCTCTGTTCAGTTAGTGGTGTTGAGCAGCCATATATAGTAAACAGCAATAATGCAAATATTTGCTCCACTTCAAATGAAAATAGTCAGATACAATTATCAAAGACACTAATATATATTTAATGAGTTCATAGAAATATTCCCTGGTTTTCCAAGAGATGTGAAAACTGTCACAGTACAAACTTTCTCCCAACTATGATCTCCCCAGGACAAACAAGACATTCCCTGATTTAGTGAAAATTTCAGTGTTTACAGTATTAATGTGAGAACACTCACAAAACATAATCCCCTCAGTACCTGCATATTACTGAGACTACAGAGATAAAGTCAATTTTATGATTTTGAAAAATAACTGGCAATGCTAAAGAATGAACCAACCAATTACGCCCTGAGGCAACCAGTGTGACTTTGAATAGAAATAAGGCATTGTAAGATTATTTAATACAATATTTCAAAGAGAGTGTGAAAATTTGCTCATCTTCTGCATGTTGTCAGTGTTTTCTTTGTACAGTTCAAGATATTGTGCTTAAATAATTGTTGACATTTTATGCACATGGTGCATATATTCTAGAATATAATAATGATTAAAAGAGTTGCCTGGGCCACTGAAGACATTATGTGTCATTGCTAGAATGCCAGAAAAGAGAAAGCACTAACAAACCAAACTCACATAAAGTGTTCTATAGCTAATAACAGCTGTCCTCCTGTCACCTCAAGATGAGAGGAAGGTTAGAACACCAAAAAATCCTGTCGACATTCTATCTGAAGGACTCTTAGGAAGTGTATTCTTTATACTCTGGCCCCTTCTGCCAACCTTGATTAGTGATCTCCAAGGATACAATGACAACTCCACCGATTTGCAGTCCATAGGTTATGTTGCCAGAAATATTCTTACTCATGAATATGTTGTTTTACTAAAATATCCACGTTATATTTCAAAAAGAGTTTCCTAGTTATTATAATAGAGCTCACATGTGGATATCATCTACTACAGTGACACTCTGAACTTCTGTATTTAGGAAGGAACAGTCAATTGACAGACAGGACTGTGAAATAGATGTTGCTTAGGTGCCTTTTTTCCTGAAGAATATCAATTCAGTCAAATGGATTCACTTATTTTTAAGGTCAGAAGGAAACATTAGGATAAACTGATCTGAAATTCTGTGTTTAAAAGAATTTCTTCTGTATGTAGCACATATAAAAATGAGCTGATAATCCTAGAAATATTCACCACCCATCTAGAATTTTCTCTCTCTAGTATCAAATTACATGGCATCAGCTTTGCGAGACAAAGTACTGAGGATTTATTTTCTGTTGTGAGATAGGATTAAAAGGAAAGAAAACAAAGCAGATTCAAACTTAAGAATATACAAAGAAACTTTTATTAACAGAACTAAAGGGGAAAACAATAATAAGACAATCAGAGCACCTCTTTTCTTTTTCACTGACAATGCAAAGATAAAGCT
>JAWWMU010000106.1:53726449-53738212 GCA_035048155.1 Cinnycerthia olivascens | reverse complement strand
CAGAATCTCATTACCAGTCCAAGTAATGGATATAGATATGGCTATGGCTATGGCTATGGCTATGGCTATGGCTATGGCTATGGTTATGGCTATGGCTATGGCTATGGACCAACTATTTCTTTAGAAGATAATGATATAAGTATCTGAGAATCTGACACAAGTGCTGTCGTATATTTCCTTAAACTCCAGTCCTGAAGAACAGCACAGACTTTTTAACTCAGTTTCCCACTACTGTTCCCAAGCTGAAGCAAGTGGGTCATCTTTATGCAGAGCACAGTATGATTGCACAACCTAGTCTTAAAGTTCCTTCAGCTCCCCAGTTCCCAGTGCTTGAAAATTTCCCACCAGAAAGGAAAAGTCACCACTTCCTACTAAGCAGGTTAGAAAAATAGTTTATTTTAAAATGGTGGTGTTGTCCCTGCTTCTGAAAGTAGAAAGCAACCTTAGAGTGAGAAATGCACAATTCAATTGTCCAAATACAAGACCTTAGAAGCCACAGTGGGAAGTCAGGGAAATTAAAAGAGCCACAAGAATATCCTTGCTGAGGGCTACCTCTCCCTCTTTCTATTCAGAATGAGCTGTTCCAAAACCAGGCAAAATAACTGGAATTCAGTGAAGGCTTTTATGACACTTTTACCTTGTTAGTTAAATAGATCTATGAATTCACACTGGTATCACTATCCTTGGGCTGTGGCAGCCCTGGGATTTCTAGGCAAGGTAGTATAGTCCAAAGTGTATCATTTTTACCTAAATTTCTCAGGACTGGAGGGAAGGGCACATCTTCTGCAATTAATTTTCTTTACTTGTTTTTTATGTGGGAGGCCAGAAGGGAGTGTGATAAGGGATCTTGTTGTGGGGCTTGGCAGTGAAGCAGAAATAAAGACAGCAGTTTTGATGGTAATTCTAGTTCACTTAGCCAGATGATGTCTCCATGATTCTTTACAACTACTTCCCCTTACAGGCCATTGAGTTTTTCTAGTCTCTAATGCTACTTTTCCTTCAAAGTAAAGATGTAACAAGTATCTTCTATATTTCCCAGAAGCAAAGGAGACAGGGCTACAGAACTAGTTGTTTTCCCACTAAATGGAGAAGGACAAAGATTCATGTGCAGGTTTCTCTGTGTGATAACTGGAAAGGGCAGATTCACTCTGCAGTGGTTTCTGTATTTATATGTCCCAAAGTTATCTTTTTAGGCTTCTTCAGTTTAGCCTTTCTCATCCTCTCCTCTCATTTCAGTGACTGAAAGTAGGACTTGCTTTTGGAAAGGATTTTCTGTTCTAGGCTATTTCTTCATTCAATCTGCGTAATTCTAGTAAGATCAGAAATTTAACTTAGTCTTTCATTATTCCTAAACTCAGTGCATCACAGTTTTCTTGATTTGGGATGGATGCATTTCTCATCACTCAATTGACATCTTAGTAACTGTATTTTTCCTCTTCTGCATCAATGATTTCTCCTCTGTTTGTCATCTTTGTTTTTCATGATCCCTAAATTTACCATCCATTAAAATATAAAAAATAGAATCAAAGAATAACAGAATCATACAGGTCGGAAAATACCTCTGAGATCATTAAGTTCAACCTTTGATCACCACTTTGTCAACTAGATCACAGCACCACATGCCAAGTCCAGTTTTGTCTAGAACAGCTTCATTAGGTGACCTCACCTCCTGTCTGAGCACTTCATTCCAATGTTTAACAACCCTTTCCATGAAGAAGTTATTCCTGATGTCCATCCTGAATCTCCTCTGGCCCAGCTAGAGTCTATGTCCTCTCATCCTAAAAGGTATTAAGTATCTCAATCTTTTCCTCATCCTTGGTGACTATGTTCCCCTCTCTTTCCAATAAAGATGGAGATTTTCCTCAGTCCTCCTTTTTTTGTTAACATATTTATAAAAGCATTTATTATCTTTCACAGTAGTGGCCAGACTCAGTTCTAGTTTAACTTCCACCTTTCTAATTTTTTTCTACATGATCTAATGACATCCTTATACTCTTCCTGAGTTGTCTACCCCTTCTTCCAAAAGTGATAAACCCTCCTTTTTTCCCCGAGTTCCTGTGAGAGTTCCCTGTTCAGCCAGGCTTGTCCTCTTCCCCAGTAGCTCCTGCTTCAGCACATAGGGCTGACATGCTCCTGAATCTTTAAATCTTAACTTTATCATAGCCCCATCTTAATGTGTATGCTTCTAAAATTTAAAGACAATTTCATTTTCATTCTTAACACTTTCAGTCAAGAAAATTGGTGATAATATGTGTAAGCGAATCAATGTTACATTATTAATCAATGTGTACTAAATAATTGAGAACTCAACTTCCAGGTAAAATGAGACTGCATGAGCTGGCTGCTAAATCATTTTCTTGTACAATGCTAAGGTACAAGAATGCTAAGGTACAATTCTTGTACAATGCTAAGGTACAACTCTTTCCTAAACCTGGCAAAAGAGTTAAAAGTTGAGATGTTGTTTTAAGACATATTGTTAAACAAGGCTAATTTTGAAAGATAGGATGTACCAGAATGTGAAATGAGTACATTTAGCATAACAAAATTAGGGCTCAGCTTACAGATGCAACAGTTTCCAGTGGCTTCCAATCCCATTTCAGCATAAAACTGATCCTGCCTCTTTCCTTTAACTTCACACTTTCAGCTGTTTAACCTCTGCAGAGGAGGATCTCCAAGAGGGTGTGTCTGTTTAAAAAGTTCTCATCCAGAGTTTTTAATACTACAAACTATTCCATCATTGAATTAAGTGTATAATTATATTAAATATGCTGAAATAACAAAAAAAAAAGTGCATTGAAATATTCGCAAAAAGCCATGTAAATTTCCTTTCAAAATTAAAAATATGGCATTACAGTATTTCACAAGAAAATGATTTTATATATAAATTGATGCAATCAAGAAATGTTCAGGCAGTCACATTACTTCATTGGCTGAACATTCCTAAGTACATTATAATTTAGCTCTTAAGGTTTAATTAGCAGAATACAGTTTGGGCAAATGAACAGCATGGAGGTGCCAAAACATGAAATCCTAAAAATAGGAACCCATAAATCTTCCCGCTGTGGTGCACATATGCAGCTGTACAGTATCTGATAGATTGAAAACTCTGACTGAGAACAGCATTAGTATTCACAGCTGCAGAGGAACTCGACTGAACAAATTTCACAGGGCAGTAGGAATTTATCATGTTTGTTCTGTCAATGTAACTCACATCTCACTCACTAAACCCCATAAAGGAGTGCAGCAAGCAAAGAGAGAAAGGCAGAGGAGAAGAAATGGAGTAATATCAAACAGGGATTTTTTAAAGAGATTTATACATAAGCTACTCTGAGACTACATTGTTTCTCAAGAAAGAAAATGTAAAATAAAAGAACCATTAACTAGTATATAGTTTTTATTTTGCACTAGGTTTCATGACATAGTGCTTTTTTGACTTGCTCTGTCAAAATACCAATTCCCAAACCTTTTCAAAGGAGTTTATACAGTATTTCCACTTGAAGAGAAGTAGATCATAAACCCATAAGGTGCTCTCCTACAGCAATCACTTTGACAGTTGTTAGGACAGTAGCCAAGAGAAATGTTTTCTTCAGAAAAAGAATATAAAATGAGTCTATCCAATCTTTCCTGTTCTTGTTTAGCCTTTATTTGAATCATGGAGCCTAAAAAACAGGATAGATTCTGGATAGGATAGATTTCCTCAGTGTGATTGGCAAGTAGAAGTATAAAAAATCATACCTTAATTGGTTTCAAGATAGTGATATAAACCCAAGCTCAGAGGAGTCCATGAGAGAGAATTTTCTGCCACCATACCCATTTGAAGTTGGAAAATCTTTGGTCAGCCTTATTTACCAGGGTGACAATATTGCTCCAACCATGAATTCTACCAGCTAGGTTTCATCACTGGGGATAAGAGTTGTTTTGGAAGTGTAAAGATGAGAGACAGCTGCCAGTACTGAACTCCAAAGGATGTCTGAGGATGTGTGCAGGATATGCCATGGAGCAAATGACTTGAAGATTATGAGTAACAAATAAGACTTAGTATCAAACTCCAGATCAGGATAGCATTGTGGATTGACTTTTTGGAGCACAAACACTGTCCTAGGAAATATTCAAATCATGTCTGTGTAGACAGACGTCCCCAGAGGTGCTTGTTCATTGAAATAGTAGTGCTGTGATCTTTGCAGTAAGTGTCACACAGACAGCAGCACACAATTCACTGTACAGGGATGTGACAGATGGTGACTCTAGCTCCTGTAAGAAAGCAGGAGCAGAGCTGATATCCCAGTACAAAGCCAGATAGCTCAGCATCAACATAGGACCTGACAAAACGTTTCTTCACTAATGAGTTAACCAGAAATGGAGGAGGGTCAGCCTTTGCAGGGAGACTTAAGGTACAGTCTAGCCCTCTGAGTGCAGAGAAGCTCCTGCAGGAACAGGAAAGAAAACAGAAGCAGGAACAGCTACTCCTAAGCTGCTACAGAGCAATCAAGCTGATTAGAGAGGTGTTAAAGACAAACAATTTTCTCTCAGTGGTGCTGTCACATACAATCCTCTGTTAACAGCTCTGCACCATACTCCATTTTCCACTGTAGTGGTGTCCTAAAAAACTGCCCCTATCTTAAGCGGATGATGTTTAGCCATGGCAATGCAATGGCTAAATTCCAGGGGCCAACCTGGAATTTATTCTTAAGGTTCTTGCACAAAAATAGATTTGCACAATTTTCATGTGTTTTTTTGCTTGTTTTTTTTCTTATTTTACTAAATAAAAAGATAGTAGTGAACCCATAATCACAAGGACTTCTTGAACTGTACCAGGGGAACAATATCTCCAAAAGTGACCACAAAAAGTGGATTTAAAATTCAAGGAGCTTCAAGGCAGGAATGATGCACTAGAAAGGGGTTCAAACCTTAATTTTAATGAAAGTCCTTTTATGTAATCTGATTCAAGTCTTTGTGCCTCTTATTGACATCTGACAAAAGATTCCTGAGCTAAATAAATGAGCTCTCAGAACGATTTTGAGAGATTAGGTTTTTCTTGGACCTTTTCTTGAGAAAGCATTAATTTTTGATTAATGTCTTAGAACCTATCTCACAGCAATCACAATAGATGAAAGACAGTGAAGGATTGTGTGGAGTAAAGAACACACCTTCAGCTGGGTTTAGTAACAGATCAGGTCTTTCTACTGTATACAAAATCGAAAGTAAATTCAGTGGATACTCTATCTACCTGTGGAGCTGCTTATTTGATTCTAGAGAGAAGAATTAGTATTACTTCTAAACTTTTTAGTTAAGAAGTTGGTGAGATTTTTGTTTGGTTGGATTTTCCCCAAAAAAGATTACTTTATTAATCTGTATTTAGGCTGTTTATACCTGTACAGGAAAAAAACACATAGTCTCAAAATACACCTGACAACTTGTCTTTTTTTCAGCCATTTTTTCAAGTACAGGCTAATTGGAATGGAATAATCATCTAGAAAATAGTTTCCTCCCATGCTCATGTGTGAGACAAAGCTGGGTACCTCACATCTAAAATACTACCTTACATTGTCAAAAAATGCATATTGAGGGCAATGATTTAGTAAACAAATACTCTTACCTATGTTGTGATGTTTCATTCCAAAATTTCCCTGGTTGAGCCCACATATCTAAAAGCAGTATGAAATATTTCCTTTTGGTCAGATTATTTCTTTTGAATATTATTTTCATATTCCTAAACATAACAGTCCTGTGACAGTATGCTGAACAGATTTTTTTTGCCATTTAAAATGAGCAAATTTCACTAAATAGAGTACAGATATTTTCTGCATTTTAAGGAAAGACGAAGTATTGCTAGTTACTAACAGAAAAATATGACATTTGCAGTTTGCTACCTCTACTACTATATTCTTCCTAAAGGATATTCCTAAATGGGGAAAACAACTGGTATAGCTATAAACTAGTAACCCACACCATCAGGTGTAAGTCATGCAAGCTTGGAGCTGTAGGGTTCATTTTATGTTCATTCACGGGGGGTGGAGTTTGGACTCACATTTCTTTCTGTTGCCACATCTCAACAACCTCAGAGGTGCTCAGAAACACACTGAGAATATGAAACATAAATGAAACATAAAGTAGAGCCAGGTTAGATCAATTTGTGGAATTATTTTCAACCAGATTCTCTTTTCTGTTCTCTCTGAACAAATTCTTCTCCTCTGCCCCATTCCTACTCTCTGTTTTCTTTGTTCCTGAACACAAATGAGCAAAGCAAAACCAAAAAAAAAGTTATGAGTGTAATTGCTTCTAATTCTGCTGTAACCCACTGCCTGACCAGCAGCTGCTGCCTGGCACTGTGGCAGTGCTCAGTGGCTGTAACAGGTTGAAGAAAATTAAGTTAGTACCCTTGCTATTATTAATACCTCATCAAAAAGGACACGAGAGCAATCAGAGAAAAGAAATGAGAGCAGGTGGGAGGGGAGATGTGGAATGAGGAAGAAGGCATTAGGCAACCACTTGTTCATTCTCTGATCACCAGCCAGTTGTTTTCCTAACCTCCAAGAATGAATAAGCCCTGACAACATATCCTGTAATAGTAATGATTAATTGCATATTATTTGGCCGCAATTCCTCTGTTATAATTCAAGATGGACAGCATACTATGTCATGATAAATGCTGTTAGGGACAGAATCTTCCCAATTCTGCAAATTTGGTTTGCATTATGTCTAGGGAAAGATGTTTGCTGGAGAGAGAAGAGGAAGCGCATCAGTTCTCCTTCTAAATCCCATATTTTTTCTCCCTCTCTGTAAGCCTCACATTCAATTTAATTGTAGTAATAGCCAACTAGTCAAAGATGAGAGCTGAACTCTCAAAATCTGACAGGATGAGAAAAAAAGCTGTTAGGTTGGTAAACCCATATGGCATATAGTGAGCAAGAAGAAGAATCACTATGATTTAGCAGATCATTAATCTACACAGCATAGATTCTAACAGGCCTAGAAAAGTCAAAGAAGAAATTGCTTATTATCACACCTTTATTAAAAGGTGCTGTTTGGCTTTTCCCAAGTCGATTGAGGAATAATCCTTCCTAGCTCTAAATAAAAGAAAGTTTTCCAAAATGAGATTGCATAATACAAAGACTAAAGGAAAATATTACCCACTGCCTATTGTTCAGCATCAGTTTGAGGCTCCTGTGGTAGATGGCTTCAGCAATTTCTGTCCCATGATACAGTTGTTTGCAGGACTATGTGAGAAGTAATAATGGTGAAGTATGCTAGCTAAAACAAGAGGAGCTTTCTTTCCCTAGATCACTTGTTGTCATGGTTCCTTGTAATGCCCAGAAAACAGCAGGACAAGCAAAATAACAGGCATGGCACAGGGACAGGGAAGCAACTCTTCTTGACAAAAAAATGCCCAAGCCACTCCATTTGCATGGCAAATGTCAATGAAAGCACAGCCTCAGGGCACAGTAATTGATGGCAGAGATCCAACCCAGCAGAGGCAAAGTGAGTGACCCTGCCAGGTTGGCTGGATGTATTGGTTTGTTGTGCAGACAAGTAACTGCCAGGGCAAAGACAGGAAAGGTTCTGGGATCTACAGGTTGGATCTGGGGATCAAGGACAGGGCAGGACAAGCAAGAAGTGTCTTGGTGTATCTACAGAGGAGAGAGCAGGACTAGGTTATTCAGAAATCAAACTGTGAGATGGGGGTAGCTGTCCAGTCAACTGCACTCTGAAAAGGTGGACTAGGAGTATATTTCCCCCATTTCTCCTGATGAAACTGCCATATGGAGGCCTTAAAGTCCCAGGGTTGTATTTCACGCCTCCTTCAGGTGGGCTTTTGCAGTGCTTGGATATCACATTGAGGCATCAGTGATGTGATGCAAAAAGAGAAAAAGCTGCGATTCCATGGGTGACCCAGTGACGCAGTGGTCACCCCAGCAGTTGTCATTTAGGTGAAGGAACAGAGAAATGAAGTCCAAAGATGGGGAGAAGTTATTTCCATGGAAGACGCAGTTATGAATTCAGAGATTTCCTACACTAGATTCACCACAGAATAAAGTACGTAATGGAACTGCAACTTAAATCCATTTAGCACTCTGTCAGTCAATGGGGTTAAGTTAAATTAACCTCTGTACGTGGAGTTCGACTAAAGAAGTCTCCAAAATTCCTTATACTGAACGTCTGGTAAACTTAAACTGACAGGTTTTTTGTTTTATTGTAGGTTTTTCTGTTTTTTTGCAGGATTTTTGTGTACATACTACTTCATAATCAATAGTTGTACTTTGCTGAAAAAACAGAATAAATGCTATGTGCTTTAGAGAATAAAGCGGGTTTAGCAGAATTGTTGAGCAAATGTAAAAATTTCAACTACTCAGCTTGTGTCTATGAATTCACAGTAATAAACTTGTCCAACTCTATGCATTCTCAGCAAGCTGCAAAACTTAATCTTTAAATATGTACACACACGTATGTATATAAGTGAGACTGGTGAACCAGTTGCCCATTCATTTTGGGCTGGAAGAGGCTTATCTCCTGTTGGGGGTTGGGTACATCTCCTCACAAAAAGTACTCAGCATGGTGCCAGTCTTCCTAGGACTTTGTGCACACAAAAAACCAACCCATTGATGTTGGACATCATGGCAAAACCTGAAATTAACCATTTGCATGAGTCTCTTCAGTCCTCGCTTGTTATCTCTATCAACAGCAGACACTAAAATTGGAAGCTCCACTGTCCAAGACTGAAATTGATTTCCAGATAGTAAAACATCAATGCCAGCTTAAAACTACTTCCCTTAAAGCTTCTCTAGTGTAATGCTTCATTCTTTAAGGATGAAATAGGGTGTGAATAAAAGGGTTCCTAGCTTTACATACTGCATTTGTCAGATTCACTTTTTGAATAGTTTTTATGCAAACTTTCTTTGTGTGACAGGGTTTTTCCAAGCTTTTTTGCGTACAAGTGCATCTGCATTTATGCATACACACAGGAATGCAGCTTCAAGTTTGGAAATGGCTAAGAGATAAGATCCCACAAGATGCAGAAAGCTGCTTTCTGGGCCACCTAAAATATGACTGATTCCATCTGTGGGAACAAAGATTACATATGCATAGCTTTTTGTTTCGACCTATGTTTTATATTTTTGTTTATTTTAAAAGTTCAGTACACTGTCAGTCTCTTTTTATTCTTTATGCAGGAACTATTTTTCCCATGTACTATCTGACATTTTTTAGAGTTCATCTCCTAAATACAGTTTTAATGTTTTGGAGTTGCTACCCAGGGATGGTGAAGCCTTGAGAAAATAGATGAACATCATTCACCTCTACTAAATAGGAAGAGACTGAGCCCAAGGTAGCAGAGCACATAGCTGGGCACATAGCTGATGGACATATTTGTAGCCATTTGGATATACCTTAAGAGGAATTGTCATTAGATTATCTCATCTTCCTCTATGGACTGAAGTTTGCATGTGGACTTCACCTCCTGTAATGAAAAAACAGTAATGTCTACAGTGCTGTAAGGGAGAGTTATGTTACACCTCAGAAAGGAAGTTCTAATGGATCTGATTCTGTTGAGAACTTTTGGAGTCACTCTCACAGTAGGTCTTCAGGAAGAGGCCAAAGAGACACGCCAGGAGTAACACAGGCACAGCTGATCCTCTCGTGCGGCACATGCAGAGGTGAGCTGGGCTCCCTGAGGTTTGATTCTGTGTCCATATACCACAGGGGCCACAGGAACTCACTCCCCTCCCTACTCTTTGTCCTCAGCCTCAGGGTGCTGCCAGGGGGAAGTGGGAGGTGCAACCCCATTGTGGAGCCTCTCTAAGACTCAACAAGGGGCATGTGGAAAACTGCCACAGTAATCGACACAGTTTGTGCCCATATTTTTCTGTAGCATTTTTCTTCCAAGGGAGGATGATTTTTATGAGCCAATAACCAGCTGTCATGCACATTTACTAAAAATAATGCATTTGACCTTGTAAATTGATATTGCAGTGTTTAAGGGGAAAGGCATTGCCCTGGTTTTTGTTTCAGAGCTTGAGATGAACCCCACCAAAGGAAAAAAAGAAAAGGCTACGGGGTCAAGTACCAATAAAACAATCAATTCACACCAAATCAAGAAAGTTTTAAGAGTGACCGCAACCTCATAGAATCAGAAACAACGTCAGATGAAAGAGATGTGCTAGAGCATGAAAGACAAAGATATGTTCAACAAGTTGCAATAGGACTTTTTATTAGGACGAGAACGCAGGCACTTCACTGGAATATTTTTGGTTGATTATTAATTTAATTATTCAAGAATTCACTATAATAGCAACATTCAAAAGAGACCTCCACTGAGCCCTGTGGGCAAAAGAACCCTGTGGGCATGGGTCAATAAGATAAATAGCTGTTAAAGTGCCACTTTTTGTTGATGAAACACCTTCAGAAGCTACTCTGCTAGACCGACTATTGGTGTTTAAAAGAGATTCTGAGCCACTGCTATCTAGCCCTGTAATTTAGATGCAAAATGCATTACTGCAACAAAAACAGAGAGAGTGACACTGAAAGACATGAAGTTGGATGCCAGTAAATGCCTCAAAATAATTTGTTATTGAAGCTTGATAGAAGAGGCAGAAATGTGAAAAATAATGCCAGAAATCAGAAAAACAATTAGTAAATATAGCCGGGACTACATTGACATTTCCTGTCACTTTCATTCAAGATACTGCTTACAGTAACTGAAAGTGATAAAATCTGACTTACTCTATTTTAGAAAATCCTTTTGAAGTTATGTGCAGATGTATTAGTCTTTCTAAAGTCAAACTGAAATAAATTTGAGTACTGTGAAGCTACACAGTTCTAGTGAGAGATTAACTGAAAATACTTCTTCATCACTTTGATGCAATAGTACATTACACAACTACTAGTTAAAATCCAGGGAGATAACTCCAGTAGCCAGTTGTCAAACACAGCTGCAAATGTTAACACATGACCTCTTAAAAAAAATTCTGTCCTCAATACCTCTTACATTGTCCTTCTATTTCATTCCTATTTGTAAATTTAAATGATCACTGAAATAAATATTACTCCACAGAAGGAAGTAAAGACTAACTTTGCCTTAGCATCCTAAATATGAAGGTCATCCTCACCGCTATTAACACAACTTTTTCTTTTTCTTTCTAATTTTATCAAAATGTTCCCTAGGAAATGCTGATGTGTCTCATGACTCTAAGATGTTTTCTCTTTTTTTGACTTCTCTGCTACAGCTGACAATCTGACTAGAAAAAATAAAAGATAATTAATATTTAATTAAATGACTGGTGGCTGAAGATTAGAAATATTTTTGCCCATCACTAGTTGTAGAAAAATATTTCTTTTGAAAATTACATTTTTGCAACTTTAAAATTTAGGGGTTTATTATTTTGAATTAAAAAGGAACAAAAGCATTTCTACATCAAGCTCATAAATTATGTGGAGCAAAATGAGACATATCAGATACCTGCCTGAGTAACAGCAGAAGGTTTTTCAGGACCACACTACATTTCTTTTCTGTACAATTGATACAGCCTCAATCCCATTGGGTTTGTGAAATACAAAGCTGTGTTTTTTGTCAGGTAACTACAGAAAATGTGTGTCTGTGATTGTGATATGTGTGGAGCCCAAACATGAGACAGTTATAAGGACGAATTCTAATAAATAACTAAGGAAAGTAAAGCATGGAAGAAGGCCTTTAAATCTATCTTTTATTCACAATTAACTTTTATAAGTCTTAAGTTGATTTAGGAGCATTTGAATTTAAGTTTTAGAATG